>CAJVGC010000060.1:44188587-44248154 GCA_910822075.1 Senecio squalidus | reverse complement strand
GGAGATCTTTCGTTTCGCAAAACAGGGGTGTCTCGCCTACTTCCTCCTTTCCAATTGCTTCGCCTGTCTTCTCGTGCTGTCCTTCTTGAGTTCCCTTCGTCCGTTAGGGAAGCTGCTTCTTTTCCTCTGATGAAGTCTTGCACCCTTTCCATCATCTCTTCCACCGTTCTGGGAATTTGATTGTTGAGTCTTTCAATGAGCTGTTTATTTTTAATTGCATGCATGAAGCCTGAGACCCTCATTCCCTCCGTTGCTCCCTTGATTTGAAGGCTTTCCCTATTGAACCTCTCCATGAACCTTCGGAGGGTCTCGTCCTCTCTTTGCTTTATGTTGTGGATTTCCATGGGGTCTTTTTCATACCTTTTTTGCTGCATGAAGTTGATTCTAAACTTCTGCTGTAATTCCTCAAATCCGCTAATACTGGCCGGCTGGAGGCTATCGAACCATAACCTGGCTGCCCCTATTAAAGTTTGTACAAACATGTGACACCATACTGGCATGGACCACTGTTCTACTTCGGCAGCCCCGGCAAAAATGCTGAGATGGTCATCCGGATCTTGGGTTCCGTCATACATCTTTACATTCGAGGGCATTTTAATTTTTGGGGGGAATTTGAATTCTGCAATTTTCTTGATAAATTTTGCTTCCTTCTGTCGATGATATGGCTTTGCTAGATCTTCGGCCTCAAGTCTTGAGGTTGTCATCTGGGCATGTTCCGGAGGTAAAGCCCAGATATTAGGGTTGTACTCTACTGACCCCTGATGTTGGGACACCGGAGCTGGGTGTCTTGATGAGAAATATGGCATTTCAGCCCCTTGCATGTGTCGTGGTGCCGAAACACCCGGAGGTAAATCAAAAAACGCCCTGGGGGGTGGAAGTGTAGGCTGCGGAGGCCTGTAGCCTGTTTGCGGTGGGGGTAATATGGTGTCTTCCCTCTGCCCTGTAGATTCCATTTGGGTGAAGACCATCTGGTCCGCTCTCCCGAAGAGATTTCGTCCTTGTAACGGACTCACCTGCTCCTCTCTTCTTTCCACTTGATTCATCAACCCTCGTAATCGCCCAAAGTTTTTTACGACAAACTCTGGTGTGATTATCTCGTCATCCTGAGACCCTGCCGCCTGCGTTATGGGGTTTAATAAAGACGATGATGGAGATAGCATGGGGTAGTGTAATAATGGCTGATATGGTGTTGCTGGATGTGGTTGAGATCGTGGTGGTTCCACATCGTTAGTTGATGGCTGAACAGCGGGCACTGCCGTGGATGTCCCTGAGGACAGGGGGATATCCATGCCTCTATGTTCTTGCTCCAACTGTCGCTAAATCGTGGTCCCACGGATGGCGCCAAATGTTGAGGTAAAAATCCTCGGGGTCTTGGTGCCGCGAATAATCTTCGAGTAATCTTCTAGCTGTGATCTGAAACACCAAGAAAACGTCTAAGCTTATCGGGGAGATTCCCCCGATAAGGCTCGGGCGTGAGAATCAGTGTTTGTCATGAGAATTCAAGGTTATTTATTATGATGATTGAGTATTAAATGTAGTTTGTAGAGTTAGAGAATAACCAAGAGCATTCAAAGTGAATGTTCTTGATTTAGGATGTTAAGGATCAGATCCCATTCAGAAATGGGTCTTGCTCCTTTTATACTACCTGTGCTTTGGTCCATTGTCCCTTGTATAATAGGTTGAACCCCCTTTCGGCGCCCTCTGTTCCCTTCTTTCAAATACCTAGTCCAAGAGTAGTACCTTCGGCATCTCCCTATTATCCAGCGGGGTAATAAGAAGGTTCTACTACTTTTCCTGCCTCTTCACGTGGTACCGTCCTTTTGGCCGTCTGTCCAAGTACTTTATGTCAGGTGGCCACGTGATATCTGACACGTCTTCTTTTGGCGGTTTTGATGTCGTCATCTTATTTAAGATCGATGTAGCTTCGGTGAACTTCCGGAGCTAACAGTTTCCGAAGCGATTTGGATGAGAAGTCACTTTTGGAGTATATCTATATATACTCCAACAATATACAACTTGAAGTATTCCCCAACTATTCGTGGTGATTCAAGACCCAATGAATATATAGCCCATTATAGGATTTTGTATTATCCGAAGTTTTGCTTCACCATCTTCTTCGTATTATCGTCAACTATAACACTCACTAACTTCCATTTATAGGAAAGTTCGGTTTTGTTACAAATTTGGGACTTTTTTTTAGAAAGATATCTTAAGGTTTTCGTAAATTAAATTGGGTTCATTCGTAAATTTGGGATTTGTTTTATAACATACTAGGCGTATTCCTGCGCGTTGCGCGGTGACAATTTTGTAAAGAGATTTATCAGTGAGAAAAGAAAACATAAACATTTAGAGAAAAGAAAAACATAAACATTTAGAGAAAAGAAAAACCTAAACATTTAGAGAAAAGAAAAACCGGCACCAGTGAGGAGGGAATTGTTGTTGATTCTCTGTAGGTGAACTTCCGTTGGTGTGAAACTAAACACATTCAATGGAAACTCCTCATGACCACCTTTAAGTTTACGAACCGATGTTGCAATGTTGAAACGGATGCAATATTGATTCGGGGCAGCTTTATATCTCATTTGACCTTCAATCACTCTGAACCTCGAGATGTGATATACCTGGACCTCTTCGAGAAGAGCCTTAAACTTTCGTATATGATTTCTAGTGATTAAACCTTGTATCGAACCGCCCTTTTTGGTTAAAAAAAACATGTAAGAAACTAATTTAACCCCCCACATTTTCCACATATTTTCAAACAAATTAGAAATTACCTTATCATCAGCCATAACCATCTCCAACCCAAGTAAGACATCACCGAGTTTCGTATTTACCGTCTCCCACATTCTACAAACCCTTACATGAACAACCCAATCTTCGCTAGTTGGGTCAAGGGCGCCAATCTTGGAGTGAGACATGTTTTTCGAAAGAGACATAATTGTACATGGTTATGGGGTTTGTTGATGCAAAAGAACTTATATAGAAAAACACAAAACCACCATTATACCTTACATTATGATAATTAAAACACATGGCAACCAAAGAGTCAGACGTTTCAAATGTGTTATTAACTTAGGGTAACTAAACAGTTTAAATATCATTATACCTCACATTATGGTAATTAAAACACATGGCAACCAAAGAGTCAGGAGTTTCGTGTTATTAACTTAGGGTAACTAAACAGTCTAAATATCATTATATCTCAAATTATGGTAATTAAAACACAGGGCAACCAAAGAGTCGGGAATATCATTATACCTCATATTATGGTAATTAAAACACAGGGCAACCAAAGAGTCAGAAGTTTCAAATGTGTTATTAACTTAGGGTAACTGAACAGTTTAAGTATCATTATACCTCTCATTATGGTAATTAAAACACAGAGCAACTAAAGAGTGAGGAGTTTCAAATGCATACTATTCCACTATTTGGAATATCTCGCACATAATTAAAACGAAAACTCTAGATTATAGTAAATATAGATGTAGATATGTTTAATTAAGATCTTAAGAGTCTAAAATTGTGAGGGACCAAATTAAAAAGTAGCGAAAATTTTAAGATACAAAAATTATGAGTCATGGATCGTAAACTAGTCATTTTAATAAATTTAAGTGATAAATTATAAAGTTTAAATAACTAAGGATCAAAACTAGAAGCAAATGGGGAAATAAGAAACGATGTCCTTATAGAAAAATTTAATTAGGAACTCATTGTGTAATTAGAGCACCCGGAGTGGGGGTTGTGGGCTCGTTGTGGAGCTCACAACGAGCACAACGCCCGTTATCACTCCGACCTCCTTCGTTGTGGCTTCGTTCTGGAGCTGTCGTTGTGAGCACAACGGTTCGTTGTTGGTATTTTTTTTTTTTTTTTTTTCTTTTCTTCTTTCTCTTCTTTTTCTTTTCTTATTTCTCTTCCTTTTTTCTTTTCTTCTTTCACTTCTTCTTTTTTTCTTGTTTTCAACAGTCCGACCATCGTTTTTTTTTCTTTGTTTGCAGGTAAAATGGAGGAGGGAGAAGGGGAAAGTGTGTTGGAAAAGATGCTAAATAGTCACATGTAACCCTAAAAACTTTGGAATTTATTATCAAATTATTACTTTTTTAATAAAATGTTTTATTTATTTTGTTTAATAAAATTAGAACTTGACAACTTGACATCTTGTTATCAAATTTTTTTTTAATACAATGTTTTATTTATTTTGTTTAATTTTTAAAAATAAAAATAATTGTATTGTATTGTATTTTTTTTTAATAATTGTATTGTGTTTTTTTTTTTAATTATTGTATAGTATTTTTATTTTAATAAAATGTATTATTTATTTTATTTAAATCTTTTAAGAAAAAAAAATTAAATTCCCACAACCCTCCCTATCATACCAACCCAACAATCTCACAACTCACATTCTCACTGTCACGTCATCATCTTTTTCCCCCACAACCTCCACAACCCACATTGTGGCTCATTATCACTCCGGATGCTCTTACTAGGTAAATTGATATCTAGCTAAATTGTAGGTTGTGCCCCCGGATTTTAACTACGTGATATCTAAAAGATTGTATTTAGAAAAGATGCATGGTTATTACTCAAAAAATATCACAATAAATCTTTGAGTTGAGGTTACAATAGTACAATCTATATTGAGAGTTCAATTTCAAAACACATGTAAAAAAAGACATCCTCGTTCATATCAGTAACTCATGCTTTCCGTGTCAGCCGCTTAAGTATTCTCTTCACACAATGAAGTTTGCATAAAAGCCAATCAAGCTGAAAAAATAAAGGGAAACCAGACTTGTAAGAAAGAAGGTTTGTAATATAAAGGGTAAACGGACTTGTAAGAATGAAGGTTTGGAAAAGCTATAGCTATTACTAAAAAGTTTTCGGTCGATTGTCTAACAGCGCAAAGCTTACCTCATAATCTATACCTAACCTGTTGGTCAGGCGCCCTTTAACAAACACACACTACACACACTCAAAGTCTTGGAACGTTTTCTATATATTACTTGAATGAAATAGCTACTAAATGAAAACAGACTCCATGCTATTTATACACTATTCTAATTGAAAGAAGACTATGCTAAATAAAAGGAAAGTGGCTATACGTGCCATGCACCACTAAACAAACAAAGAGACTCTACTAACTCCACTATTTGCTCCCACTAATTTGGTCAACACCACTATTGTGACCCTTCAAACTCGTGCAAGTAACTGACCAAATTAGGCTCTATTAAACTGTTTTATCGAATCGATCTGTGACCCATAAACTAAACCCGATTAACCCAACAATCACCCCCTTAATCGGTTTGTTTATACAACATGTTCAAAGTAGTGTTTAATCGCCTTCTTTTGAACCATCTCGAATCTCGACCTTCTTGGACACGTGACCTCCTCCTTGGTCACATCCAAAGTCTTCTCTAGCTTAACCCTTTAGATTTTTCACAACACATATAACATATAACATGGCATTCTGTTGGACACGTTCATTACCATCTTGACTTCTCCCGGACCAACGACCTCCTCCCCGGTCACGTCCAAAGCCACCCTGATTTGAACCTCAACCGCCATAATGATCTCACCGTGTTGTTTCTCCGTTTCCTTCTTATCTTGACAACCATACCTTTTCCGATCACACTTCTTCAAAAAAGGACTTTCCACCGACCAAGAAAACAAAGCCACCGCTTCTACTGTTTTCTTTTAACCGCCAAGCGAATCGAACCCAAAGCCACCTGCTTTGACGGATCCTTTCTGTCCGCTTTTCCCGCACGTACGTCGGTCTCCTCTTATCCTGAAACAAGCCGATCAAAGTACAATTTGCTTTCTTTAATAGCCGCTAACAACCCCGGAGCACCAACGTTCATCACCATTCATCCCCGTCGCCACAAACGATACTTCCACCATGACAACGGCTGGACCGAAACGCTTTATTGTCTCCATCTTCGGCTGTATTTAACCGGACCTTCACCTCGGTCACATATGCCCTCCACCGACCGACACACCCGTCGGCGGAGGAGGCTTCTTCCGATCTTCAAACCCGCTACCTACAAGTCCTTTGGCTCTGATACCAATTGTTGGTTCAGACCCTTTAACAAACACACACTACACACACTCAAAGTCTTGGAACGTTTTCTATATATTACTTGAATGAAATAGCTACTAAATGAAAACAGACTCCATGCTATTTATACACTATTCTATTCTAAATGAAAGAAGACTATGCTAAATAAAAGGAAAGTGGCTATACGTGCCATGCACCACTAACAAAACAAACATACTCTACTAACTCCACTATTTGCTCCCACTAATTTGGTCAACACCACTATTGTGGCCCTTCAAACTCTTGCAAGTAACTGACCAAATTAGGCTCTATTAAACTGTTTTATCGAATCGATCCGTAACCCATAAACTAAACCCGATTAACCCAACATAACCAGTATATTTTTACTCTGAAGCGTACCTTGGTTAAACCATTAAATTCACATAAAACTATAAATAAGGGTTAAACATTTTACCTAAATGAACATCAGTATATTTTTCTTTTGTCATATATTTCGTCTTTACCTACATCAAATGTTTAGGATTATATTGAAACACAAACACTCAACAAGGTAATATTACCCCAGCTGTCAAAAATCTCAGCTTGAACGGTGTGTACCTGAACAAAAGCTTCGTATATGATCAAACTCATTCCTTGGCAGCATGGTAACGAGATTTTTTTTTTCTTTTTAAATTCCGTTGTTTTTGAATAGACAAGAAAAGGTAAGAGGTGAAAGTAAAGCATCAACATGAGATAATTATTTCTATTCAATGTTTTGATAGTTGGCCTAAAAAGATCCATCTTAACGACCACTCTTCACATGACCCCGGTTCTTATAAAGCTCATTGTTAAGCCTCTGATGGGAGGAAGTACGTAAAGTTTATCACATATGAAAAAATAAGGAACCTAAAGTGGAACAAAGTCGAGAGATGTAAATAAAGCATGAGCTAAATACCCAAAATCTTTTGGTATCTTTGGGGAGATTAGTTTAATAGACTTGGTGTGGGTGTTAATGCATATTAATCTTTGGTTTCGGGTTTCCTCTATTGTTACAGTCTTGTTCATCTCTACTAAAGTTTCAATCTGTATTTTGTGTTTCAATGTGGGTCTCGTTTTGGAAATTCCGTCCTCTCCACATATCTTGTATCGACTTTCTCCATGGTAGTTTGTCCTGCCGGATTAATCCTCTTAGATCGTTTTAAGGCGTTATCCGTAGTGGTGTTGTTTGCGTTTATTTTTGGGGGTCTTGTGATGCATCCTCCACTTGTAGATAGGTGCTATGGTTTATCTTTCTCTTGTAGATATTTTGTTTCTATATCGTTTTTCTAAAAACTTTGGGCAAATTACATGACACAATTATTTAACCGACTACATGAAATGTTCATTTACTTGTATGAACCGACTAAAAGTTATGAATCAACAGCTATCATTTACTAATCTTAACTCAAGAAGACCTAAATTCAATAAAAAGAAACATACCACTTGTGAACGTTTTTTGGTTTCCATGTGAAACAAATCTGCAATACATATAAAAAAGAACAATATATTGTAATATTTTGTAATCTAATTTCTTATACAAACTATTTGGTAAGATGTGAAAGTGTTGCGACACCGGAATATCACAAACACACTGGGGTAGAAGGTTCGGATCCGGAAGATCTGATCCGAAGAAGACCTTCAACCTAGTCCTTATCTTCGATCTTAAAACTATCTGCACAAGTAGCAACACACGAGTAAACGGAGCGGGGATGGTCCCCTGGTTTACCTCGGGCGTGAGAGTAAGTATATCGAAGAGTAAGGGGTAAAATATAAAGTAAAAGAGTATAGTGTGTGTAAACGTTACCCTTGAAGTGAAGTGTGAGCTTGGTATTTATAGACCTTGAGTTTCGGATAATAACATGCTCTTAGTACAATACCTTGTTTATCCTGAAGACATTCCGAGGTATTGTACTCTTTGTCGAGAGAACATCCTTCGGCCTCCTGGTCATTAGGATGTTCTTCGGATAATAGATGTTGTTTAGATTCCTTTTATCAAAGGTTGTGCCCAGCTTATTATATCTTTCGGCGTACCATTGGTTTAGCCGATAGACTTCTATCGGCTAACCGATGGTACGTCATCAGCCCCCTAGTCCAGTATTACGTAGTTAAGACTATGTAATGCTTGACTAGAAGAAAAATAAAGTGTTTTGGTTCTTTCAGATGTTCCTTCGGTTGTTCTTTCGGTTGGTAGGGGTACGCCTCTTGAGTTTTTTCGGAAATTAGTAACTGTCCGCCTATTTAGGCGGGATAATTGAGTTTTGGCTTGGGCGGGAAGTTTTTTCAAACTGCGGTAATTAATGCTTGTGCCACCTGTCGCTATGCCATTGGCCGAGAGAGGCGGTGGGATTAGACGCGCGTCCCATCGTCTGACATACACTTGCCTATAAATATCGCGTTTTCACCCCCTTTGTAACTTTTTTCACCGTTTTCTAATTTACACTTCTAACTGTGTGTTTTTTCTTTCTTCCATCTTCTTTCGTTTTTCTTCTTATTTCTGAGTTTCGTCATGTCGAAGCGAGATAAAGAAAACCTTCGGAGGTGCTTTACTACTTTGACTCAAGAAGATCTTGACGTCTTATTGACAAGGTATGCCATCGGTGAAGGATACGGTGCCGTTCTTCCGGGCCCGAATGACACGATATTGGACGCTCCTGCTGGGAAGATAGGCGTATACGCTGAATGGTTTGAATTTTCAAACCTCCGACTTCCATTCTCCAGGCTTTTCCTGGAATTTTGTGAATATTATAAACTCATGCCCACACAACTGAACCCCCTTGGGGCTTTGAGACTTGCTTGCTTCGAAGTTCAAAGTTGGGCTCTTGGTTATGAGCCTTCGCCCAACCTCTTTCGGACATTTTACAAGTTGGGGAAAGCCGGCGATTGGTTTACTATTGATAAAAGAAGAAAACCTAGCCCCGCTTGTTCTTCTGGAGCTCCTTCCGGCCATAAGAACTGGAAGACCAAGTTTTTCTATGTTAATATCGGCGTGGCTCCTATCCGGATGAGATGGAAGCATAAGGATGAGTCTGTTGCGGATGACCAAGTTAAACAGGGAGTTGTTCCGGCTGATGCTATCTTGGCCTTCACAACTCACAAGATAGAGTGCCGGACACTGCCGGAGCATGTGTTGGTGATGGCGGGTGTAAGTCGGAATTGGACGTCGAATATCAGCAAGCCTTGTTTGCAGTTGAATGGCCGAGGTACGTTGGGTATTCGTGTTCCTTCTACCGGTAGTTCCTTGCTGATCCTCATTATGACTTTTCTTTCTTTTTTCCAGATTTGTCGCTGATAGACTTTTTGGAGATGCCTGATTGGGATGGAGTCAAGTACATCTCTCGCAACATAGCTGAAGGTGAAGCGGCCTGGTTAGTCCAGATGAATGCCCGGGTGGTGCATATGTCTACGAACGAACTTCCCCCTCCTTATACCGATGCTGATGCAGTTTTTCCAGCGGGCTATACGATGAGAGATCCTTCGGATGAGGATTGTATTCAGCCGGCCCATGGGACCATTATTGGTAGTGGAAGTCGTCCGGCCAAGAGTGGTAACAATACTATTCCTTTGCTTTTCAATGCTTTGTTTTCGAAGGCATCATCTTCTGTGGGAAATGCAGCTGCTAGGAAAAGGCAAGCTACTGACTGGTTTGCTCCTCCGGAGTCGTCCGAGGGACAGAAACTTGATGATGTTGAGGGTGGGGAGTCCGGGGAAGAGGATGCACCGATGGTTGAGGTGCCTAAGAATAAAAAGAGAATTTCTGTCTCTGCCAAAGGTTTGGCCATCAAGGAAAAGAAAAAGGACCAACAATCCAAGCTTCCATCGGCGAAGGAGGCCGATACTTCCAGGCCTGGAGAGAAGAACAAAGAAGCTGCCACTTCCGTCTTTCGGGGTAAGTTTGTCATCCTTGAAAGTTCAGAGGAGGGAGATGTTTCGCTAGATGGTACGGAGTTCTATCCGGATCCCCCCTCTTGCGAGACTTCTTCCGAAACAAGGAGAGCTCTAGGACTGATAGTTGATGATGATTTCTCGACAGGTCCTCATACTGATCCGGAAGTGGTCACTTCTAACCCGGAACCGGTTATTGAGGAAGCAAGTGTTGGTGCTGATGATACGGGTGAGAAGCCCTTAGAAGAGACTTCTTCGGCTGTTCCGATGGATGAGTGGAATGAGGAGCTTGTGGCTCCTAAGTTGGTTGATGAGCCTCTGCAGGAGCCCTATTCCGGGGTTATGCTGGAGCAGGAGGATATGGGTTATCAGCGTCTGTCGCCGGAAAATATAACTCATCAGCCAACATCCTTAATTATTTCTCAACCGGAACGAAGTCAGAATTTGGTGGGCGAAACTTCCACCCGAGTTTCGGCGGACGAGACAGAAGGTACATTTCTTTTTTCCGGCCTCGTTCAACCTTCTCCTGTTTCAGAGTTGGCTGGGTCTTCTGCCCGGACTCGAATCTGGGTGAAAGGTAGGAACTTGATGCCTTTATGTGTTTCTTTTACTAACCTTCTTTCGACCATTTACCGATCTTTAGTTATTCTCTTATAGGTGATCAGAGGGTAGTTGAACACACGGAGGACACCGGTGTTCGTTCTGAAGGTGATAACTCGGATACATAATCCGAAGGTTTGGATGCTGCCTTGGCCGGGACATCATTTGTTCCGGCAATAAGTAAGATAAAATGTGGGGACCTCTTTCAAGCGAAATCCTACGAGATCAATCGGGATCTTGTTGACAATCTTGCTACCCCGGCCGAGACTCTTCGCCTAGGGAAACTTGGGAATGTCCAGGTGGGCCGTGAGTTCGACTTTGCTCTTGCCTCTCTAAACGTTATTGGTCCTGACCTCCGACGCCGAATGGAATCATCGGCTCGGGAAACGGAAGAGCAAAGATTCCGAGCCCTAGGACTTCAAAATAAACTTTCAGAGGCTCTTGACCGGAAAAAATACTATCGTGACAGAAGTCATAGCTTGTCGCAAGAGATAGCCATGATGAAAGCTTCTTCGTCTCGACTTAGTGAGGCTGCCGTCCGGGAGCTTACTGACATTATAAAGAGCGAGCATCAAGTTGAGATGAACAAGCTGAAAGACATACTGCAAGCCAATCATAAGGTTGCCATAGCCAGTTTGAAGGCGGAACATGAAACTGCTATGGCCGAGGCTCAGGCCCAGTGTGATATCAATGGTGATGTGCTCCGGTCCTTGGAGGAAAGGTTGAGGAAACAAGACGCTGAGTTAGCTGCACTTCGCTCGGACAGAAGTTGGTTGGTAACAACGGGTCCGAAGCATGTCATTCAGAAGCTACACTCGAGTCATGAGTACTCCCGTCCCCAGGAGAACATTCGGATGCTTAACTACCGACTTGGGTGCCACGATGGTTTGGTTGCTGGTGTTAATCTTGGCCGTCTGAGGCAGAAACCCTCATCTTCTCCATTCTTTAATGCCAATGCTGCTTCAGAGCTGGAGAAGGCCATAGCTGATGCTTCCGAACTTAACTATCCTTATCTTGAAGCCTTGTCAGCCACCGATGGTTCTCCGATAGAAGACTTTCAGGCTGTTGAGCCTGCTGCGGGTCCTCCTTCGGATGAGGAGTAAAACTTTTGTGTTATATTTTCTTTTGCTATGTAACAATGAGACATGTCTTCGACCTGTGAAGATATGTTTCCGCAAAACAAGTAATGATAAATATATCTTTTAGTTGTTTGTTTAATTTCCGGATTCATTTGCACTTTTTATTTACTGATTGCGATTTTAGTATGCTGCTTGAACGTTTTGTGTGACATTCGCGAATTTCGATGTATAATTCTATCGTCACGTATTCGTTTTATTTATTTATGTTTACGTTTTTGATCCTATTGTATTCCTTTTATGATTTATCGTATTCGTATTTTATGAGTATTGTATTCGTATTTCTCGTATTTTATGGGTATCGTAATTGTATTTTATGTGTATTTACGTTTATCGGGTATATAGTATGTGATTTCGAATCTTTATGTCGGGAACGTATAGTCTTAAGTGCCTTTAGTATAAGTCTAGTATGCTCTTATGATAAGTTTAGGGGAATTATGCCTTAATTATATGATTAAGATTAACGTTTAAAAAGTATTTCATTTTTGGTCTTTTCGGAAATTTTATTACAAAACTAGTCCTACGGGAGAAATCCTATTACAATTTTAGTCCTATTCAGATTTTTATTACGAAAATCGTCCCTACCAGAAATTTTGTCTCATCCATATCACACTTTGTCCTTATCTTCATTATCACACACACACTCTCTCTCTCTCTAACTTCTCTCTCAAGAAAACACCTACAAACCTCCACCTTCTCTCTAACTTTTCCGGCAATCCGACCGTTGAATTCCAAATCCGAGACCGGATTATTGATCACCATCATCACCTTCATCTATCCTCCAAGTTTCATTACGATCGGGTAAGTATTGCTCCATTTTAGTTTTAAACTTTGTTATTTAGATTCAAACCCGAAACTATCATTTTTCACCGTCAAAACCGAGATTTTATTGAGGATTATTGTTCCTAATCATATTCTGGACATAGGGTTCCAATTTGGGGTCATTTAGACATCTAGAACACTCAGAAATCGAATCCCGAATGTATTTTTCGTAAAAACTCAGTTACATGCACGTAACTGAGTTACATGCACGTAACTGAGTTACATGCACGTAACTGATTCCATGAGCACGTAACTAGACCCCTCCATCACGTAACTGAGCAGTTACGTGACTTGACCATCACATAACTCCCTCACATTCACGTAACTCTTGCAAATTACATAACTAGTCCCTTTATCGCGTAATTGTTCACGTAATTAGTCCTTTTGTCACGTAATTAGTCCCTTATGCACGTAATTGCCTTCATATTCACGTAATTGGTTCCCTAAGTCACGTAAGTGACTTGGATGTCACGTAATTCCTTTGCTGAACACGTAACTATGGTCCTTATGTTCCGTAACTTCTTGTTTTGTCCCGTAACTCTTGTATAACACGTAACTTGATACTTACGTGACTTGTAGTGCACGTAAGTATGAGAATCACGTATCTAGTCTGTTGACTTTCCGAAACACTTGTTATTCCGTTATATTGATATTCCTTTCGGTTATTTTAAAACCCGTATAAAAAGTTAATCATTAAGGCATAACCCTACTAGACTTAGAGATACTTAGACATGATTATTTACGTGATGTTTAGGGCACTTAGACGTGGGAGCTTGACGGTATTATAGTATTTCCCGACATATCGAGATTTGGATTGCTTTGCTATCAGTGAGTTATTCGTTGCCCTTTTTACTGCTTTTACATTTTTGGGCATGATTAGCGTTAAACAAATATATTTTATGGTCTGTATGTATTATGGTTATGTATTATGGTATGTATTTTGGATATGGATGCCTTAGGTTAGCATTACCCAACTCGTTCCGCCTTTGTAGTAGAACGAGGCCCCGTATACACACCTGTTAGCTTTTGCCGCCGGATCGTATATATAGCGCTATATGGGCCTAACAAGCCCTCATTGTTAACACTATTTTGGATGATGGCGTGCCCTGTCCGTGTTAGCAATGTTATGACCGAATATTATTATCGAGGACAACCTAGCGTAATGCACTAGGTGGGGTTAGTTGCCTGTATGTATTGTTGAGGGTCAGGTGTATCGTATTTACCGAAGGCTGTTATTTATCCAGTATGGTATCCTATGGTATATGTTATGGTATGACTATGGTATTATTTTATGAACTGAGTATGGTATTTTTATAAATTGATTATGGTATTTTATGTATCAAGTATGAGTATTTTATCAAAAGGTTTTGTATACTTCACGTATATTTTTAAAACATCATTTTCAAATGACTTATCTTCAAACCGTATCACTTTTGGGTCAAAATGTATTGAAACCTTTCTACTATTATGTTTTCAACTACTATTGCGAATAATTCACCAACTTTATGTTGACGTCGTATTTTAACGCTTTTCAGGGATTTGAGGTTACACCTTTAGGATTGCTATGCTTTGACTGGCTACGTGGATCTTTTGCATGGAGTTTATTTTGTTTTATTGAATTCCTTAGTATCCCAAACTCTGTAGCCGTATTTTGATATATTCGGATGACTGTAATAAGTATTCTCTTTCAACTCTTTATCTATGTTGACGATGTATGGTTTATTTATGTTTGATGTAACCTTTGAATCTCTGATACCGTATACACTGTACACCTCGGTTCCGCCATTCTATGCGGGGTGTGACATTTTGTATGAATCCTTCTGAATTTTTCCTTCGGAGCTAGATCCGACATTTATTGAGGTTAGGCTCAATTTTTCTTTCGGAGTTAGGTCCGACGTTTATTGAGGTTAGGCTCAATTTTTTCTTTCGGAGTTAGGTCCGATATTTATTGAGGTTAGGCTCAATTTTTCTTTCGGAGTTAGGTCCGATATTTATTGAGGTTAGGCTCAATGATTGCAAAATCTCATCCTTATTTTTTCTTAGACTATCTGAATTAGTTGCATATTCAGACACTTCGTCAAGTGTCATGAACATTCATCCGAATAGTACTAGTAGTAAAATGAAGGGAAAAATTGGCCGCGAAAGCCTTTCATTCATAATGGTAAGATAAATAATAAAAAGGAAAAAGTTACATTACATACTATCGGTTAACGATAATATTTCCGAAGGTTCATTGCGTTCCACGTTCTGGGGATTAGAGTACCAGCCATGTCTTCCAGCTCATAAGCTCCATTGCCCTTATCCTTGGTCACCTTGTAGGGACCTTCCCATTTCGGCCCCATTTTTCCTTCGTTTTCCTGCCTACTCGCTTCATTCTTTCGGAGGACCAAATCACCTTCCTCCAATACCAGCTTCCTTACCTTCTTGTTATAAGTTTTTTCAATTTTTTCTTTGTACTTGGCTTCTCGGACGGCTGCTGCATTTCTTCGTTCTTCCAACAATACCAGATTGAACCGGATTTCTTCTTGATTGGTTTGATCATTTCCGGATGTCACTCGATGGCTCGGCATTCCTATTTCGGCCGGGATAACAGCTTCGGATCCATAAGTTAGGCTAAAAGGTGTTTCGCCAGTGCTTGTTTTCTGGGTGGTTCGATGTGCCCATAACACATGGGATATTTGATCCACCCAATCCGCTCCTTCTCTGCCTAACCTTGCCTTTATTCCGTCTCCGATACTTCTGTTAATCCTTTCAACCTGGCCGTTGCTCTGTGGATGTGCCACCGAAGTAAAAGTTTGTTTGATTTTCATCTCACTGCACCATCGTCGCAACGGGTTGTCCGAAAACTGCTTACCATTATCTGAGATCAATTCGTTCGGCAGTCCGAACCTGCATACGATGTTCTCCCATACAAACTTCTGTACTTGCTTTCCTGTGATCTGGATGACAGGTTTTGCTTCGACCCACTTTGTGAAGTAGTCTACCGCCACGATCAGGAATTTCATTCCACCTGTCCCCGTTGGAAATTTGCCGACAATGTCAATACCCCACTTTTGGAAGGGCCACGCCGATAGTATCGACACCAGGTTGTGTTTGGGGAGCCTCGGTATGGGTGCATGAATTTGGCACGAATCACACTTGCGGATTACTTCGATGGCATCAAAATGCATTGTGGGCCAGAAATATCCTAATCCTGTAATCTTAGAGACCATGCTTCGTGGTCCGGCATGCATGCCAAATGCTCCCTCGTGCATCTCTCGGATCACGTAGTTGGCTTGCAATGGTCCTAAACAACGAAGGAGTGGTGAAAGCGGATTTTTTCGATAAAGTGTTGTACCCTGCATCACATAGTTGGGTGCCTTCATTCTGATCTTTCGTGCTTCATTCTGATCTTGCGGTAAGCTTCCTTCTTGTAAAAACTTGATGATCGGTGTCATCCAAGTTGTTCCTTCGTCTTCGATGACCATCAATGCTTCTTTCGAGTTGGATATTGACCGTTGGTCCTGCGTCTCCACCATTACTTCCATTGTGGTGTGTCCGAACGCTATGGATGCTAATTTGCTCAGAGTGTCAGCAACTTTCTTCTTTGTTCTCGAGATTTGTTCAATCGTACATGATTGGAACGTGGCCATCAAGCTCTTTGCCTTATCCTTGTATTGGCTCATTCGGTCCTCCTTGGCTTCATACGTTTCATTGATTTGATTGGCTACTAACTTGGAGTCCACTTTAACCGTCAAGTGTTCCACTCCTTTTCCTTTGGCTTTTTGTAGTCCGGCCAACAGGGCTTCATACTCGGACTCATTATTCGTGTTATCAAAACCAAAGCGAATGGAGAATGAGAATTCTTTTCCTTCCGGGCTAATGAGGAGAATCCCAGCTCCTGAACCTTCTGAGCTAGAGGATCCATCGGTAAACAGACACCAACCTTCGCCTTTCCTTTGGCTTTTATCTTCGATATTGGATTCTGCCGGTCTTTTCCTCTTCTTGTTCTTTGTAGGTTGTTCATCGTTTACTTCTCTCGGAGCGGTATGTCTGGGAATAACCTCATCAGGTACTTCGACTATGAAATCCGCCAAAACTTGTCCCTTGATAGATATCCTGGGGACATATTCAATATCGTAGCTTCCCAATTCAATGGCCCACTTTGTAAGTCTTCCGGTAGTTTCTACATTCCTTAAGATTTGCTTTAATGGTTGATCCGTGATTACTCGGATGCTATGGGCTTGGAAGTATCTCTTCAACCTTCGGGAGGTGTAAACCAAAGCTAGCGCTATCTTCTCTATCTGAGTGTAGTTGTTTTCGGGACCTTGTAGCACTTTGCTAACGAAGTAGATAGGCATTTGCTCTCCTTTTCTTTCAGCCAACAGCGCCGAACTAATCACTTCGGTCGTGGCTGATAGATATAAGGTCAAGGTTTCTCCTTCCTTCGGTGCGGTCAGAGTGGGAAGCGTCATCACATATCTTTTTATCTCTTGTAGGGCTTCTTCGGCTTCTGCTGTCCACCAAAAATCACCCTTTTTCACACAGTTCTTTAAAGTTCGAAAGATTGGCAACGATCTTTCTGCTGACTTCGAGAGGTACCGCCCCAGAGCTATGACCTTACCGTTTAAACTTTGGACTTCTTTCATGGTTCTTGGGGACGACATTCCTTCGATATCCTGAACCTTCTCAGGATTTGCTTTAATACCCTCTGGAGTGACAATATGACCCAAGAATTTACCCTCTTCCATCCCAAAAGAACATTTCTTTGGGTTAAACTTCATATTTATTCTCCGGAGGTTTGCGAATGTCTCACGGATGTCTTGGATCATTACTTCCTCGGATGTGGATTTTATGACTAGGTCATCAACATAGGCTTCCAAATTCCTTCCTATCTGCTCCGAGAAAGCTACATCTATCAGTCTCTGATAAGTAGCCCCGACGTTCTTCAGACCGAAGGGCATTTTCTTGTAACAGAAGATTCCCTATCGGTATGGAAAGCCGTCTTGTCCTCGTCTTCCTTAGCCATTTGTATCTGATGGTACCCCTTGTATGCATCCAGGAAACATTTGAATCTAAAACCCACCAATGCTTCTACCTTCAAATCCACCTCCGGTAAGGGATATGCGTCTTTCGGGCAAGCATCATTGAGATCCTTGAAATCGACACACATTCTCCATGTATTATCACCTTTCCGAATCATGACCGGATTTGCTACCCAGGTTCGGTACCGGACTTCACGGAGAATACCAGCTTCAGTCAACTGCTTAACTTCTTCGCAAGCAGCTCTACTTCGGTCAGGTGCTAGACCTCGTTTCTTCTCTACTATCGGGCTTTTTCCCTTTTGGATAGCTAGCTTATGTTCGGCCAACCCCCTGGGTACTCCCGTCATGTCCGAGGGTTTCCAAGCAAAGACGTCCCTGCTTTGTCGGAGGAGTGTGATGAGTTTTTCCCTGCCTTCCTTGGTGAACGTGTCTCCAATCATAATGGTTTGTTCCGGGTGATCCGGATGAATAGTAATCTTTCCCAGTTTGATTTCCCCTTCTTCCTTCTGCAATATTCTCTCAATTTTTTGGCACTCCAACACTTTGTGAGCTTCCGGACGTATTTCGACAATTCCTCCGGGTGTAGGAAATTTCATAAGAGAGTGGGCTGTCGAAACGATGGCCTGGAGCTTGGCTATTCCGGGTCTCCCGATAATGATGTTATATGGGGAGTGGGCTCGGACTACAAGGAAATCGATCTCCACGGTCCGAAACTTACTTTCATTTCCAATGGTGAAGGGTAGTCGGATCTAACCTATTGGCTTCACTGCCTCTCCAGAGAATCCGACCAAGTACTGGGAACACCTTTCCATCCTGCATTGTACTTCGGGATCTAACTCCAGAAAACAACGTTCGAAGAGTATTTCCGAAGCACTTCCATTATCAAAGTATATTCTGTGGACCGTCTGGTTTCCGATGTCTCCCACCACAACCATTGGGTCTGTGAATCCCCTAGAGGTGTCGACTGGAGGAAAAGACATCTCCTGCATCATCCAGGACTCCGTTCTCTTCTCACGGAGTTTACTACTTTCTCCTTCACAGAAGACCATCTGTATCTCTTTCCCCTTCCCTTTTCCGGGATACGGCGGGCCTTGCTTCTTTTGGCCACCTAGTTTGATTCCTTCCATCAGATGGTTCAGTTGTCCAGTTCTTACGGCCTCCTCGATCTGCTTCTTTAGTTGGAAGCAATCGTTTGTGTAATGTCCTTTGTCCTGATGGAATTCACACCATCGATCAAGGAACCTCTTGTCTGGAGTTCCTACTAAGGGGGCCGGAGCAGTGAAGTGTACTCTCCCTTTTTCAGTGGCGAAGACTTCGCTAGGGGTTTTGCTAAGCTCTGTGAAGTTGATGTGTCGCCGAGATTCTCCGAAAGAGACGAAAGGAGAGGTACGGACCGGTCCTCGTCCGAACCTTCTTTCATGACTACCGGGAGAAAAGCTTTTCCGGCTTGGGGAAGGTCTCCACGGAGGACTTGCAGTTGGGGAGACCATTTTCGACCCCTTTCGGGATGCAGCTGTGCTAGCTTCTACATATTGTCTCGAAGCTTCCTTCCCATTGAGAAACCTCTTCACACGTTCCATCATTTCATCCACTGTCTCGGGTACCCTGGCATTGAGTTTCGCGATGAGGGCCGGTATCCGAATCCCCTCCATGAATCCCGAAACTTTCAACATATCGTCTCCTCCTTTAATCTGTAGAAGCTCCCGCTTCCATCTTTCTACAAAGTCCTGAAGACTCTCGTTCTCCCTTTGTTTGATTTTAGCAATGTCCGTCGGACCCCGAGTGTACCTACGCTGTTGCATGAAATAAAGTTCAAACTTCTTTTTCATGTCTTTAAAACTGTCAATGCTTTCTTCCGGCAACTCGCCGAACCATACTCTCGCAGGTCCGACGAAAGTTTGAGCGAACATTCGGCACCAGATCGGCATAGGCCAACCTTCGGTATCAGCTGCGCCGGAGAAAATTGCCAAATGATCGTCGGGGTCACCACTTCCGTCGTAAGTGCGCACGATGCTAGGCATCTTCGCTTTTCGAGGCATCTTGAACGTAGAGATTCTTCGAGTAAACTTAGAAGCAAAGTCTGATTGATAAGGAAGATTCAGATCATCTTCTTCATCACTATCGTCTCGCCCTGAGTCGCTCGAATAAACGATCTTTCGAGCCACCGGAGGACTCTTTCGGGAACGATCTTTCTTCTTTCACTCATGTTCCTCCAGCATGGCCTTGAGCGCATCATAATTCTTTTCCAGGAACTCCTCGGAGATTCCGGTACCTTTCCCTACATCATTCTGATCGTTCCTTGGAGTTTCATCTTCAATTATTGGTTCCCTATTACTTCCTGAGGTATTAGCCGTAAAAGTCATAGATGGTCCTGTAAAAGCCATGTATGTCCCACGGATGGCGCCAAATGTTGCGACACCGGAATATCACAAACACACTGGGGTAGAAGGTTCGGATCCGGAAGATCTGATCCGAAGAAGACCTTCAACCTAGTCCTTATCTTCGATCTTAAAACTATCTGCACAAGTAGCAACACACGAGTAAACGGACCAGGGATGGTCCCCTGGTTTACCTCGGGCGTGAGAGTAAGTATATCGAAGAGTAAGGGGTAAAATATAAAGTAAAAGAGTATAGTGTGTGTAAACGTTACCCTTGAAGTGAAGTGTGAGCTTGGTATTTATAGACCTTGAGTTTCGGATAATAACATGCTCTTAGTACAATACCTTGTTTATCCTGAAGACATTCCGAGGTATTGTACTCTTTGTCGAGAGAACATCATTCGGCCTCCTGGTCATTAGGATGTTCTTCGGATAATAGATGTTGTTTAGATTCCTTTTATCAAAGGTTGTGTCCAGCTTATTATATCTTTCGGCGTACCATTGGTTTAGCCGATAGACTTCTATCGGCTAACCGATGGTACGTCATCAGAAAGCATTTCACATAACGTTGCAACTTTCGACACAAATGGGTCAAATTACAAGCTCTATGTTATTCATAACCAACACAAGTTAGTCTCAAGTCATGAAAATAGTTTTCAACAACACTTATGTTTGAATAAAATGAGGAATACGCATTCCACAAAACGAAACGAAACGAACTGACAACTAAACCACTCCAAACAACAAACAATAGCCTAATACTGAAGAAACATACCTGATAATAATTGATTTGATGCCAAATTAGACATGTATAAAGGGTTGGAGATGGCAGTGTATGGATATTTAAGAGGTCCACTAAATTGCTTTATGTGTCAATTTTTGAGAAGCTTACGTCTCATATGTAGACGTTGCTTAAGTAAATAGAATATTGTTTTAATATATATAAACTACCGGGGCTATTTTATCATTTTCTTTAAACAAAATAAAATTAATTTAACAGCTTATAATTATAATTATCCAATAAAGAGTAAAATTGTATCATGTGGCGAAATAAACCGAAATAAAGTCTCTTAGATTAATTAAAATATTTGATCTGACCCGTTAGATTAAATTGATAATGTCATCAGAACTATTTTTATTTTACACCCTTTCACAATACATAATTACATTATCTCTTTAATTCTATCTCCACTAAAATAAAAAAACATAATTCTAATTTACTTATAAAATTGCCTAATTTTAACTATTATTTACCTTATTGTTATTCAAAAATCTCCTAATACAAAAGATAATAACATGTGTATAAACGTAAAAGTTATAAACGTAAAAGTATATATGTCATTATACGTGTAACATTGTCTTTGATAATAATTTAAAATTTGCATAAACATATAGAGGGTGTTTGTTTCGGCTTATGTAATGGACTTATGAGCCTATATAAATTTTGATAAGCTCATAAACCCATTTTTTGGGTTTACTACCATCAAGTTGAGTTTATGAGCGTAAATAAATCATAAGCTCAACTTGATAAGCCCGTAAACCGAACAAATTGGCCTTACAAAATTTACATAAGCTCGCCTTTATATAAGCCGAAACAACCACAAGTTTTTACCTTGTCCCGACCTAAAATTCAACCAAATCCACTAACATTGTTGTTATTCGAACTGAATTTATGAAAGTCTACACGAGGTACGTAGTCTGCTTCTTTTTAATCCATCACTTGTGTTTTAAGGTTTATGAAATCAATTTGATTTTTGTAACAATTGCTTTTTAGAGTTCATGCAATCAATTTGAATATTTATAACAATTATTATTGAATCTTAGGGTTTATGTAATTTTGTTACCGTGGAAAAACCACAATTTTGTTGTGTCCTTATAAGTTTTTGCTTCATGGGTTCGGGTTACACTTCGCATAATTAATGTGTCTGGTTTCGGGTTACTTACTTTTAGATATTCTAGCTGTTGTTTGTTTTGAGTCTTGACAAAGTTAATGGGTTGTAATTTTCTTGAAACAAGATTCAGTTACTTACTTTTCGACGATTTTTATCAATAAATAATTATAATCTTCTAGGCTTTATATGTCGTCATGTTAACCTCCGTTTTGCAGTAAACTAAAATAGCAGATGCAAGCAACAAAAAAGGAAATGGAAGAGGAAGGAGTAGAAGCGTGTCACAAGTCGAGTGACCTTTTTGCCGGGCAATCCCTCTGGCATTCTATTCAGCCATCGCTTGTGCTAACCATTACCCTCTGGCTATCCATTTTCTGCTAGGATCCAAATATGTACCAGGTACATGTCTTTATCATTTGATATCTTTTTGTTACAATTTATTGAAAATCATATACCTGTCCCGATATGTAGATTAGCAAGTTCCCACTTATAAACAATCATACAAATTTTATTCTAGCTCACTGAATCTTACTAGAATCAAGTAACTTGGTTTTGATGCATGGTTTGGAATTATATTGAGAATCAAGGACCTAAATTTAGACATACTCGTTGCTTCGCTCTTTTTAGTGCTTAGCTGAAAATTGAAATACAATCTATTGAGAAATAACTACCATTTTGAAAAGATCTAGAATGCTTATCAATTGCCTCACTATATGATAACTCATGGATGATTTTAGTTGCCAACTTATATTAAGTACATAGAAAATTGTTTCTACATTAATATTATCTTGGATTTCCGACAAACCCAAGCTTATTGTGTGTGAGTTTATGGTGAATAAGCCATATTCTTTATATTTGGTGAGGAATATGACCCGCAATTAGAACATATAATGTTGAGTTTGAAAACCATTTTGTTGAGTTAAACACATGGTTAATCTTGGCTTTTGTACAATCTGGTCTCTTGAGTTATTTCTACGCTATAAGAATTGTTGTGAGAGTTTGTGCTGTAAAATGTTTGTCTAACCACATACTTGTCTCTGTTTGAGATTTAAACCCACAACATTTCTTGGTTGATGGACCACCCTTGATACCGTTAGGCCTTACTGAGGATATATGGTAACTACATTTTATGTATGTCCATTTAATTTGTGATATATCAACACGTTCTACCCAAATGCATACGAGGAATTAAACATACTACTATCATATAGATTCAATTGCGTAGGAACAATGATCACGTGGGAAGTCACGTGATCATTTTGTTAAGGGGTATTGTTGGGATTTTCCCCTTTCGAATCCAATCCTAATTATAACCCTCATTTCACATTTCACTCTTTGGTATTTGTGTCTTGCCTCGCCGCTAGCCACAACTGTCTCGACTACTCCGTCCACCACTCCATTCTCAACGCCTTGTGTTTGCGATTGCAGGTATTACATTTCTTCCATGGCTTCTTTGTTAGAGTATTCCCTCTTAGCTTATCGGGATATTTTTCATTCTTCTATTGATTAAACATGTTTACCTAATTTATTTTGAGTTGAGGATAAAACAATCTACGTGGATAATTACAAATCTTATGTAGTTACTTAATAATTTCAGTCTACAAATCTGATTTTTTCTCTAATTTGATAGAATTGCCTAAATTTGGGTCTGATTTGATTTTGTGCCTTTAATTTATTCAATATGGTCTAATTAATCCATATAGTTTAGTTACTTAATAATTTCATTTAATCTGATTTAGTTACTTAACGGTAGTTGTTTCCACATACGAAGATTTACTGCTAAAAACCTTTCAAAAGGGTGTTTATTTTGCCAAGATTACCGTTTTAGGTGTGGTTAGAAGTCAACCAATTTTCATGGTTCACTTCTCTGAATTGTATTCATCAAGTCCTTTTTGAAAGAAATTTGTTATCTAAACCTTTGATACATGTTTCTTTTCCGATTGTCTGATACACTTCATGCCTAGGATACATATTCTGCCATTCATCGATGTCAAAAATGGACGGATCTCATATTAAGTTTTACTTTTATCTTCAATGTCTTAGCAATTTTTAGTATGTAGGTGAGGGTGACGCTTTATAGATATATGCTTGTCCCCTGTAAAAACTTTTGTATGATTTGTGGAATTTAAATTAACCATGAACTCGAATACTAAACTTGGTTTTGATAATATAGGAATGGCTGTGACTAGGAGCATGACGAAGAAGTCATGGTCAGATCTTAACCATGATTTACTTTTGATAGTGATGATGCAATTGGGTCTCATGGATTTCTTTGCTTTTATGGCCACATGCAAGGAATGGTGGTCATGTGCACGCTCAAACAAAAAGAAGTTTATCGGTTCAAGACTACCCTTGGAGATATGTTTTGATACAAATTTTTACTGCCTACGAGACTATCAAGGAAGAAAGTTCAAAATCGTTCTTCCCCATTTTACGGACAGGTTGTATTTTGGATGTACTTGTGGGTACATGATCTTGTTTGGGAAGGAAAACAGTGATTTCTGGCTTGTGAATCCTTTCAAAAGGCATGGACTTCATTTCGATGATTTCCCTTCTTGGTTTTACAATGACCGGGTTCAAGTCAGAGCTTTACTTGTCTACTCTCCTTTAATTTCTGAATGGGTATTTGTGGTCACAGTTAGAAAATCCCGAAGAATATACGTACGTTCAGCTGGTAAAGAAGCATGCTGGGATACTCTCTGCACCGAGTTTGCCATCGATGATTTACATGCTTTTAAGGGAAAGATATATATCCTAGACTGTCACGGTAGTCATTTATATGAGATGATACTCCATCCATATCCCATGTTGAAGCTACTTGCAATGAAGAATTCTCCAATATTGGTCTTACCTTCAGAGTTTGTAAGTTCAGAGTTTGTAAGTTCAGGTGAAAACCTCTATGTGTTGGGTTACACTAGAAGAGGTCCATGCAGGGTCCACGAACTAGATTTTGACGAAATGATGTGGGTATCGTCAGAAAAGGCCATAGGGGGGCATTCATTCTTTTTGAGTCGATTCAAGAGTAATGCAGCAATTAATCCTGGCAAATTCTTTTTGAGTCAATTTGGCGGTCCTTTTCATGTAGGCAATTGGTACTTTCCCCATGAGTGCTTGGATAATAATCGCTTAATCGAGTGATGAAAGATTAGTTATCTGTTATGAGAACCACCATAGGTAGATTTGGATTATTGTATGTATGGTTTAAATTGTCTGGTTCTCACTCCTTGCTTCTTGCGGGCACAACTATTGTTTACATTATGCAATTTATGGTTTAAACTATATGGTTCTCACCCTTTCTTCAGGACAGGCACACCTATAATCTACATATCTTTTATGCCGATTATTGTCTTTTGTTTTCAGGTTTATGTGTTGTGTTGGGCATGAAGAGCCTTTCGTTATTCTTTCTTCCAAGATGAAATCAGGGGTTTATTAATATACGATAACCCTGAAATCTTTCAGCCCCAACGACTTATCATGTAACCATGAAGGTTCACAAGGCTTGGTGCAGAGTAAACAAGTTCCCATATGAAAGAATTTTTCAGCTTTCTTTGCTCCGGTCTTGTTAAAACTAGCAACAAGAGGTGTGATGCATTAAGCCAAATAATTCTTGAATGTGACTGAACATGTCAATGTTTTACCTTGGTGCATGTTGGTCGCCTTCCTTGAACCTTGATTTGGACCCAAATGCTAATATCAATTACAATCGATTACAAAGACTTTGAACCGTTTACGTGTCGCTGATACTTTCTTTTTCTAGTGCAACAACACTTTCTCTCTACAAATAAGGATGAATTTATGGCAGGTTGGTGAGGTATTTATAGTCCTCACCTAACCGTAAGTCTGTTACGCAACCGCAGCACCCGAAAAGTTACGCAGCGAAACACCTTGTTGCGCAGCGCAACAGTGGTGTTGCGCCATTGGTGTTGCGCAACAGAGGTGTTTCCTGTGCAACACCTTCCGTAACAGCCATAAATCCCGTTGAAACACTTTACAACTCGATCTATATACATGTGGTACTTCACGACACATTCCTAGACTAAATACAAACTACAAACAATTACGGTTATGCTCCAACAAACTCCCCCTTGGATGTAGCTTGTATTTTCAACGAATCTTCAACAAGAATTTGATGTCGTGAGATCGAGGTTGAATCTTTAACTTCAATGAAGTGTCTCTCACAGTTTTTCAGTCTTCAATCGACGTCTCTTGAATCTATCGTGTAGCTAGTCTTCATCCTTAAGCAACACGGCTCCATGAAGATCAGCTTCGAGTCTTGACTTCCCGTAAGCGCTAAACTCTTCGATCCTTTACACTTTGTAAACTTGGCTTGCAGAGAAACTATCCAAGCACGTGTTTTTGTTCTTTAAACTAATAAAATCTTTTAGTTTTTCAGAAAAACACCAGACAAAACCTTATACTCTTGTGTGATACGTGACGACGAAGAAATTAAACATAGAAATAAAATCTTTTTGGATTTTTTTTTATTTTCTTAACCTAGAAACACAAAATCTTGTTGTGGTTTTCATTTATAAAGTATATACAGTACTTTAGCAACCTACAAAGAGCAAATCTTTTTTGCTAGAGATTCTTTTGCTTTTAGATCATATCGCTAGAAGTTGATTCATACGAATCAGCCGATTATTAGTATGTTCGTCCTCTGAAATACAACATCGACATCATAGAAGCAAACTTCCGATTATTTATTTACATATGTTTGTACGGAGTCCCACTTATATTTACACTTTGCTAAATCCGAATTCCCTCAAAGTGTCATCGAAATCTCAGTATTATAGGAATCAGTCACCTTATTCCTAATTTTATTAACTAAACTAGAAAATTGGATCATGTCGAGTATTGATGCTATGTACACTCTTTTATGAGTGTGTGTGTAACCGTTTTAGGTATATATAACCTTTACTTCCACCCGGTTACACACTGTGCCCCCAATATCATGACATTTCTCCGAAAACTAATGTACATACGTATAGTACTTATTTGTTTATTTATTCATGTATTTATGAGGTATTTATGACACTAATTCCTTCCCTTGTCTTTTCCGTTTATCAAGTAAGCATTAAGGGTTATAGAATTTTAAACACGAATTCCTCCCACTGTCTTTGCCGTTTATCAAGTAAACATTAAGGTTTATCGAATTCTAGACACTTTTACCGACTCTCCCCCTGTCTCTGCCGTTTATCAAGTAAGTATTAAGGGTTACGAGTATTTATTTGATTTTATTAAGAGTTATAGTTTTATTCTCGTTTTTTCTTATATATCTCTTATTTTTACCCTCATACATATATATATATATATATAGGGAGAGGTTCTTATAAACCAAAACTTAAAGTAAAATAAGTAAAAAAATATGAAAAATAATTTATTATATGTGTAATTTTGTATTATGTTTATTTATTCAATTATAACAAACTTTAAAAAAACAAGTTTTGATATGCATCAAAATATATGTCATTTAGGGACTTTGCATCAAATTCTTTGTTTTTGTGCAGTAAATATTCAAATTTGATGCACAACACTAAAACTACCCATTTTATGGTGTACAACAAAACTTCATTTTTTAAAGTTTGAGATATGGTTAAAATGAACGATAATCCAAAATATCTAACGTTATAAATTATTTTTTAATTATTTTTTTACTTATTTTACCTTAAGGTTTGTTTTACAAGAACCAACCTCCATATATATATATATATATATATATATATATATATATATATATATATATGTTAGGTCTCACTAAGATCCCAAACAGTGGCAAATCAATAACAAATAAGTATTTAGACGTTAATTGTTATATATCGATTAAGTACTCAGTTTCAGTATATATTATAGCGGAATTATAATATTGAAACAATGAAAATAACACACAGTTATATTTCAATCAAAGGTGTACCGATTACAAACCTCAAACTCACTATTTATACACAAGTATAGTGAGTTTGATCAGGATCAATCTAAGAATATCTTTTAAATAGATAAAAGATATTAACTAACTAGACTTCCTTAAATTACGCCTGACTTCTCTCATGAGTCTGAGTTAGTCAGACTGAGTCACTCAGACTGAGTCACTCAGACTCAGGTCACTCAGACTCAGACTTTGATTAACAGATTTATTAATCTTGGGATAGATCATTGTTTTTCCCAACAATCTCCCCCTATCTGTTTCAACCAAAGTCTTTTACAAAATATGCAAGAAAAATAAACACAAACATAAACATCTTCAATTAAACACTGTTTGTGAACAAAACAAGCATCAGTCTGTTTTACATCTTCTTCTTTGAGGTCCTCTTTCTTTTCTTCACTGAAAGATCAAACGGCAGAGGTTGATCTCTTTCCCTCATCCATCTCTGTCTATCTTTCTTCCACTCCATCAGTGTCTCCATTTCAGCATCAATCTTGTTGAAGTGTAGTTGATATTCCTTCTTTACTAGCTCCACTCTATCTGCCAGGGTTCCTATTTCTTCAATTCTTCTAAGGTTCATGAACAGCCAGCTGATCAGTCTCACTCTGAATGGAAGACATTGAGGAGACTCACATTCCTTGAGTAAAGCTATGCAATGGTGAATGGAAGTTGTGGTGATGCTGTCCTTAGGTTGAAAGCATTCTTCTCCCCCACAATCAGTGTAACACAGCCCTATATGCTTCTAAGTCTCAATGTAGGTTCTGTCTTGAAATGCAACTTCTTTGGGAACTGGATGCATACTGCTTGATTCCAACCCCAAGGACTTTGATTTGACTTTCACATTATGCTTGGTGCAGTAGGCTCTGTAGTCTTCATCTGACACCAGATTCAACATATGAGCTGCATTCATGTTGAAAGTGGCCTCTCTTCTTATAGTCAACCCCTGAGCTTTGTCAGTCAGATTGTAGCTCAAATTTGCTATTTCCTTCCATTCTTCTAATCCCATTGTATGCAATCTTGTTAACCCAATTCTGAAAGATCCACCTTTATGTGTACATGTAAGTAGTAGGTCAGTTCCACCATGACTCTTACAGTCTAAGTGAGTGATCTTGTGCTTGAGCTTTCTCATGGAGAAGTTTGTTATAATGTGATCAACTCTTTCTTGCTCTCTGAGAACAAGCTTGGCCATTTGTGCATCAGCTTCCAATCTCATCTGTTCTTCTTCAATAGCCATTTCCTCCTCAGCTTGTATCTCAGCTTCAAACTCTTCAGCAGCTTTTTCAGACTGATCATAAGGATTGAATTCGAATTTTTCTTTGTAGAGCCCCTTTATATATTCTCTGTATTCCTCCACAGTCATTCCAGCACTGTTGGCATACCTCTGAAGTTTTGCTAATTTTTCAGCTTCAGCTTCAGTCTGTTTGCTTTTGACTACAGAATCAGTGTCAGTTTGTTCATGATCATCACTTTTATACCCAGCCTTTCTTTCTAGCACATTGATCTCTGATATTACTTCTTCATCCCCAGAGTTCATACTCCAATCAGTCTCATAATGTACTTCAGACTGACCAGTTTTTGTGTTGAGCCTGGTAGTCTTATAGTACCTTTTCTCCCCCTCTTTTCTCTTCCTTTTCAACTGCTGCTTGGGGATCTCAGGTTCATATGTTGCTGCAGCAGCTAGTTTCTCCCCCTGAAGCTGAGAACCCTCTGCAATAGCCTTGCCTTTTCTCATCATACTGACTTCAGATGTCAGTTTGGACACCATATCCTTCAAATCCTTCAGTTCCTCTGCATTTTGATTTCTTAGAGCATGAAACTCAGTCTGCATCGCACTTAGTCTGTCATCAAACTGAGTAGACATATCCTTAAGTGCTTTTAACAGAACATGAATAGTCAAAGCAACCTCAGACTGGGTTGATGATGTAGCAGTTGTGGATGTAACTGGTGGCACAGCCTCACTCCCTCCCTGTGACATGGGAGAGTGATCATAAGCCATAGAAATTGAAGTCTGTACCTCACCCAGTTTTGGGAGTAAGGCATTGGCGACTAGTGATAGAGAGTGTAAGAGATTTGGAGGTTGTACCTTATCGTGAACCAGCACAGAGCTGGTGAAAATAGCCGTTGGAATAGGCTTTGAGACTGAGGGGGGTATTCCCATACTAGGTACAGGTGTGTCCAGGAGTGGGACACTTTCTTCAATGCTTGCCACATGTGTCTGTGTGGTAGCAACAATGTAGTTCTCCAAGTTGACCATCAGACTGGGGTTTTGGGTGGTCCAAGTAGTCAGATCCAGCTCATCATCTAGCAGAAAGAGACTAGTCTGTACTGCAGCACTGGAGGGGAGTTCTTGACTCTCAGCCTCATGGAATAATGTGTCCATTAGTGCTTGATTTTTAGTGGGGCTTGATGTGAGAGCTTTATCAAATGAACTTGGTGAGTCCATCAGGTTGGTCGCTTGTGTAGCAAGTACATCAAGAAGTGGAAGGGACTGCCCAGACTGAGAGGGGATACTCTCAAACTGAGGAAGAGTAAGAGGAAGAATTATACCTTGATCCTCATCATTTGGCCCAGCCCCACCCAAGTCTACCTCAGCATCTGCAGCAGGGTTATTCCCCTCAGGTCCTCCGTCAATTCTATCAGCTTGAACCTCTGAGTCTGATGAGTCAGACTCAGTGGGGTCCTGATCAATGAACGGATTTGCAATCCATTCAAGCATCACAGCAGTAAGTGGAGCTTCAGTCTCCGTGATGTTGATGTAAGTAAACATTTTTGGAGTCAGTTTGGGCAGGTCACAAGTAAAAAAACGTTGATCAAGCTGATCATAGGTTTGGCTGCCCAAAACCTCCTCAAAACAAAGAGACAACACCCGAATGAATGGAACATCGTTAGGGCGTTTTCTTTTAATTACCAGGGAAAGAATCTCGTCAAAATAGAGTTGTGAAAATGAGATTCGTCTACCCGTGACCATAGCATGAAACAGATGAGTTTCAAACTCATTCATCTGATCCAAGCTGCCCGATTTACCCCCCAAACATCTTGTAATCATTGAAAACAAGAACTTCCATTTCCCAGTAAAGAAACTATATCTTATAACTCCCTGTGTTTCAGGCTGACCAATAAGAGGGAAAGCTTCATCCCTTGCTTGTTGTTTGCTCCGTCTGGCCTGAAATCCACCTTCCCCAGCCTCGACAAGTGTGGGGAGAAGTAAAGCACTCCTGATTGTCTCTTCAGTGATAGTAATTGTGTCACGCCCATTGTTGTAGGTGCCTGTTATGGCAGTTCGTTCATCATTTGCTGTGCAAGTGTACCACCATTCACATAGAACGGGAGGACACATGGTGTTGGCACAAAAGAAAGCACCATATAAGGGATGAGACTTCATAAACTGGATCAACTGTTCAAATCCCCTGCCTTGGCGATTGGCGGGAATGTCAGAGGTGGCGACACGATTGTTGTCCTTTACTTGAACGCGATGTTGAAACTCAGCACCTGGAATCATTCTTGAAGTAACATGAAGCATCATATGAGGGTTAGCCATTAAAATCAAGATAATCAGAGAGTTTGAAAGAGAAAGAACTAGGTTAAAAAGATTTGAAATTCTGTTAGTTTTAAACAAATATTACTTAAGATTTTAAACTAAACAAAAATACAAGTTAGACCCCTATAGATTTACAAGTTGCAATGAATGACCGTTGACAAGACTTGACCGAATAAAAAAAATAAATAAAACTATCTAATGATGAATTAGAGATACATAAGATATATAAAAAAAAATTACAAAAATTTGTTCCAAAAATACATTGAATCTGAGGTCAGATTTGGGATACTGAAGCTGACTCGTAGTCAGACTGAAAATGGTCAGACTGAAAATAGTCAGACCGAAAATTTAAGTCAGCTTGAAGTGTGAATTTTTCAGAACTAAGGGTTTAGCATGCCCAGTTCTCCTAACAAATAGAAGAACCTTTCCTCACTTAGAGGTTTTGTGAATATGTCTGCCAGTTGATCATTGGTTACCACGAACTCCAGTCTGACCTTCCCTTTCTCCACACAGTCTCTAATGAAATGATGTCTGATTTCAATATGTTTCGTCCTGGAATGGAAGATTGGATTCTCAGTGATTTGAATGGCACTTTTGTTGTCACACATGATGGGTGTGTTTTGAATTTGGATATCCAGATCGGCCAATTGATGTTGCATCCACAGTAACTGTGCACAGCAGCTTCCAGCAGCCACATACTCAGCTTCAGCGGTGGAAGTGGCAACTGAGTTTTGCTTCTTGCTGGACCAACTCACCAGCTTGCCTCCTAGAAGCTGACAACCTCCTGAAGTGCTTTTTCTGTCAAGCTTACAACCTGCATAATCTGCATCTGAGTACCCAATTAGTTCAAAACCAGAATCCTTAGGGTACCATAAACCAAGGTTTGGTGTACCCTTAAGATATCTGAAGATCCTCTTGACAGCCTTAAGATGAGATTCCTTAGGGTCAGACTGATAACGTGCACACAGACATGTAGAAAACATGATGTCAGGTCTGCTAGCAGTCAGATAGAGTAGTGAACCAATCATTCCTCTATAAGTAGCTTGACAGACTGACTTGCCAGATTTGTCCTTGTGCAATTTTTCAGAGGTGCTCATGGGTGTTTTCATTTCAGAACTTGTAGTAAAACCAAATTTCTTGATTAAATCATGAACATATTTGCTTTGGTTTATAAAGGACTTCATCCCTGTCATGTGCCTTGATGCTCCACTATCTAAGTACCATTTTGTAGAGTCCTTATAGAGTTTTGACTTGTTCCAGTCTGAATTGAAACTGATCCTTTCAGCTTCCTTTAGATCCTTTTCAAATTGAGAAGCGGATTTCTCAGTTTCAGAAGCTTCCTCCACTATTGCCATCAAGCACTGATCGACCACTTCCTCTTCATCAGAAGACAATTCTTCATCCAACCATTCTTCAGCAAAGAATGCTTTTTGTTCTGTTTGAGACTTTTGAGGATTTGAGTTGTTCCCTTTCTTGTATTTTAGATACTTGTTTCGGTATCTTTGGGCCCTTTCAGCAACTTCATCCATATGCTCAGTCTGAGCATTCTTTACTTTGCAGTCAGCAACCATATGGCCATAATCCTTGCATTTGAAGCATTTTACCTTTTTCAGATCAAAAGGTTTCTTTCCTTTGTAGCCAGTCTTTTGTTCAAGCTTCATGGTCAACAGAGCAAGCTGACTCTTTAATTTCTTGACTTCAGATTCGTTTTCAGATTCTGAGTCTGAGTGTGACTCAGACTCAGATGAGTCAGCTTGAGAATAAATTTCTTTATTCCTTCTGCTTGTTGCAACTAATGCAGCTTCTGGATCCTTTGCTGTTCTTCTATTATTGAGCTTCTTTCTTTCTTGAGATTCTTCAAAGTTTAACTATAGACCAAAGAGTCCTGGCAGCTTGTAGGTGGACAACTTCTCACTTACTACAAGTGATGTGATAACAGATTCAAATTTGTTAGGTAATATATCAACAAATTTCTTGCATATATCATCATCATCTTTTGTCACTCCCAGAGCTGACATGTCATTTAGTAAGATTTGAAATCTGGTATGAACATCCGCCAAAGTTTCCTTTTCTTTCATATAGAAATTTTCATAATTTCTAATGAGACTGTTCAGTCTTTGCTCCTTCACTACTGGAACACCTTCATAAGACACAATTAATGTGTCCCATAGTTCCTTAGCTGTTTTGCAGCCTGCAATTTTAGAAAAGATTTGTTCTGACACTGCATTTCCTAAAATGCTTCTGGCTTTGGGATCAAGATTATATAGAAGTTTGTCTTGATCTGTCCATTGAGATTTGGCAGTTTGGACCCATCTGGCACGTTGGACAACCTTATCACCTTCTTTAACTTCATCAATCTGTTTACCTGGAATGATAGGTCCTTCAGTTATGACTCTTATCATTTCTTCATGAATTCCTGATAAGTGCCACTCAGCTTTGAGTTTCCAATGTGCAAAGTTATGTCCATTGAACACAGGAATTCCTTTTCCAGCCATTGTAGTTATGTTTGAAGATGATGACATTGTTTGAGATTTTAGGTATTGATCGTTTAAGATTTATAAATTTATTAAAATTTAAATCTTATTTGCTCTGATACCAGTTGTTAGGTCTCACTAAGATCCCAAACAGTGGCAAATCAATAACAAATAAGTATTTAGACGTTAATTGTTATATATCGATTAAGTACTCAGTTTCAGTATATATTATAGCGGAATTATAATATTGAAACAATGAAAATAACACACAGTTATATTTCAATCAAAGGTGTACCGATTACAAACCTCAAACTCACTATTTATACACAAGTATAGTGAGTTTGATCAGGATCAATCTAAGAGTATCTTTTAAATAGATAAAAGATATTAACTAACTAGACTTCCTTAAATTACGCCTGACTTCTCTCATGAGTCTGAGTTAGTCAGACTGAGTCACTCAGACTCATGTCACTCAGACTGAGTCACTCAGACTCAGGTCACTCAGACTCAGACTTTGATTAACAGATTTATTAATCTTGGGATAGATCATTGTTTTTCCCAACAATATATACATATATATATATATATGTATATATACATATATATATATATATATATATATATATATATATATATATATATATATATATATATATATATATATATATATATATATATACATATATATATATATATATATATATATATATATATATATATATATATATACATATGTATATATATATACATATACATATGAATATATATATATATATATATATATATATATATATATATATATATATATATATATATATATATATATATATATATATATATATATATAATCCTATTGGTGACAGATTACACGCACATCGAAAGTTCTCGCCTTATCATTGAAATAAACAAAGATAGCCATGTGATCCGTATAAACAGTTTCGGAAAATTGTTTAGATAATTTTAGCATTACCTACTAATACATCGAACAAAACTTATGACCTGATTTTTGGAGAAATCTTAAATATAGGGATGTACAATCATTTCTTAAGCTTTTACAAACTTTCTCCCCCTTTTCATGTTTTTATGATCTTTTTTTTTTTTTTTTTACTGTACAAATCCTAAAAACTTTAAAAAGAAAAAGTTTCGAAGTCACGAGCGAAGACTTAGATTTTATCATGTTGTACGCTTTAAACTCTATTAAGAAAAAATATCTTTAAACTCAATTGAGATTTTGAAAATCTTTAAACTCTTTTTCAAAAGAGTTATGCATTTAAGCAAAACAAATTTTGTCCGAGTTCGCAACTGTTATGTGTTGCGAAGTCTAGACACTTTAAACTATGTAAGTTAAGAATACATTTTCCATTTCTTAAAGGGAGTACTTGTAACTGGGTAATCACCGTATACAAACACATCGAAAGAAAGTAAATGCATTGATAAAATAATAGTGTCTATTGGTTACAAATTAGAAGCAAAAGTAAAATATTTTAAGCTAAGGTTAAAAAATACCAAAAAGCTAAAATATCAAAAAACAATTTGTAACTACAGCTTCAAATCTTCTCGACTCGTCCTGGAATACGAGTTGGATGAGCAATCAGAGTCTCAATACGAACATGGTCGAAGGTAGAGTGATCTTGAGAATGTGATTTAGATATCCTAAGACGGGCGATAAAATTGGTAAACTTCATTGCTTGAAGTCTCTCAAAACGTCCGTATTCAATCGACTTCCTGGAGAGAATCCTCAAGTCTTTTCTGGACAATCCCATCATCTGATACGGATCAAGTATCCGCAGGATTTCCTTACGATCATTCTCAACCATAACAGCTTCACCCTTGGTGTCATCATAATACCATCCTAGCATGTCTCCCAAACAGTCTTGAGGAGGAGGAATAAGAGGAGCATCCTTCATACACTGGACCTGTTTGAAGTAAACCTTGATCTTGGGATGATCGGTGGTAGGATCATTCTCGTTTAACTCTTTGCGACTTCCCAAGTTTGGGATAAAGGAACAAACTTGTCAAGGTAGTCCAAATTAATGAGTGAAAATCAAGGTTGGTAAGATCGGAATCCTACCTACGATCATTTTTGTGTGTTGCAAGATCGGATCGAAATCGTATAATCCTACTAAAATAAGTTTTTTTTTTATCATATTAATATAATCCATAATTCATATAATTGGTAATAATGTCAAAATAATTGATTGCTTAATATTTAATTGGATGAAATGGGTGTAATAAAATCATATAGATATAGCTTACTCAATTGAGTTAATATTGATTCTGATCTACATGTATTCTTTTATTGATGTAAAATATTTTTAAGTGTTCTAGTTTATTTTAACAAAATTAATTTATTTATAGTTTTCTTGTTCTCAAATTGTAGAAAAGTAAAGATCCTAAGATTTTAAGATCAAGATCGAGATCCTACTAAGACCTATAAAATTAGAGCATATGCATGATCGAAATCGTTTTGGATAAACGAGATCGTAAAATCGTAAAATTTTAAGATCAAGATAACAACCTTAGTGAAAACTATATGTTTTAAAGGCTAAAGCATCACGGTCAACAAAACTAGTTCAACATCGTTTTTAGATGATGTGTAATGGATGTATTTTAATGATATGTTATGTCTTTTTCAACTTAGTTGTATATAGCTGTGTCAAAACCGAGTTTGATCGGAATCCGAACCGGTTTTTGGTGAAACGGTCCAAACCGGTTTGGCCAAAAACCGGTTCGGTTTCTAACCGGTTTCCCACTTTGAATAACCTAAACCTTCTAAACCGGTTCGGTTCGGTTTGGGACGGGTTCGGGTCCAAAAACCGGTTCCAAACCGGTTTATCCCATTTAATAAATATAAAAAAAGCGTAACTTGCAAAAACATGTTAAAATTTGGCTTTTATTATACAAACTTGTAACACATCATACATAAACGTTGTGTTCTACTAAAAAAGCTTGAAACACATCTTCATAAGCTTAATATAACGATATTTGGAATAAAAAGGTTCGAAAAGGTACTAGTTTTATTAGACACGTAACTAGCAACATCGTAAGTGATTTCTTCATTCTTGATTTTCATCGATAAAGTCATCGTCAACGGGTTCATCCTCGGAGCTAGATGCGCGGGAAGCTTCATCGAGAGCGATTTTTTCTTCATAAAATGATATTGCAAAGCCTTCTTCTACCTCGATATCGAGTATTTCGGCTTCAACCTCTAGTTCGCCTTCAAGATTTTGTGTATCTTGTATACGTTCAGTCGTGTCTAAGTAATCCTTCAAGAAAATACACATCTCCAGTGCCACTTGTGTGAGTCTTGTGCTTCGTAAAGTTCATACTCTGCCACTAAGAGAAAAAGCGGATTCCGAAGCTACCGTAGAAGCTTGGACGGTTAGTAAATCTCGGGTCATGGCGGTTATAACGGGAAAGGGAAAATGCACTGGATGACCATTGTACTACCTAAAAATATCCGTATAGGTCATTGTACAAAATTTACGTCTATCTACATCACTATACCGCATTTTACCGTTTAAATTATAACCTTAACTTTAAGAAATCGTTTAAATAGATCAGTTTGGTCACCTGCAACCTGTTGGTAACCGCCACGTCATCAGACCACCCAAACAATCCCTCCCATCACCATAACCCCCATTTCCAGCTAGTTTGCGTGTGTAAGAAAGTATGGAGGGAAGAGAAGGACATAGCTCAACAACAGCAGGTCGATACACACTTCCACCTACTCGATTGGCATCCGAAGACATACTCTTTTGTATCGATGTTGATCCTGAATCCTTAATTGAAATGAAGAATACCAGCGTCAGTGGCAGACCTTTCACCAGATTGGAATCAATAAAACAAGCCATTCTTCTCTTTATTGATGCTAAGCTTTCAATCAATCCCAATCATCGATTCGCCTATTCTGCTCTTGGCAAAACCCCCTTTTGGGTAATCCTCTTCCCTAATGTTATATATTTGTGATTCAATTACCCTTATTTTGATTCCTCTTTTGTATGTCTAATCTATTTAAAGCTTAAGAAGGAGTTTACCAGCGAATTTGACTCTGCCATGGCTGCATTTCGAGCTATCACGGTTGATTCTTCTGCTGCTCATGCTGATCTCACTCATTTGTTTAAAGTGGCAAATCATGAAGCTAAAAAATCCCGGGCACAGAACCGTATACTCAGGGTGGTTAGTATTTTGCTGGGACATTATTAACTTGAACATTATGAGCGATATATCGCAAGAGTTTTCCAGATTGAAACCATATTGTCATAGTATCTGCATAATTTTGGGTTCACTATTTCTATAAATTGATAGCGTAGTTTCCGTTCTAAAACCAAGTTTAATTTCATAGTTCTAATAGTATTGAGTCTTGGATTTGCCAGTAAAGATGGTGTCGCCGGATTTTTTGGGTTCATGATATCGCATATTTATATAGATATTTATATGCGATATTTGGTCATTTTCGTATTTAATCATGATGGATAGGATATGATTTTAACATTTAATTGTGTGAAAAGTATTTTATTCAAGTGACAGGTTGAATATGATCGGAAAGTGGACATTTGGACGAGGAAATGAAAGATAAAGATAAAGATAAAGATAAGGATAAAGATAAGGATAAAGATAAGGATAAAGATAAAGATAAGGATAAAGATAAGGATAAGGACAACATCATCTTTTAATAGATTTGTAATTCGACTCAAACACGAATTCTATCTAGTTTTTTCCTATAAATACAACCCTAAAACATCCAGAAAAATCATTCATTCCATTATTATTCTAAGTCTCTGGAGCTGGTTATTACGTTTAGAAGCAAGATTCAAGCTAGGAAGATCATATTTTCGGCTAACGGCGGTCAAGACACGTTTTGTCAACTTCCTCGTTTGCTCTTTTCCTTTTTAGACTTTTATTCCAGTATTATTTCAATGACTTTAATTGCTATTTCAGACCTAATTATGAGTAGCTAAATTTTTATTATGCTTGTTTGAACAACAGATCCTATTTGAAGTTTAATTAACGTTTTCGATTGTTTATGTTTTTGTGTTTAACCGTTGATCCTTATTTGCTTAAATTTTAGTATATTATCAGAGTTGTTTATATATAATTTGACTAATCAATATTCTAGGTATTCGGGAGGAATCTAGATAGATTAAATAGGTTGTATGAAATAATCGGTCGGTCTATAATCGGTTTAAAATTACTAGGATTCGGGAGGACTTAGTAATAACAACTAGGTAATTAAATTTAAGTGAGTAGGTCTAAGTATTAAGATTCGGAAGGACTTGATAATTAGAGGAGTTATTCGGGAGGAAACTCTATAAGGTTAAATCATTAAAACAGGCTTGTCACTTATTGCTTGGTTATTAATAATTATTACTGTATTCGGGAGGAACGGGGTAATTAGAGATAATTAAAGTTAGTAAAAGATTCGGGAGGACTTTTATTATATTTTAGAAGTTTGAAAACAATCGAGTTCGTAAACTTAAACGGAAAATAGGTGAAGTGTCAAACAAGTATATTTTCTCATTATTTGATTTAATCCATTAATCTTTCGTTCGATTTTAATTAATCAACTCTTTTTACTAATTACTTGCAAACTTTTGTTACGATAAAACCCCCCACAAAAACTCTAGTATTACTAATTCGGAATTTAAAACAAATTAGTCCCTGCGAACGAACCTTTACTTGCTTTAAACTATATTATATACGGATAGGTCCACTGCCTATAAGTGTGTAATTACGTGAAATAGTAGGTTTAAAATTAAGACTAGATTTTACACATCAGTTCATCAATTTCAAAATGAGAGAGAGAGAGAGAGAGAGAGAGAGAGAGAGAGAGAGAATTAGTGGAGGTTAACCTGTTGGTCGGGTAAAAATGGTTTAAATAACAGGTTACTTGCGGTATAGTGATGTAGATAGACGTAAATTTTGTACAATGACCTATACGGATATTTTTAGGTAGTACAATGGTCATCCAGTGCATTTTCCCTAACGGGAAATTGAGATTCTAGTGCTCTCCACCAAGCCAACCTCGGAATTAGAAAATTCTTGTCTCCCATAGTGGCTAAAAAAATTGGTTCTCTTATATATGTCATATTCGGTATTTGTTTGGTCATCCCCATCACCCCTAACAATTGTTGCGGGTTTTTTTTACCATAATAAACCGCAAATAACTCTTTAAAAGAATTTTCAAAAGATAGTTTTTGGTTATAGTTTTTGGTTAGCAATATGTAATGGGTCCACTATATCGATATCCAACTTTTGTGCAATTGTACTCATAAGATGTTCCACCTCAATTTTGTTCAAACACGCGTTTAATGCGGCGAAAACAGTAATTAAAGGTGACACGCTGCCGGGGACTGATTTTTCGTTTTTTGTTTCGAATTTGTGATACGATCCTTTTAAGTATTAATTTACTTGGAAGTTACTTTTAATTGTTATTACACCGGTGCGTTTTACGGTTTTCTTGTTTCTGTCTTTGTAGGTATTCATGTAGTGGATGAACACGAGGGCTTCGGGATTACCACTCGCGAGTCCAAAATCCAATCCAGGAGTATCAAAGAAGCGAGGCAAGAAGAAAGGAAACATATTGATTCAGACACCACCAAGTTTTGATCAAGTTTCACCCGTCAAGTTTGAAGACATTGCGTCGTCAGAAAGCGGAGGAAGCGATTCAGAATCAGAGGTTGAAGAAGTAATTTGTGAAGACAAACCGGAACAGCAACCAGCTATGGATCCTTTGGACACACCAATGAACCGACGGGCTGCAGCCGTTGCAGTAACAGCTACTAGAGGTTCAACTATTACCACCCTGGACTTGGGTGACGATTTCGTTGTCAAGGGTCATCATCTCAAGATGATCCAAGACAACACTTTCGATGGGAGATACAATTCAGATCCGCATAAACACATAGCCAAATTCAACGAGCTATGTGAGATGTTCAAATATGGAGCAGGAAAGAGTGAAAGTGTCAAGCTGAGGTTGTTCCCTTCGTCTCTCACCGGAGATGCGAAGGTTTGGTTCGAGGAGCTTAATGAAAATTCAATAACCACATGGACGCAAATGCGCGAGACTTTTATCAAAAGATTTTTCCCACCCGCCTTGGGTAGGAAATTACTCCGAGACATCAGAGGATTCCGACAGGAAGATGGAGAGACTTCCACTGAAGCATGGGCTAGACTTAAGGAGTTGCTGAGAAGTTGCTATGGTCACGGATTGGGCAAGGAAAACATCATTGAAATTTTCTTTTACGGATTAACCAAGGAGTCTCAAAACGAGTTGGATCTAGCTGGAGGAGGAGATTTCATGTACAAAACCACCAACGAGGCATACAACTTAATTGAAGACAAGCTGGTCATAAGCCTATCCAGGGATTATCGAGATGATGGTCGAGGCCGAAAACACAGAGGACAAGTTGCTCAAGCTGAGAGTAGCCATGAAACATACTCGGTAGTTCAAGAGGTCAAGACCTTAGCGGACAGAATTGATAAGCGCATGGGAAGGATAGAGAAGGACATGCACTTGGTGAAGAATGGATAAGAAGGATGCGGGGGACCTCACTATGCTAGTGAGTGTAATCAAGTGGAGGATGCCAACTACGTACAGTATGGTTATCCTAATCGGGGGTCAAATTGGCAAAACCGCGGAGGTAATTACAACCGGGGTGACAATCGAGACAACGGATGGCAAAGAAACAACACACGTTCCCCACCACGACAAAGATACGATCCACCGAAAAACGAAGATGAAGATCCAAGCATTAAAGATCTTTTGAAATCGTTCATCAACACCCAAAAATCAACCAATGACGATGTCCGTAACCAATTTAACGATGTCCGTAACCAATTTAAAGTTTTAACTGAGCAAATCGAGCAAGGACAGAGAAATCAGCAGGCAGCACATCAAGACTTAGAGAGACGGTTCGATAGGATGAACGAGCGGAACTCAAATCGGCAACCAGGCCAAATACCGAGCAACACTCAACCAAATCCACGACCACAGAATCAAGGAAATACTTCCAACAATCAGGGACCGAAATATCAACCTCCTAACATGAGAGAAGAGCATGTAAATGCAATCACTACACGCTCGGGACATGCTTATGGAGGAGATCAAGACGAAAATGGAGGAAAACAGTCAGGTGGTGCGCAACACCAACCTACCAGTGCGCAGCACCGACCAGAAAAGATGCTCGGTGCGCAGCACCAAGGCATTGGTGCGCAGCACCCAGCCTCTGACCAAACTGGTGCGCAACACCGATCTGCTGAACCGATTATTGACGATTTCGAGATCGAGGACGATGAGGACGAGGCACCACCAGTTCAATCAAAGACTAAAACACCCGAACCAGTGGAGGAAGTTTCAATCAAAGCTTACCAGCCACATGTTCCATATCCTCAACGATTACGAAAAGCAAGAATGCGGGAGCAGTACGGTAAATTTTGTGACATGATTAAATCGGTTAATATTAACGTTCCTCTTGTTGATTTGATTGCAGTGATGCCAAACTGCGCTAAATTCATTAAGGAGCTGGTCACGAACAAGGGAAAGCCATCGGAGGAGCAAGCCGCCTTCTTGAACGCAGAATGTTCAGCTTTGGTGAAAAACTCGATACCACCAAAATTGGACGACCCAGGGAGTTTTCTGATTTCTTGTAATTTTAGTGATACCTATAGTTGTAATGCATTGGCCGATTTAGGAGCTAGCATAAATTTAATGCCACATTCATTATATGCTAAACTTGCTTCGGGAGATTTAAAACCTACCAAAATGAGTATCCGACTAGTCGACCGATCATTTCAATATCCGTTAGGAATTGCTTAAAACATGCTAGTAAAAGTAGGAAAATTCACTTTCCCTGTTGACTTTGTGATTCTAGAAATGGATGAAGATGTCACTGTGCCACTTATTTTAGGTCGACCATTTTTAAACACTGCGGATGCAATAATTCGTGTAAAGGACAGGGAGATTTCTTTGGGGGTTGGGGATGAACGAATTTCATTTTCTGTTGATAAAGCTCCAAAACATTCATACTCCACTGATGAAACTTGTTTTCGTATTGATGTTTTTGATGAAATGTTTGACCTAGATGTACAGGAAATGCTTGGAGGACAAATTGCTGTTGAAGAGGAGGAAGATCAGGAGCTCGAGGATTTTGATCCCATCTTGAAAATGGAGCTGGAGAAATTTGAGAAAAATTCTACGAGCATGACATTTAAAAAATCCGACCCGGATTTAGACTTACTTGAGCTCGAGTATTTAATCAATAATCCTGGTGCAACGTTTTTGGAGGAAAGAATTCCATTTAAGGAGAGCTCGAGAATTCAAACTCAAGTTTGGGGGAAAACTGTCACGGTATTTCTCACGACCCTTTTGATTTATTTTCTTTTACTTGTCGAGAAAAGGAGAATATTTTGCAGGAATTTGAGGATATTAGAGATGACACCGCATGGGAAGAATTTAAGAAGACAAAATTCAATGAAAGCAAAGGTGACGATGTTTGGGAAATTGGAGATGTTGTATTATGGATTTATGAGGCTCGAGAGTGGCACGATGCTTGGGTGAAGCGAAATAAGGTGCTCGATGTTGGAAAGGAAGCATTTCTTTGTGGTGATCATTTTGGACATGAGTCGGAGGATGAATTGGTACTTTTTGGAAAACACGTGGGAAAGAAAGGCGAGAGAAGTCTCGACCTTTACATGAAGGCATAAGTCGAGGCATATCGAGTCAAGCTAACCACTCGATCGAAAAAAATTAGCGCTTCTCGGGAGGCAACCCGGGTTTGTTTTTCTTTTCTTTCGTAGTTAATTTTTCATTCATTTAAAAAAAAAAAAAAAAAAAAAAAAACCAAAAAAATATAAAAAAGAGACCCAGATTTCTAAAATTATTGTTTACACAATAGGCTCTATTAGACTTTTTTTTTTTATTCCGTCGTAACTTTTTATTTCCATTTTTTATTTTTATTTTTATTTCGTCATCTTTTATTTAGGACTTTTTAACCGTTTACTTTTTAGTTTTTATTTACCTAGGTACTAAAAAAAAAAAAAAAAAAACGAAAAAAATCTAAAATTTTGTATTTTTTTTGTGAAGTTATTGTTTACCTTTTTCCTCTATTAGACTTTAAAAAATAGTCTACTATTTTTTTTATTCCGTCGTAATTTGTAATTCTATTTATTCTATTTTTTTTTTTTTTTTTCTTTTGTGTTTTTAATATTTGTTTTTAGTTTTTCTCTTTTAGTTTTTTTTTTTAGATTTGAAGTAAGTTCAACAACCGGTTTTGGGACTAGCATTCAGTTTAGCACAACTTTTCACCGAAGATTTTTCGATATCTACGACCGGGTTTTACTTTCTTCTTTTCTTATTTTGTATTTATTTTTATTTTTAGATTTTATTTTTGTAATTTCCCTTAGGTTTGAGTCGTTAACACATTAGGGACAATGTGTTACTTAAGTTTGGGGGGGTCATCGGGAAATTTTACATTTCATTTTTCGACCCTTAGCTTAGTATCCATCGTGTTGAATTGTGTTATTTTTGTACATTTTTGAGTCAGAAAAAAAAAACAGAAAATACAAAAAAATTGAAAAATTGAAAAAAAAACCAAAAAAATATAACGTGTCTAGTCGGTAAACACCTTAAACTTTAAGCATAACCAGACGCATTTTTACCCACTCAGAAAAATAGTGAGATTTTTGAGCCTATTGAAAGCATTTATTTTTAATGCTACGTTTTCATTTCTTTGAGTGTGCCGATGGGGATGACTTTAGAACTTGACATTGTTATACATTTCGAGACCACATATGAGCAATTGCATTAGGGTAACTTAGTGTGATTTGGTACAATGATAGGGGCAATTAGGATTAACCCATTTGTTAGCCATTTTTTTCGTTTCTTTTTATATATTTTCCGCCTAACCCTTGTAACACTTACTTTTAGTGTTAGAAACTTTAGTAAACCATTTTGCGCCTAAACCATTTCGTTTCTAAACACTATTATATTATTTGTACACTCGCCTTATTTTTGTTTTTTTTAGATTAAGTCCGAACTGAGTTTATTGATTGCTATTATATCATAAGTGAAGTTAAAGTTTGTTAAGGCAATGGAAGAAAAGTAGATTATTATTGCCTTGTATTATTGTATTTGGAGAAATAGTAAAAAAAAAAAAAAAAATATAGTGATTATTAGCCTTTTGAGCATGTGTACTTACCACGAGAAAAAAATTATTTTGTAAGGCATGTACTAGGCTGAAAGAAGAAAAAAAGTGAAAAAAAAACAGAAAAGCGAAAAAAAAAATTAGTTGTAGATTTTAAGAGAAATAGTGTATTATGAGTCGTGTATTATATACGAAATTTGTGTATTCGGAGAAAACGTATAAGTTGAAGAGAAATTGAGCAATCCAGTACGTTAGAGATTATATTTAGTTCGGATTTAATCTAAGCTTTTTGTATATTTTTATTTAACCCATTTACACTCCATTATATATTTTCACATGCCTTTACCTGTAAATTATAACCCGAATAAAAGTCCCCGTTTAGTTGTACCTAGACTCTAGTGGTGGAGATTTGATACTTTATCAAGCCTATGATAGAATATTCACCATGACTGAGCAATTGAGCGATTCTACAGATATATTTTACACACCTTTTTAGATTAGTTTGAGAGATTGTGTGATTTTACTTCCAATAAAAATCTTGAGGTGTTTGGTTATGTTAATTTTTGGCTTTGATAATTACTTTTAAAACAGTTTTTGCTTGAGGACAAGCAAAAAAGGCAAGTTTGGGGGGATTTGATATCGCATATTTATATAGATATTTATATGCGATATTTGGTCATTTTCGTATTTAATCATGATGGATAGGATAGGATTTTTACATTTAATTGTGTGAAAAGTATTTTATTCAAGTGACAGGTTGAATATGATCGGAAAGTGGACATTTGGACGAGGAAATGAAATATAAAGATAAAGATAAAGATAAGGATAAAGATAAGGATAAAGATAAGGATAAAGATAAAGATAAGGATAAAGATAAGGATAAGGACAACATCATCTTTTAATAGATTTGTAATTCGACTCAAACACGAATTCTATCTAGTTTTTTCCTATAAATACAACCCTAAAACATCCAGAAAAATCATTCATTCCATTATTATTCTAAGTCTCTGGAGCTGGTTATTACGTTTAGAAGCAAGATTCAAGCTAGGAAGATCATATTTTCGGCTAACGGCGGTCAAGACACGTTTTGTCAACTTCCTCGTTTGCTCTTTTCCTTTTTAGACTTTTATTCCAGTATTATTTTAATGACTTTAATTGCTATTTCAGACCTAATTATGAGTAGCTAAATTTTTATTATGCTTGTTTGAACAACGGATCCTATTTGAAGTTTAATTAACGTTTTCGATTGTTTATGTTTTTGTGTTTAACCGTTGATCCTTATTTGCTTAAATTTTAGTATATTATCAGAGTTGTTTATATATAATTTGGCTAATCAATATTCTAGGTATTCGGGAGGAATCTAGATAGATTAAATAGGTTGTATGAAATAATCGGTCGGTCTATAATCGGTTTAAAATTACTAGGATTCGGGAGGACTTAGTAATAACAACTAGGTAATTAAATTTAAGTGAGTAGGTCTAAGTATTAAGATTCGGAAGGACTTGATAATTAGAGGAGTTATTCGGGAGGAAACTCTATAAGGTTAAATCATTAAAACAGGCTTGTCACTTATTGCTTGGTTATTAATAATTATTACTGTATTCGGGAGGAACGGGGTAATTAGAGATAATTAAAGTTAGTAAAAGATTCGGGAGGACTTTTATTATATTTTAGAAGTTTGAAAACAATCGAGTTCGTAAACTTAAACGGAAAATAGGTGAAGTGTCAAACAAGTATATTTTCTCATTATTTGATTTAATCCATTAATCTTTCGTTCGATTTTAATTAATCAACTCTTTTTACTAATTACTTGCAAACTTTTGTTACGATAAAAACCCCCACAAAAACTCTAGTATTATTAATTCGGAATTTAAAACAAATTAGTCCCTGCGAACGAACCTTTACTTGCTTTAAACTATATTATATACGGATAGGTCCACTGCCTATAAGTGTGTAATTACGTGAAATAGTAGGTTTAAAATTAAGACTAGATTTTACACATCAGTTCATCAATTTCAAAATGAAAGAGAGAGAGAGAGAGAGAGAGAGAGAGAGAGAGAGAGAGAGAGAGAGAGAGAGAGAGAGAGAGAGAGAGAGAGAGAGAGAGAGAGAGAGAGAGAGAATTAGTGGAGGTTAACCTGTTGGTCGGGTAAAAATGGTTTAAATAACAGGTTACTTGCGGTATAGTGATGTAGATAGACGTAAATTTTGTACAATGACCTATACGGATATTTTTAGGTAGTACAATGGTCATCCAGTGCATTTTCCCTAACGGGAAATTGAGATTCTAGTGCTCTCCACCAAGCCAACCTCGGAATTAGAAAATTCTTGTCTCCCATAGTGGCTAAAAAAATTGGTTCTCTTATATATGTCATATTCGGTATTTGTTTGGTCATCTCCATCACCCCTAACAATTGTTGCGGGTTTTTTTTACCAAAATAAACCGCAAATAACTCTTTAAAAGAATTTTCAAAAGATAGTTTTTGGTTATAGTTTTTGGTTAGCAATATGTAATGGGTCCAATATATCGATATCCAACTTTTGTGCAATTGTACTCATAAGATGTTCCACCTCAATTTTGTTCAAACACGCGTTTAATGCGGCGAAAACAGTAATTAAAGGTGACAATTTTGTAAAATATTTTTTAGTTTAACTTTCATGGGAATCATTTGAAAATATAATTCACTCTCATTTCGTATATATTTTCTTAGTTTAACTTTCATGGGCGTTATAATGTGTGCAACGCATCGACTATGATAAAACTCACCATGCATTGGTGGTTTGTATTTTAGTTTTAGTTTACTCACCACGCTTGAATTATTAGTCGCATTATCAAATGCAATTAAAAAAACCTTTTCTTCTAATTTAAACATTTCTAAAACATCCCGTAAGATATGAAATAAATTTTGACCCGTGTGAGGATACGCAAATTGTTCAAAAGCAATAACTCTTTTCATCATTTGCCACGATTCGGGATCAACCCTTTCAGAGCTCATGGTTATAGTGAATACCGATTTTTCAAAAATCAAACTATAACCAGTTTCTAAACAAAGGATTTTATTTAACCAAAACGTGAAAGCATTGTTTAACTTAAATTATTCGGAGCCTGATCAACTACGAATAATTTAGACTAAATTATGCTAGAACGGGATTGGTAAACATATTAAACAAACATTCCTTAGGATTCTTGAAGTCGGACCCGTATAGTTTATGATACTAAACTTAAGATACTCTATATGCTCAGCTTATTACTAACTCTAACATAAGTCGTTACATCGATTTAACTCATTTCCATTTTAGGTTATGCCGAAAGGGAAAGAGTTAGCTACGTCCGACATCGAAATCGAACCCTCCTACGAATCAGTATCACGCTCTAGGAGTCAGGAGTCGTCACCTCCTACGACCCAACATGTGCCAACTCATTCACCGATATTTCGTAGAACCGCTAGAATGGGATAGGTCCACGCGGCCCGATGCCGACTTTGCCTCCTTTCCGTCGGGACCGAGAAGGATACTCACGACCCCCGATATACCATACTCGACATTCACCAAATCGTTACTCGAGATCTCAGAGAGATACGCCACCGTCACTTACTACGCGCAGATTGACTCCCGACGAGATTCATGCACTGTGCAATATGTCCGCTGACCTCTGCGGATAAACACCACCCAAATACAGGAGATGTACATCCATGTGCTGCACGCGGAAATGACAGCACGCAGGGCAGTTCAAGCGACACGTTATTGGATGTTGATTTGTTTCGGATTAGTATTCCTTATGATAGTTCTGGTTGTACGTAAGGTTTAGATGTTATTGGATGATATCTTTTGCATTGTAAGTATGACTTGTAAGGCGATGTTGTAGTAGAACTTGTAGTTTATGGATGGTTGTAAGCGTAGTAGTTTTGTTGGTAGTTGATGTATGACGATGGTCGAGGATGTTGAATTTTGTACGAACATCGAATTTTGAAGCGATATATATATAAAATGGTCGGATTATAACTACAATTGTTTGTGTTCTTGTTATTTATCATTATTTGATTCTAAAGTGAGAAAGTATCAAAACCCTAAACACGAGTTCTCTCTTGTGAAGGAAAATGGCTAATCGCAATGATGACCACGTTGCCTAGCGTATCAACGATCGATTGAATGAGGCATTACCTGGCCTCATTGCTCGAATAAATGCGGGCATCAACCAAGGAGGAAAACGTGGAAATGAAAATAACAATGAACGAAACAATAACCAAGGGAACAACCAAGGGTGCAGTTATAAGACCTTCATATCTTGTAGGCCAAAAGAATTCCATGGCACTGAAGGCGCCATAGGACTGTCGCGTTGGATTGAAAGCGTGGAAGTGGTGCTAAGGATCACCAGTGTGCTGAAAACCGAAAGGTAGAATTTACCTCTTGTATGCTGCAAGGGCGAGCGTTAACCTGGTGGAACAACCAACTACAAGTCCAAGGACAGGACGCTGCCTATAAAATGGCATGGACGAGATTCAAGGAATTGCTAGTAACCGAGTATTCCCCCAAAGAGGTTCTAAAGAAGCTTAAGAACGAACTCTGGCACCATTCTATGGTGGGTACCGAAATCGCCTCATACACGGCGTGATTCCACGAGCTAGCTAATTTGGTACCTGAACTAGTAACCCTTGAGGAGAAACGAATCGAGCACTACATTTGGGGACTTTCACCTGAGATCAGGGCTATGGTGACGGCTTTCGATCCAATCACAATGCAGCTTACTGTGAGTTTGGCCACCCGCCTAACTCAAGATTGGATAAGGAATAGAGGTGTGTTATTGTTGGGGCAAGAAGGGGAAGCGAAAGGTTGATGAAGCATCTGGAAGCAAGAAGGATCGTTTTAACAAGAAGGTTAAAACGGTGAGAAACTATGGGGTAGCAATGGCTAAGAATATCGCCTATAAAGCAACCAAAGTGCGATAGGTGTGGGTATCATCACTTTGGGAATTGTCGGTCATGTACCAATTGCAACGGTATTAGACACTGGACTCAACATTGTAAGGGAATGAACGCGAGACCGCAACAAACGGAAAGACAACAACAGATTGACAGGCCGCGACAGGCAGAAAGGCCACAACATAACGAGAGGCCTCGTCGTGGCGAGTGTTTTGAATGCGGTAGTAGGGAACACTACCGTAATGCCTGTCCAAGATTGAACCATGCCCAAAACCCAAACCAGAATCGAAATCAAAACCAACCCCAAAACCAGAACCAGAATCAGAACAATCAAAGGGGCGAAAATGGGGGACAAGGCCGTGGCAGAGCCTTCGTGAGAGGAGATGAGTGTTGGGCCAAGAAATGAAGTGAATGAAGCTATGGAGTCTTCAGTGCGTTTGAATAAAGATGATTTCGGTTCGTGGAGGGTCCGAACTGAAATCATCAAGAATAATCCGAAGTGAAGTTTTCAGTTCGGAGAACAAGTTAGTTCAGATACTCTGAACTAAATGAAGTTCCTCCGAACTGAAAATAAACCAAGGTGTAAGTTAAGTCAGCATTGAAGAAATCAATTCGGAAGTTGAAGACTTTAGTTCAGAACTGAAGTGAACTCCCCGAAGTGAAATCAAAATGTTGACAATGTTGTAATAATTTAATTCGTAGTGTGTCTGTTCTTAGATTTTGTCTATAAATAGTGTGATAGGTAGTTCGAGTTGGTTTTCTATGAACCCGGAACACTCTCAAAGTGTGACAACCGTCTAAAATTCAGGTGATACTCAGTTACTTTATCGGTTTGAATCTCTAAGTTACTTTTTATCGTGACCGTATTGTCATAGTTCGTACTTGTTGTGCCTTTTATTGTGTCGGAACCAAAGTCGGAATCAACTTATAAATCCTAACACCAAAGAAACTATACAAGAACTTGACTAAGTTCATAACGGAAACTAATAAAATTCTAGTCCACAACTAACGATAACGGAAAACTTAAAACGTCACCGAGCTGGGAGAAGCCTTCCAGCCGACGGCTGAAGGCTGTCAGCCAGCGGCTGAAGCTCAGCCGGCGGCTGGATGTGGTCAGCTGGCGGCTGGATGTGGTCAGCCGGCGGCTGAAAGGCCGATGACTATGTTTTAATGACTCATTTTGCATGCTTCTTGATTGGCTCAACTCATAAACCCGGGATTGGACCAAAATACTGACTTTGGGGAGTCCCTAGGTCAGTCCCAACCATCTCTTTACTCCACCATTTCATTTCATTATTACATTTCAAATACACACACACAAACACCTAGTTCATCTCTCTCTCTACATTTTTCCTCAAGAACACCATATCAAAACAGAAACTTTACACCATAAACAGCCCTTAAAACACCATAAAACGTCCATCAAATCATACACAAAATCGTTCATAAAGAAAAGGGTAACAAGGAGGAAGCTTAAAATCGGGTTTTGAAGAAGGTTTACACACTTTTTGAAGCTAGAATCACATCCAACCGTCACACAACTTTTTCCTTCTGTAAAGCCCTCTTATTTTTCTATTATTACACAAATCTTTACTTGCATGGACGATCCATGGACTGAAAAAGTGTTTTTCTAAAAAGTTAAAACGTTTTCTTGTTTAAAAATGAGTTTTTCTCATAGATCTACATTTTTATGTAATAGATCTAAAAGAAACTGAAACTTTTACTCAAAAATGTTTATATTTAACTAATAACCGATTGCATGTAAGAATCTAACACTAAAACGGACTAAAAATCGAAAAATAACGAAACCAAGAAACTGACCGAAGGCCTCCAGCCGGCGGCTAAGGTCCAGCCGCTGCCTGGATCTTGCTGTTCACAAAAATCGTCGTTTTGAGAACTTTAAACGTTGAAATAAGTCCAAATAAGTTTATCAGAGATTGGTACTTTGAAAACTTACTGTTTTTATGAATAAAATTGTTTGGGAAAGTTTGAGGATCAAAAACTATTGTATTATCGTTTATTATGGTTTACAATGTTGTTTAAAGCGGGAAAGTGTGTTCGAAAATGGATTTATTTTTTATAGCACGGAAACGCTGCCCAAATTCCACCATAAACTATACTCAAACTCAGTGACTTAATGTTTTCGTAACACATACTTATTGACTTTGGACATTGACCCTTTTTGGACATAATTGGACTAATCGGACCCTAAATCGTACACGAACACGTTTTATCATATAACTTTTCCGTAATAAACTTTTGGGACAGAATCTAAAGTATAAAGATTTAAGATTTAAAATGTTGAAATGGAACCTTAACATAACTTAAATCATACAAATTATACTTATAGAATATTTCGGTGTTTTAGGTCACCTTTGATTCCCGACGCGTTCCGCCTCATTCTCGCTCACTTGAATCTTTCTCCGCAACCCGTGAGTTACAACCCCACTATCTTTACTGTTTTACCATTATTTGGGGGAAACATAAGATTTGTTGTTTATGTAACTTTTATGAAAACCTTTTTGGAAACTTATGAAACTTGTAAAACTTTGGAAACTTTGAGAAACTTGTGAAACTTTGAGAAACTTGTGAAACTTTGAGAAACTTGTGAAACTTTGAGAAACTTGTGAAACTTGTGAAACTTATATGCGTAAAATGTGTTAATTGGCTAAACTAAATTTAGGCTACTTGTATGCGAAATCAATCCTTGATGAGAATATAAACTCCGTAAGTGCTTACTACTATTTTTAGAAACAGAGTTCAAATTGCCCCGTTTTTAGAGAAACAGATTAACTATACACTATTAGCAATAGTCGTTAGTATTATGGGTATCGATACTTAGGAGAGGTCACTCCTTGCTTGTGGTTCGCGACCTAAGTACATATTACTAGAATCAGGTGGAAACTCAAACATTTTGAAACTTTGGGGCTAGATCTGACCAGACAATCGGTTTAGTGTAGACTTACGTTATATTAAGCCAAGCGATTGATACAAGTTACGAATTTAGTTAAACACATATTACTTACGCATATACATTATTTTAGTGATTGATTCCGCTACAACTTTTATGATACGAGTTCTACTTTACTTGCGTACGTTCGTAACTTTTATAAATATATATGTTTTAGCGCCGTTCCGCTTTCTTTCATTTATGACATTCTTCGTTCATATATATTTATCTCACTTGGAAACTTTTATCGAGAAACTCTAAAACTGTAACTCACTCACTACTTTATGTAGTTGACACTTTATCTTATGTTTCAGTAAATTAGTGTAAGTGTTGAAGTGCATGGCATGGAAGGGTCGGTATGGTCACGTGAGGCGAAACTTTGGGAAAGACCTTTATTTTGGGAATTATGAATTTGAAACTTTTATTGTGTATTTGTATTTACTCAATTAAACTGCTTGGTTGTTTCCGAATTATAAACTATTTTGTTTTAATGCAATGACTTGAACCGTTTAAATTTGATTATAACCCGTGTAATGATATTCCAGCTCTCACATCTCGTTTTTCCGCTATAGCGGGGTGTGACACAAAGAGGGTTTCGTGAGCTTGAATGTCGTTGTAACAAGCTCGGTTCCAAAACCTATCACCACTATCAATGAAATCTATCAAAACAGTTACGCTCAAATTGTTGTTCTAATCAATTTCCCAAATTCAAACTTCAATACATTTCCTTCTATTGTGATTCCAAAACACAGGTCATGAGATTCCGCATCATGACCTGTTGTTGTTTCAATTCGATTCGATGTTTAGACAAATTCAAGGACCTGTCAATTGGTATCAGAGCCAGACAAATCAATTGATTGAATTCGATTGAGTCTGGTTCATCGATTTGACTCGATTCGAAGATGAGGTCAAACAACCAGTGAACGATTAGAATTGAGGGAGTCCGAAGTGAAATAGAAGAAGTCCGAAGTGAAATTGAGGTACTGAATTGAAGATCCTGTTTAGATTTCAAGGTGTTCATGGTGGAGCTGATGTTACACGTTAATTATTCAAAGATGGATGGTGTAATGAGCGAAAACACGAGTGATCAATCTGAGAGAGAGAGGTGTATATGATAATCAAGATACAGTAGCTATTCAAGTTTCATGCCAGGAGATAGTGAACGAGGATCAACTTTCAAGTGTGATTGAAGATCAGAAGTTGACCTAAGATGGGAACCAAGTTGATATAAGCTACTGATTCTCCATGGAGAATCTGGTCATGAATCAAGAAGATATTCTGGTGATTCTGCAGCTACTCCTCCTAAGTCAGTTCAAGTGATCGAAAAGATGAATAGAAGGAAGCTAACCATAGAAAATGGTTAAGTTATGGAGAAGTGGAAGACTCAAAGCATCATCCAAGGGGGCGATTGTTGGGCCAAGAAATGAAGTGGATGAAGCTATGGAGACTTCAGTGCGTTTGAATAAAGATGATTTCAGTTCGTGGAGGGTCCTAACTGAAATCATCAAGAATAATCCGAAGTGAAGGTTTCAGTTCGGAGAAAAAGTTAGTTCAGATACTCTGAACTAAATGAAGTTCCTCCGAACTGAAAATAAACCAAGGTGTAAGTTAAGTCAACATAATTCAGCATTGAAGAAATCAATTCGAAAGATGAAGACTTTAGTTCAGAACTGAAGTGAACTCCCCAAAATGAATTTAAATGTTGACAATGTTGTAATAATTTAATTCGTAGTGTGTCCGTTCTTAGATTTTGTCTATAAATAGTGTGATAGGTAGTTCAAGTTGGTTTTCTTTGAACCCGGAACACTCTCAAAGAGGTTCCGTGAGCTTGAATGTCGTTGTAACAAGCTCGGTTCCAAAACCTGTCACCACTATCAATGAATTCTATTAAAACAGTTACGCTCAAATTGTTGTTCTAATCAATTCACAAATTCAAACTTCAATTTCCAAAACACAGGTCATGAGATTCCGCATCATAACCTGTTGTTGTTTCAATTCGATTCGATGTTTAGAGAAATTCAAGGACCTGTCACCGAGGAAGCCAGACTCGACCCCCAAGTAGTTGCAGGTATATTTCTCATTAACGACTATTATGCCTCAGTATTATTTGACTCAGGCGCGGATAGAAGTTTTGTATCTCTAGAATTTAGGCCTTTGATTGCATTAGAAACCGAGCCTTTAAGTGAAAAGTTTATGGTATAATACGCTAATGGTCAGGAATATCAAGCTAAAGACGTAATTAAGAATTGTACCTTAACTTTAGTTGATCACTCTTTCGAAATAGATCTAATTCCTATCGAACTTAAGAGTTTCGACGTAGTAGTAGGAATGGATTGGTTGACCATCCAAGATGAGAAGATATTATGCTTAGATAAAACAATTCGAATTCCCTTAGAAGGTGGGAAGGAGTTAATAGTACAAGGAGATAGGCCGGGAAAAACTTCAAAATTGATATCATTGATGAAAATGCGAAAAATATCTGAATAAGGTTGCTTTGCATTATTAGTAAACATAAAAGACAAACAAACAAAAGCAACAAACCTTAAGGATATACCGATAGTTAGAGACTATCCAGAGGTATTTCCCGAAGAACTACCAGGACTACCACTCCAGAGGCAAGTAGAGTTTAGAATCGAAGTAATTCCTGGAGCGGCACCAGTGGCAAAGACGCCATATCGTCTAGCTCCAACAGAGATGCAGGAATTATTCAATCAAGTTCAGGAATTATTGGATAAAGGATTTATTCGACCAAGCTCATCACCGTGGGGAGTGCCAATCCTATTCGTTAAAAAGAAAGATGGATCGTTTCACATGTGTATCGATTACCAAGAATTGAATAAGCTAACTGTTAAAAATCGATACCCTTTTCCACGAATCGACGAGCTTTTCGATCAACTCCATGGCGCAACCTATTTTTCGAAGATCGACTTAAGGTCTTGATATCATCAAGTCCTTGTTTCTGAAGATGATATTCCAAAAATCGCATTCTGCACTAGATATGGACACTATGAGTTCCTAGTAATGCCATTTGGGCTCACAAATGCATCGGCTATATTCATGGATTTAATGAATATAGTATGCCGACCATATCTAGACAAGTTTGTTATTGTATTCATCGAAGACATTCTAATATACTCTCGTACCAAAGAAGATCACGCTGAGCACTTGAAATTGTTGTTAGAATTACTCAAGGAACAACAACTTTATGCAAAGTTTTCTACGTGCGAATTTTGGTTGCGTGAAGTAAAATTTCTCGGTCATGTAGTCAATGGATCCGTAATTCACGTCGACCCATCAAAAATCGAGGCTATAGAGAATTGGGAAACTCTTAAAAGTCCAACAGAAATCCGCCAATTTTTAGGATTGGCTGGATATTATCGGAGATTCATTCAAAATTTCTCTAAGATAGCCAAACCATTGACCAAGTTAACTCAAAAGAGTGAGAAATTCGATTGGGGAGATGCATAAGAACAAGCCTTCGATGTCCTAAAAACAAAATTGTGCAATGCTCCTGTGACAACTCGTCTTTTCGAGTTAGTATTCTTTACCGTCATTTACTCTTTTTATTCGTAATGATTTGGACCCTTGTATTTCGCTTTATTTTACTCACGTTTATTGCATTTGAGTCGGGTTTATATTCTATTTATACTTTGTCTCTCGAGACGGAAGCTTTAGAATCACCTAAGTGCCTAATATCTAGTATTCTCACGTTATTAAAGTATTGAGTTTACGCCATAATCGTCGGTTAAGAAAATCATTATTTCGAAATTTCATTACAAAGTTAGTCCTCTAACTTAATCTGTTACAAAGTTAGTCCTTTAACGGAGAACTAACGGAATCTGTTACAAATCTGGTCCTTTAACGAAAAGATAACGGAATGGTCCAAAAAGTCCCCGGTGCGCAGCACCAGAGACATGGTGCGCAGCACCAGGCCAAAAAATGGCTAAATTCCAATTTCGACCTTGTGAGTCAATTCCTTGAGATTCTGCAACTTTATTCACGTGAAACCTTCTGTAAATTGCCTTATTTGGGCTTGACAAGTGAGTTTGTGGATCTAGAGAAGGTTCACAACTCCTATGTTTCCAAATTTGCAAGTTTACATCTTTTCACCTAAACACTTTTTCCTCTCATTCTCACTCTCACCAAACTCTCTTTTTCTCTCAAACATTCCAGAGAACTTAGAGCTTTTTACCCCACAAATGAAGTGAGAATCCAAGGGAGAAGAGTAGAGAAGTTATCTCTTGCAATCCTCCTTCCATTCTACACATTTCGGTAAGTTACTCCTTGTTGTTTTCTTTCACTTTTCTTCTCTTTTCACCTATTTTGAGAGAAGTTTCCTAACACCAATCTAAATTCTTTCATCTTACAAGCTTTTGCTTCCGTTGATACCCTTGAAGTTGTGGAGTTTTCGGTGACTTCCTTGAAGAAACGTCACCTTTGTTCTTGGTGAGAAAACTCTCCCAAAACTTCTATATTTTCCTTTCCACTTAAGAAACCTCTAACATATGTTCTTGTTTATGGTTCAAATGGAAGCCCTTGCTTTCCCGGAACCTTTCCTCTACCTTTGGAGCCTAGAGATTTTCGGTGAAAGTAATATCTTGAAACACTTGGTAAGAAAGTTTCTTTTGAAAAACCTTTATTTTCTCTTCTTTATAAGACTTATGCTAATGATGGACTTTTGGTATTTTGGAGCTCCTTACCTCCTCACCACCACCATCATAAAGTCTCTCTTTCCGATATCCTTGCAAGTATCAATAATCGACACGTCTTGCGGGTGAAATCGGTAAAACCAACACAAACTCTTATCTTTTCATTTCATCACTTTTAAATTCGGTTTTGAGCCTTGAAAATGGTTAGGTTAACATATTAGACCAACACCAATCGATCTCAGAAACTTTGGACTTAAAACGAATAAAATATGTAAAGATAAGATATTTACCGAAATTAACGTATCTTATGATAAATATATGTAAAACCACACATTTAGACATATATGACACTTGGTAAATGTTAAATGAACCTAAACTAACAATTGATCAGTTTACACTTTCGCCTAAAAACGTCAAACGAAACAGTTAGCAACAAAAACGTAAATTTCATAAATTTGGAAAATGGCTCGGTGCTAAGCACCACCCCCTTGGTGCGCAGCACCAAGGGTCTGATCTTCAAAAATATCGTTTTTGTTAATTTTCGACTTAGACTCTTATCGTGTTTTGACTTTAAACTTATATCAGTAACTTATTATGTATAAAAGTATCATATAAGTCAAAATAACGTCTTTGGACTCAAAGACATATCGCAATCTTAAACATTGATCGAGAATATGTAATCAAACGTTTACTTACTTTTACGGAAAATATGTTAAAACCGTCATAAATCATTTTCATTCTATTATTCTGAAAATAAAATTATTTTTACTCTTAAAGTGTCAAGTTAACTTCCATTCTATAAATCGTTGACTTTGACTTTTATTCAAAATTGTTGACTTTTGACTAATCTAAATCAATATCTTTAATTTTGACTTTTCCTTCCAATTGTTGACTTTGACTTTAACCAAGTCAACATCTTTGACTTGACCAAGTCAACATCTTTGACTTTGACCAAGTCAACAACTTCGACGTTGACTTTGGTTGACTTCAATGAACTTTGGTAACGGTATTCCTTTCAATCGACGTTCCTGTTAGTCAAGTTCGGCTCGGAATGTTATTCCTTTCTAAAAGTCATTATGACGTGAAACTTATCGATATTTTCCCATCGTCCCTATCGACGCGGAACATCGTCACCTTGAACCGTCATCACGACTCAACTTGGAAATCGTTGGAATACCTTAATAAATCTTAAACTCTAAACTTAACCGACAAGGCTAAACCGAACTATGTTATTGAGATACTTAGACTTGTTATATTGATTTAGGGCACTTAGGCGGCGGATTATTAGCTTCATATTGATTATTACCCGATCTCTTGCCGAGCTTATTTTGTGAGTTATTCGTAGCCCCTTTTCTCTTACTATTTTTGGGCTGGAAAGCGTATTTTGAACTGTTTAAATGAATGTATATCTTGTATGCCTAGTGTATCAGTATCACCTCAGATTGGATGGTTCATAGGCTTGGTTAAGCCCCCCTTATGCACTTGTTAGCTTATTGCCCACGGTACATATATATAGATCTATATGGGATCGGCCTACCCTCATTGCTCAATAGGATATCCCTATGAGTGGATGTTATGACCGTATGATTATTACCTTTGGTTTACCATCACCTTAGGACAGGGGATACAATGTGGTCAGGTTCAGTGTATATTAATCTTTGGTATCTATACTCACACTAGGGTTATACGTCAAGATATGCTTTTGAAACTGAATATGTTTATTAAATCTTTTATTGGGTCAAATCTTATTTACTTATTGCGAATAATTCACCAACATTGTGTTGATGTCGTTTTTAACGCTTTTTCAGGAGTTTGAGGATTTATTTGATCATGCCTTGCTTGTTTTGGGATCATATAGCTTATGTGTTTGGAATTCATTTTGTGTGATGTAATTCCTTTATGATCCACGTATTTGACATTTGTATTGTATTCGTACTTGACTTTGGTTTCACATTCGGTTATGTATTGTATTTTGTAAACCTTGAGGCATGATTTAATATGATTCGATGTTTTGTTTATGGTTGTATGTTGTAATCCTTGACTCTTGATATCTTTAACTGGAACACTCTGCGTTCCGCTTTTAGCGGGGTGTTACAGAAATTGGTATCAGAGCCAATGGTTATAGCGAACCGAGTGGCTTTATGAAGGAAACCACTTGGACTATGACCGTAGGCT
>CAJVGC010000060.1:44157450-44188487 GCA_910822075.1 Senecio squalidus | reverse complement strand
CTCATATATATATATATATATATATATATATATCTATATATATATATATATATATATAGATATATATATATACTATATATATATATATAATATATTATATATATATATATAATATATATTATATATATATATATATATATATATTATATATATATTATATATATATATATATATAGGGTGAGGTTCAATAGGGATCCATTTTTTCTAGAGATCCAGGGATCACCTTTAGAGCCACACAATTTCATTAATAAATCAAACCCACGGAGGGGTATTTAGTCATATTGAAAAAATATTTAAAAGGTCACGCGCCCCTATGTGTAATTGTTTCCACCTCCAGTGAGCTATCATCAAGATCTCAAAAATCAACTAATTTTATCCCCCAATTTCTTTTTCATTCATCATCATTTCTTCAATTCAATTTAATCAACGATTTTTTTTGTTCACTTGTTCCTTTCTTTCCCGTTTAATTCTCTCGTCATCGTCGTCAACTGGAAGAAATGATTCGTGGTGATTGATGTTGGTTTTGGTTTTCGGTAATCGGTTGAACTCCGGCGGGAATGGATTCACCGATGGACCGCCACTCAGGGAGACCATGGATGCATTGGAGTTCGCTTGGTCTCGATCTGCTATGGCGATGGCTGAAAGGAGGCGAGAGGTTAGCGTGCCGACCAATTTCATATGTTCAGGTTTAATCTTTTCTGATCACCAAAACTTTTTTCATTTTGCAAACACAAATGATGGTTAGAGTTACTTATATATTAATCACAGGTGATCCAAAATAATAACATAATTTTCAGAAGTATTTGAACACCTGTATATGGTATTCTACCACCACCTAAACCCCTTCATATTAATCTTCACCTTCCATTCGTCATGTATCTTATTGGCCATTCTCTCACATTCTCCAATGTCACCAAAATTAAATTCAAACAAATATCAATTCATCTTTATTTTCTAAATATAATTTTTTTTAGCAAACAAAGCAATCACAAAATCTTTAGTAATCACCTGTGATTTTTTTAATTTAGTGCCTTAGTTTGTTGATGTAAAATGTCACAAAAATGTTTAGTAATCACCTGTGATTCTATAGTTTTTACATTAAGAACTGTTTTATAATTTAGTGCCTTAGTACCTTGATGTAAATTGTCACAAAATATATAGTAATCACCTGTGATTGTATTAATAATGTGCCTTAGTATGTTGATGTAAAATGTCACCAAAATGTTTAGTAATCACCTAGTAATCACCTGTGATTTTATTAATAATGTGCCTTAGTATGTTGATGTAAAATGTCACCAAAATGTTTAGTAATCACCTAGTAATCACCTGTGATTTTTATTGTGCCTAGTATGTTGATGTAAAATGTCACAAAAATGTTTAGTAATCACCTGTGATTTTTTTAATAATGTGCCTTAGTATGTTGATGTAAAATGTCACAAAAATGTTTAGTAATCACCTGTGATTTTATTAATAATGTGCCTTAGTATGTTGATGTAAAATGTCACAAAAATGTTTAGTAATCACCTGTGATTTTATTAATAATGTGCCTTAGATTGTAATATTAACAATCAATTGAAGGTTTGACACAAATATTTTTGAATTTAATATGTTACTTTACTAGTTGAATTTTATTTGAAATGAGTAGACAAATATTTTGTTTGAGAATACTTTCGGTTTGGTGTATTTTCTTTTGAACAATAAATATGTCACATGTGATTTTATTAAATTAAGTCACTAAATATCTTAAATGTAATTTGTAGTCAACAAATTGTAAAGGAAAATCACCTGTGATTTAGTGCCTTAATACCTTAATACATTTAAGGTTCTTAATTTAGTGCCTTAATACCTTGATGTAGAATTTCATCAAATGTCTAGTAATCACCTGTGATTGTATTAATTTATTGCCTTATATGTTGATGTAAAATGTCATCAAAATGTTTAGTACCTGTGATTTTATTAATAATTTTTTTTAGTATGTTGATGTAAAATGTCACCAAATGCTTATTTAATCACCTGTGATTATGTAGTTTTTACATTAAGAAACTGTTTATTATTTAATGTCTTAGTTCTTTGATGTAAAATGTCACAAAACGTTTAGTAATCACTTGTGATTTTATTAATAATGTGTCTTCGTATGTTGATGTAAAATGTCACCAAATGTTTAGTAATCACCTATGATTCTATAGTTTTTAAATATAATTTTGTTTAATGCATTATGTATGTGAAAGAATATAATTTTGTTTAATGATTATGTATTTTGGCTTTATTGCAAGTGGTTGGAATAAATTATTATTTAATACATTTATGTGAAAGAATATTTACTTGGTAAATGTGAAAGAATATATTATTGTTTTGGTAAATGGGACACAAAAGTAGAAAGACAAAAAGACAAAAGACAAAAAGACAAAAGACAAAAGCCTCTTCTCAGCCACAAAAGCGCGTGTGAGTAAAAAAAAAAAAAAAAAAGGTAAAAAGACCATATTACCCCTCCGTGTCTTTTCCTTATAAATTCATTAAAGTCAACTTTTAATCTCAGCCACACAATTTAGGTGATCTTGTGGCTGAGAAGGTAATCCCTGGATCTCTAGCAAAAAAGGGATCCCTATTGAACCCCAATCTATATATATATATATATATAATATATATATATATATATATATATATATATATATATATATATATATATATATATATATATATCTATATATATATATATATATATATATATATATATATATATATATATATATATATATATATATTGAGGTTCAAAAGAGATCTCTATTTTTCTAGAGATCTAGGGATCCACTTTCTAGCCACTCATTTTTCCTTATATCTTTGTTCTTTTTTTTTTTTTTTTTCAAATTTTTTTTTTTCTTTTTCCTTTTTATTTACCCTTTTTTTTTCTTTTTTTTTCGAAAATCATATTTGATTTTCAACCTTACTTTTAAAAATCACATGTGATTTTCAATCTACAAATCTTTTTTGGGTAAAATCACGTTTGATTTTAAAATTATTGATTATTTTTTACCAAAATCACATGTGATTTTTAACTAGAAACTATTTTGCTTATAAAATCACATGTGATTTATAAATTTTGGTTTTTGAAAATCACATGTGATTTAAATTTTTTACAAAAAAAATCAAATGTGATTTTGAAAAAAAAAAAAAAAGTTAAGTAAAATATAGCAAAAAAAAAAAAAAGAAAAAAAAAGTTATTAAGGGAAAAATGAGTGGCTAATAAGTGGATCCCTAGATCTCTAGGAAATTGGAGATCCCTATTGAACCTCACCCTATATATATATATATATATATATATATATATATATATATATATATATATATATATATATAATATATATATATATATATATATATATATATATATATATATATATATATATATAAAATGGTCGGATTATAACTTCAATTGTTTGTGTTCTTGTTATTTATCATTATTTGATTCTAAAGTGAGAAAGTATCAAAACCCTAAACACGAGTTCTCTCTTGTGTAGGAAAATGGCTGATCGCAACGATGACCACATTGCCTAGCGTATCAACGATCGATTGAATGAGGCTTTACATGGCCTCATTGCTCAAATCAATGCGGGCATCAACCAAGAGGACAATGTGGGAATGAAAATAATAATGAACGAAACACTAACCAAAGGAATAACCAAGGGAACAACCAAGGGTGCAGTCATAAGACCTTCATATCTTGTAGGCAAAAAGAATTCCATGGAACTGAAGGCGCCATAGGACTGTCGCGTTGGATTGAAAGCATGGAAGTGGTGCTAAGGATCACCAGTGTGCTGAAAACCGAAAGGTAGAAATTACCCCATGTATGCTCCAAGGGCGAGCGTTAACCTGGTGGAACAACCAACTACAAGTCCAAGGACAGGACCCTGCCTATAACATGGCATGGACGAGATTCAAGGAACTGCTAGTAATCGAGTATTGCCCCAAAGAGTTTCTAAAGAAGCTTAAGAACGAACTCTGGCACCAAATGATGGTGGGTACCGAAATCGCCTCATACACGATGCGATTCCACGAGCTAGCTAATTTGGTACCTGAACTATTAACCCCTCAGGAGAAACGAATCGAGCACTACATTTGAGGACTTTCACCTGAGATCAGGGCTATGGTGACGGCTTTCGATCCAATCACAATGCAGCTTACTGTGAGTTTGGCCACCCGCCTAACTCATGATTGGATAAGGAATAGATGTGTGTCATTGCTGGTGCAAGAGGATGCGAAGGGGAAGTGAAAGGTTGATGAAGCATCTAGAAGCAAGAAGGATCGTTTTAACAAGAAGGTTAAAACGGTGAGAAACTATGGCGTAGAAATGGCTGAGAATACCGCCTATCAAGGAAAGCAACCAAAGTGCGATAGGTGTGGGTATTTTCACTTTGGGAATTGTCGGTTATGTACCAATTGCAACGATATTGGACACTGGACTCAACATTGTAAGGGAATGAACGCGAGACAGCAACATGCGGAAAGGCAACAACAGATTGACAGGCTGTGACAGGCAGAAAGGCCACAACAGAACGAGAGGCCTCGTCGTGGCGAGTGTTTTGAATGAGGTAGTAGGGAACACTACCGTAATGCCTGTCCAAGATTGAACCATGCCCAAAACCCAAAACCAAATCGAAATCAAAACCAACCCTAAAACCAGAACCAGAATCAGAACAATCAAAGGGGAAAGAATGGGGGACAAGGCTGTGGAAGAGCCTTCGTGATAGGAGCTGAGTGTTGGGCCAAGAAATGAAGTGGATGAAGCTATGGAGTCTTCGGTGCGTTTGAATAAAGATGATTTCAGTTCGTGGAGCGTCCGAACTGAAATCATCAAGAATACGAAGTGAAGTTTTCAGTTCGGAGTACAAGTTAGTTCAGATACTCTGAACTAAATGAAGTTCCTCCGAACTGAAAATAAACCAAGGCGTAAGTTAAGTCAGCAGAAGTCAGCATTGGAGAAATCAATTCGGAAGATGAAGACTCTAGTTCAGAACTGAAGTGAAGTCCCCGAAGTGAAATTAAAATGTTGACAATGTTGTAATAATTTAATTCGTAGTGTGTCTGTTCTTAGATTTTGTCTATAAATAGTATGATAGGTAGTTCGAGTTGGTTTTCTTTGAACCCGGAACAGTCTCAAAGAGGTTTCGTGAGTTTGAATGTCGTTGTAACAAACTCGGTTCCAAAACCTTTCACCACTATCAATGAAATTTATCAAAACAGTTATGCTTAAATTGTTGTTCTAATCAATTTCACAAATTCAAACTTCAATACATTTCCTTCTATTGTGATTCCAAAACACAGATCATGAGATTCCGCATCATGACCTGTTGTTGTTTCAATTCGATTCGCTGTTTAGAGAAATTCAAGGACCTGTCAATTGGTATCAGAGCCAGACAAATCAATTGATTGAATTCGATTGAGTCTGGTTCATCGATTTGACTCGATTCGAAGATGAGGTCAAACTATCAGTGACCAATTAGAATTGAGGGAGTCCGAAGTGAAATAGAAGAATTCCGAAGTGAAATTAAAGTACTGAATTGAAGATCTTGTTTAGATTTCAAGGTGTTCATGGTGGAGTTGATGTTACACATTAATTATTGAAATATGGATGGTGTAAGGAGCGAAAACACGAGTGATCAATTTGAGAGAGAGGTGTATATGATAATCAAGATACAGTAGCTATTCAACTTTCATGCCAGGAGATGGTGAACGAGGATCAACTTTCAAGTGTGATTGAAGATCTGAAGTTGACCTAAGATGGGAACCAAGTTGATATAAGCTACTGATTCTCCATGGAGAATCTGGTCATGAATCAAGAAGATATTCTGGTGATTCTGCAGCTACTCCTCCTAAGTCAGTTCAAGTGATCAAAAAGATGAATAGGAGGAAGCTGACCATGGAGAATGGTTAAGTTATGGAGAAGTGGAAGACTCATAGCATCATCCAAGGGGGCGATTGTTGGGCCAAGAAATGAAGTGGATGAAGCTATGGAGTCTTCAGTGCGTTTGAATAAAGATGATTTCAGTTCGTGGAGGGTCCGAACTGAAATCATCAAGAATAATCCGAAGTGAACTTTTCAGTTCGGAAGTTAGTTTAAATACTCTGAACTAAATGAAGTTCCTCCGAACTGAAAATAAACCAAGGTGTAAGTTAAGTCAACAGAAGTCAACATTGAAGAAATCAATTCGAAAGATGAAGACTTTAGTTCAGAACTGAAGTGAACTCCCCGAAGTGAAATTAAAATGTTGACAATGTTGTAATAATTTAATTCGTAGTGTGTCTGTTCTTAGATTTTGTCTATAAATAATGTGATAGGTAGTTCGAGTTGGTTGTCTTTGAACCTGGAACACTCTCAAAGAGGTTCCGTGAGCTTGAATGTCGTTGTAACAAGCTCGGTTCCAAAACCTCTCACCACTATCAATGAAATCTATCAAAACAGTTACGCTCAAATTGTTGTTCTAATCAATTTCACAAATTCAAACTTCAATTTCCAAAACACAGGTCACGAGATTCCGCATCATGACCTATTGTTGTTTCAATTCGATTCGTTGTTTAGAGAATTCAAGGACCTGTTACTGAGGAAGCCAGACACGACCCTCGAGTAGTTGCAGGTATATTTCTCATTAACGACTATTATGCCTCGGTATTATTTGACTCAGGCGCGGATAAAAGTTTTGTATCTCTAGAATTTAGGCCTTTGATTGCATTAGAAACCGAGCCTTTAAGTGAAAAGTTTATGGTGTAATACGCTAATGGTCAAGAATATCAAGCTAAAGACGTAACTAAGAACTTTACCTTAACTTTAGTTGATCACTCTTTCGAAATAGATCTAATTCCTATCGAACTTAAGAGTTTTGACGTAGTAGTAGGAATTGATTGGTTGAGCATCCAAGATGCGAAGATATTCTGCTTAGATAAAACAATTCGAATGCCCTTAGAAGGTGGGAAGGAGTTAATAGTACAAGGAGATAGGCCGGGAAAAACTTCAAAATTGATATCGGTGATGAAAATGCGAAAAATATATGAATAATGGCTGCTTTGCATTGTTAGTAAACATAAAAGTCAAACAAACAAAATCAACAAACCTTAAGGATATACCGATAGTTAGATACTATCCAGAGGTATTTCCCGAAGAACTACCAGGACTACCACCCCAGAGGCAAGTAGAGTTTAGAATCGAAGTAATTCCTGGAGCGGCACCAGTGGTAAAGACGCCATATCGTCTAGCTCCAACAGAGATGCAAGAATTATCCAATCAAGTTTAGGAATTATTGGATAAGGGATTTATTCGACCAAGCTCATCACCGTGGGGAGCGCCAATCCTATTCGTTAAAAAGAAAGATGGATCGTTTCGCATGTGTATCGATTACCGAGAATTGAATAAGCTAACTGTTAAAAATCGATACCCTTTTCCACGAATCGACGAGCTTTTCGATCAACTCCAAGGCGCAACCTATTTTTCGAAGATCGACTTAAGGTCTTGATATCATCAAGTCCTTTTTTCTGAAGATGATATTCCAAAAACCGCATTCTGCACTAGATATGGACACTATGAGTTCCTGGTAATGCCATTTGGGCTCACAAATGCACCGGCTATATTCATGGATTTAATGAATAGAGTATGCCGACCATATCTAGACAAGTTTGTTATTGTATTCATCGACGACATTTTTATATACTCTCGTACCAATGAAGATCACGCAGAGCACTTGAAATTGTTGTTAGAATTACTCAAGGAACAACAACTTTATGCAAAGTTTTCTAAGTGCGAATTTTGGCTGCGTGAAGTAATATTTCTCGGTCATGTAGTCAATGGATCCGAAATTCACGTCGACCCATCAAAAATAGAGGCTACAGAGATTTGGGGAACTCTTAAAAGTCCAACATAAATCCACCAATTTTTAGGATTGGCTGGATATTATCGGCGATTCATTCAAAATTTCTCTAAGATAGCCAAACCATTGACCAAGTTAACTCAAAAGAGTGAGAAATTCGATTAGGGAGATGCATAAGAACAAGCCTTCGATGTCCTAAAAACAAAATTGTGCAATGCTCCTATTCTATCTCTTCCCGAGGGAAACGAAGACTTCGTCGTATACTGTGACGTATCTAACCAAGGGTTAGGTTGTGTATTAATGCAACGAAACAAAGTTATAGCGTATGCATCTCGACAACTTAAGAAACTTGAAGTCAATTACGCTTCGCATGACTTAGAGCTGGGAGCAGTAGTCTTTGCTCTTAAAATCTGGAGACATTATCTCTACGGAACCAAATGCACCGTATTCACGGACCATAGGAGCTTACAACATATCCTAGATCAGAAACTACTCAACATGAGACAGAGGAGATGGTTAGAACTCCTTAGCGACTACGATTGTGATATTAAGTATCATCCGGGTAAGGCAAATGTCGTAGCAGATGCCTTGAGTAGGAAAGAAAGGCAACAATCAACTCGAGTACGTGCATTAGGTATCTATATTAAACCCGATTTGAGAATGCGTATAGCAAATGCTCAACATGAAGCTTTGAAAGCAGACAATTAAAAGGTTGAAAAATTTCATAGTCATGATAAGGATTTTGTAATAAAGAATGACGACATCTGTTATTTTAACGATCGAGCATGGATTCCTACAACTGACGACTTGAGAAAGACCGTTGTGGATGAAGCACACCGGACACGATACTCCATTCGTCCAGGGTCGAGCAAGATGTACAAAGATCTCAAGGAACATTACTGGTGACCCGGAATGAAAAGAGATGTTGCTTTGTATGTAGAGAAATGTCTGACCTGTGCAAAAGTGAAGGCTGAATATCAAAAACCATCAGATTTACTACAAAAACCCGAAATTCCCGAATGGAAATGGGAACAGATTACAATGGACTTCGTCACTAAATTACTTCGTACATCAAAGGGTAATGATATGATTTGGGTTATAGTAGATCGACTAACGAAATCAGCACACTTTATTCCCATCAAGGAAAGTTATAACATAGAAAAACTTGTCCTAATATACATCAACGAGGTAGTAACTCGTCATGGGATTCCCACGTCAATTTTTTCGGACAGAGATACTCGTTTCACTTCCAGATTTTGGAAGGCATTCCAAGAATCGTTTGGCACTCGATTAGATTTAAGCACGGCTTACTATCCACAAACCGACGGACAAAGCGAGCGCACTATAAAAACATTAGAAGATATGCTAAGAGCATGTGTTATTGACTTCAGGGGAAGTTGGAATAACCATTTACCACTAAAAGAGTTCTCCTATAATAACAATTATCAATCATGCTAGCATCAAGTGTGCGCCATTTGAAGCTCTTTATGGAAGAAAATGCCGATCTTCAATGTGTTGGTTGGAACCAGGAGATCGACAACTAATTAGTATGGATGTAGTGCAAGAAACGATCGATAAAATCACCACGATTAAGGAACGACTTAAAAGTGCTAGGAGTCGTCAAAAGAGTTACGCTACTTAGAATTTAAAATCGGTGACAAAGTACTTCTTAAGGTATCACCTTGGAAAGGTGCTATACGTCGAGGAAAGCATGGAAAACTTAGTCCAAGATATGTAGGACCATTTGAGATACTCGAAAGAGTAGTTCCAGTTGCGTATCGTTTGGAACTACCTCAAGAACTCGGTAACATACACAACACTTTTCATGTGTCAAGGCTGAGAAAGTGCTTATCAGATGAAACACTCATTACACCTTTAGAAGAAGTACAACTAGACGATAAACTTCAATTCATTGAAGAACCGATTGAAATCATAGAGAGCGAAACTAAGGTGTTGTTCTTTTGAACCAAAGTTTTTCCTCTGAATCTGAATACCAGCTCTGAATAATCAGAGGTGGTCCAAAACTCTGAATCTGAATCAATATACTATGTTCTTTTTTCCTTCGTAACATCTGTTTTACTATATTAGTACTAAATTGTTGCATTTATAAACCGTCTTATATAAACACATTCATAAAAATGTTCAAACATAGTGGCAACATTTTTCAATAAAGATAATATTCAAACAACATTTTCAACATTTTGCATTAATTGTGCCGCAAGTTGATCTCGACAATTGATCATATATTGTTGATCTGTTTTATTTCCATGTGGTTGAACCTCGTCCTCATCGTACTAGTCCCTATCTTGTACATTCTCGTTAGCATGAACTTCACCTCGATCATATTCGGAGAAAAAATCATCACTTAATCCTTCTTTTCGTATAAAATTATGAATAGCAAAGCATGCAATAGTAATATCTCTTTGTTTTACCAAAGAATACGGAACCATTCTCTTCAAGATGGGAAAACGTGCTTTCAAAACACCAAAAGCACGCTCAATCCATACATATTCATATTACTTATTTGAAAAAATTAATAAACTAATTGTCTAACATCAATTTCAAGATATAAAAATAATTAACAAAAGAAAAGTTCACATAAAATTAAGTCAATGTAATAGTAGGAGTTTATATGCAATCGAAAACAAATACATATTAGAAAAATTATATCACCTAAATCTAATAAACAATCATCAATATCAATTTATATAACAAAATCAAGTGACAAACCATTGAAAAAAAGTCAAAAATTACTTGAATTTAAGGATGGAAAACTTACTGGTGAAGAGAAAGAGGTAATCATAGGTAAAAAAGAGGTTTTTTTATGTAGGATTGTATTAGAGGTAAAAAAAGGTTTTTTGTCTCTGGTTGAAAAAAAAAAGAACAACAAAATTTTTAAAACCTCTAACCGGGTGAGAGGTCAGAGCCTATTCAGACTTTTTTTTTCAAAAAAGAACAACACCTAAGAAACTAAGACATAGTCGAATTCCCATAGTAAGGGTACGTTGGAACGCAAGGCGTGGCCCCGGATACACATGGGAACGATAGGATCAAATGATGCATAGGTATCCTCATCTCTTCACTTCTCCCAAAACGAACGCTACAAGTTGAAATTTCGGGACGAAATTCTTTCTAGGGGGGAGAATGTGACAATCGTCTTAAACGCAGGTCGAGTCCGTTAACTATTAACCTCGACTACTTACTTGTGATACTTGATACAACTATTTTTATGTGTTACGTAGTTACGCAAGCATAACTCATTAAGCTAAGTTCTATGTAACTCATGAAAAACTTTTAACGTAGGTTTACGTTACATAAACTTTAAACGTGTGTGTCTCAGAAGCGGAATCGGAATCGAATCATAAATGGATCCTAATACCAAGAAAACATATATTGAACTTGTCTAAGTCCATTACAAAACAATTGTATACTCAAAACAACGCATGTACGTCACGATAACGCAAAGGAAAAACGAACGGACCAGAAAACAGGCCCGTTGCGACGCACCAAGCTGTTGGACACTTTTTATTTGTTGATGAGTCACTCTTGCATGTAAGGAACACTTGAAACCTACCCCTATTCGTGGCATGACCTCCTTGAGTCCAGGTTGAGGTCACCTAAGACCTCTCTAACACTTTTGATTGCATATCATTCACACATACACATTTTACACCATATTACACACACATACACTTTACTCTCTCTCTCTCTCAAACTCACTCATTATTTCCAGCCACTTAGCAAGTAAAATCCATCAAAATATCAGTAACAAACCACTAATCACATCAAGATTATCAAGAAATTTCACCACTTTGGTTACATACATCATCTTCCACCACTTCGGAGCCGAAATCACCATCAAGCAACTAAAAATCACCATCCATTCACTTTCCTTTGGGTATAATCACTTTTCCTTACTGTTTTACATAAATCTTCCATTGCATGTATGATCCATCACCTACAAATGAGTTTTTAGGAAGTTTTATGGTTAATAACCTAATAAAACAAGTTTTTGTAAGTTTATACATAGATCTTTGTTTAAATGGTTGAAAAGCTTAACAAAACTGTTAATTGGAAAGTATTTTGATGTTTTTATCACCTACATGTTAAGATCCACCATCTAAAAGACAATATTTTACACATAAACGATTTTGTGGAAAATCAGTCGCCAGGTGCGCCGCCCCTGTTCTTCAGGGCGACGCACCGAGGCTGCTGACCATTTACAAAACGTTGTTAAAACGCTATAATTTGTAACCTAGAACTTAGTATTTTAAGAATCTGTTTAAGAATGGTGTTAGTGATTTTGAAGAGTAACTTATGTTAACATATAATTGTATGGTGTTATAATAAGTTAAAACACAAACCTTGTTATATAAATGTTTTGTTAAGCGGGAAAGTGTATAAATTTTGGATATAAATTCTATAGCGCGGAAGCGCTGCCCAAATGTCGTTAGACATATTTATAACACTTTAAAAACAAGCATCTCATTGACTAACGAGTATAATAATTAATAAGTAATGATACTTACACGAAAACTTGATATATATTAGGATTTCGGTGATTCCGAGCACCTTCCGAGCACATTCCGAGCACGCTAAAATCTTCGCCAACCGTGAGTTACAAACCCCTCTTTTAAACGCTTTATACATTTTGGGGTGAAATACGAGTCTTACACTTTAAACGCTATTCTTATGCTAAAACGTTGTTTTGCATGCTTAAACGAAATACTTTTAAGCTTGAACACTTATACTAAAACTATATTGCGAGCATTGTTGAATGTTTTGCCAAAAATGTTGAGGACACTAAAATTATAATGCCAACATTGTTTAATGTTTTGCCAACAATGCTGAAGACACTAAAACTATATTGACAGTGAACTAAACTTTGTTCCGTCATGTTGTGGATATGTCCAACATGTACGTGAGATACCACTAAAATTCCCGACACTACCAAGAGGTACGCTTTAGTTGCTATTAATCCCTTTGGAAAGGACCGTTAGTAATTTTGGATAGCGCTATTAGGGTAATTTGACCCTCACCACAACGCCAACAACGATGGTGCATGATTATTAATTGGGTAGGCTTGAGGCTTAGCAACGATCACTGGGCAATACTTTAGGATTATCACATAGCCGTGCACTATGTGGTCAATGCCTACGCACTTATAAACTTATCGTCTTCCACATGTGGATTATTCCACCGCTGAGGTAATGACAAAATACACTTACATCTTTGTCATACTTGAAACTTATGCCACGTTACCTATTTTGGTACAACGCACATATGCAAATTTTATATACTTATACTTTACGCAATGTTATGTGCGTCAACACTTTGAATGTCTATACTTAAACTTGTGACTCACTAACTACGTCTCCCGTAGTTAACATTTTACTCGTATTTTCAGGAAACGAGTAAGCATAGAGATGATGCTTGTAGACTTTGGCTTGACTTTTTGGACGACTTCAAGAAGGGGAATGGTTTGGGTGGTTTGGAATTTGAAAACTTGTCTTTTGTAAACGCTATGTAATCTCAAAACTTTGTAACTTTGAATGCATGATTTTAATTTTAAACTTGGTGCTTATCTATACACTTGGGTGATGAATACTCTTGCGCTTCACATCCCGTGTTTTCGCTTTAGCGGGGTGTGACAAACCCAATATGCGGTAACACAGAGGTGTGTATCATGGCAACCACGAGGAGCCGACCAAACATCGGTTGTTAAGTTTACATTTGTTTTTAATATTTCAAAACCTTTTATTACCATTGTTTTAGCTTCTTTCCATAATTTTATACAGTCACTTCTAAGAGTATTACGAATTACGTGATTATATCGCGGTTGAAGACACTTTTGAATCACCCTAGTGAATCGAGGGTTATCAAGGTGATTGAACGACAAGCGGATTGAATCACATGACCTGCAAACTCTTGACGCATCCGCTCCACCGAATATACAAAAATACTTCCGTCTTTCCCCATCGATGATTGACCCGATTTGGGAACGAGTTTGAGTACTTTGCAATGCTTCTCGGTATGACTCTTCAACATCGAGTTGGATTCTTGTTTCAAAAAATGGCCGCAATAATTACAATGCGCCATCTTTTCACCATCCGACGACAACACCAAACGGTAATTACACCAAATGGCTAGGTTTGTTTCGATAAATTTAACAATCGTTCTTTCGCTTGTAGAACCAACACCGGTGGAAGCGGTAGAACTTTGAGTTGCCATTTGATTATTGATGATTTTTCGAGATTTTTTCAAACGTTTTTCGAACGTATATTTTGCGTTATGAGAGACTTTTAATTATTTGATTAACCACATACTCAACCTACATATTTATAGTAAATTTAGGATGATAAAATGGTATAAAAAAACACAAAAAATGGAACTATAATGGCTAGAATTTCGAAAAATATAAAAAGCGGCTAGAATTAATAACCGGTTTTGTCCAAACCAGTTCCTATAACTGAGTCCTAATCGGTTGCAATGGTAGGAATGCCAAACCGGTCTTGAACCCCCAGTGTTTCAGGCGAAACTGAACCGGTTTGGCTCAAAACCGGTTTTGACCAGGTTCGGTTTTCGGTTTACTATCGGTTTCAGTTTCGTTTTTTTTTTTCGACGCACCTAATTGTATATCATCAAAATACATCCAAGTTGATAACAGTTATAAATAAATATACAACTAAGTTGTAATAATCTCAATTTAGAAAAACTTGATAATATAAAATTAAAAAAAATGACATTTTTATCGAAAAGTGATATATATATATATCTAATTTACATAAGTCTAAACATGCTAATCTATTCAAAAGTTGACAAATAGACCTACTTATCTCTTATATATATAAAATGAAAGTTTTATAACTTATGTTGCATTAAGCCCATTATGGGGAATTTAAAAGAAGAGAAAGCCCAAGTGATATAAAATATGGGCCTTTACCTAAATACCCTTAAACCATACTAGACTATAATTCCTTAACACATCTTGATTCCGGCGAGGCAGTAGCGGCTAACTCAACATCTCCGGTTAGTCACCATGGGTCGTATGCACAGCAAAGGGTAATCTCTTATTATTATTATTATTATTATTATTATTATTATTATTATTATTATTATTATTATGTATTTTATTTTGTGTTAATATTAATTTGATTTGATTTATGTAGAAAGGGTATTTCAGCATCAGCTAAACCATACAAAAGGACCTCACCAAGCTGGTTGAAAATCTCCCCTCAAGATGTATATTTTCATATCTTACTTTTTTATTTGTTTATATAAATACTAGATTATTGTCCCGCGATAGCGCGGAAATAAAATAAAAATTTGGATGTGAACATTTCATTGTGTTTAGCTGATTTTTGTATAACCCAAACTCTTGTGCCCGTTATTTCACTTTCATATATAGAACGTAGAAACTGGATCAAGTAAACGAAATTCTTTTAAGAACCGTAAGAACTCATTTATAGCCACACATTCATGATGCGCAACTAATTTTTTTTTTTCTCTAACTCTGATTAAATTAGTGGACATTAATCACTCGGGCTTCACATCTTTCCGTTGTACATTAAAAATGAGTTATTCTTATATTGGATCCATCCCCTTGGACCGTATTACTCTTATGTTAATAACATGATATTGATTGTTTTTTACAACTGAGCAGGTTCAGGACAGTATCTGTAAGTACCTATCATAGGTTCTTTAGAATTTCGAATACAAAATTAAATCATATTCCATATGTAACCAATAACGGTTTCGGTGTTTCGTTTATTGACCTTCATTGGATGTCAATGTTTCTTTGTTATAAAGACTTTTGTGTTTTCTCAATGTCTTTAACTAATCTTTGTATGACCCAATTGGTATAATTAAATACAGTAATAAATTAGCTCGGAGACTGCCTTTATATTTTGAGCTCGTTAGTTCACTTTCATATAAAGAACGTAGAAACTGGATCAAATAAGAACCAAAATATGTTAAGAACCATAAGAACTCATGTATAGGATGCACAAATGTTTTTTTAGCATCTTACTGGACATTAATCGCTCGTGCATCAAATCTATCCCTTTTGCATATAAAACGAGTGGCTAGAAATGGTTTGTACGGTTTTCTATTAATTTTTTTTTCTTATTGGATCCCTCCCCTTGGATCGTATTCTTATGTTAATAACATGATATTGATTTTATTTATATTTTTTAATTGTTAAGGTTCAGGACAATATCTGTAAGTTTGCCAAGAAGGGTCTAACACCATCTCAGATTGGTGTTATTCTTCGTGATTCTCATGGTATTGCTCAGGTCAACAGCGTTACTGGTAGCAAGATTCTAAGAATTCTTAAGGCACATGGTATGCATCTTTTCATTTCCATTCTGTTTGTGGTTTTTAATTTTATTGACTAATTTGTTGTGCTAATGAAAATTAATAGGGCTTGCTCCTGAGATTCCCGAGGATTTGTACCACCTGATTAAGAAGGCAGTTGCTATCAGAAAGCACTTGGAGGAACAGGAAGGACAAGGATTCCAAATTCAGGTTGATTCTCGTTGAGAGCAGGATTCACCGTCTTGCTCGTTATTACAAGAAGACCAAGAAGCTTCCACCTGTCTGGAAATAGTACGTTTTTCATTTTTTCCTCTTTATCATCTTTTATAAATCATCAGTATATCTTTTCTTTTTGAAAAAAGAAAAATGAATAGCTCCTTTCTTTGTTTAAATCTCTTTAATCCTACTTTGTATTAAATCAATGCTGAACATCTTGCTCGTTTTCTCACCTCATTATTTATCGGAAATTTCAACCTTGGGTTAAAAGTTTGTTTTAAACGAATAGCTGTTCTTCAATTTCCTACAAATCTTTCATTTCATTTCATTGGATGTGGCGTCTATTTTCATAGTTTTTTTTTTAAATATGTTTTCTAGATTCCTAATAACTTTTTTCGTGTTTGCAGTGAGTCAACCACTGCTAGCACCCTTGTGGCTTAGAGCAGTTATCTAATGCGGAAGCTGGATCTAAGTTTGAAATTTTAAGTGATCTCTTTTAGCTGAAACATTGTTATATTCTGTTTTTGATCATTAGGGTGTTCAAAACATGAATCGATTTTGTATTGTTTGAAGATCTTTTTAAGAAAGCAGTTGCACTTCTCGTACATTGTTTATTCCTATGATGTATTATTCATACTATGCGCCAAAAGCCGGGTATTTTGTTTAAAGGTGTGGTTGTGAATTTTCCAGAGTAAAAAGCGACCTTGGTCGTATTGTAAATAGAAATGAGTATTGCTATACACAGCATCTTAGATAAGATAGAAGAGGAAACTATGATTAGAAGAATATTTCGTTTGCTTAAAATCCAAGCGAAAACCAAAAATATCAAAATCTAGGTTACCTTTTAACCCTTATGAAAGCAAAGGTCCTACCTTTCTTCAAACACACCCAAACAACATTCATCTGTTTATCGCGCCTGTTTTATACGTATTAACTCTAATACAAACAAATAAGCAGTTTAGAGACTCTATGGGATTGCTTGTCCGTTTTTTTTTTTAGTGAAATAAGATGTTCTTAATAACCAAACTGGCTTGGCGTACCCTCACTTCCCTCGATATTTGTTATAATCTTACTAATTTCACATGATAACGTATAAAAGTACCAGCACAAGTTGTTCATGAGTAAAAGGCTGTGAAACAAACAAGAAATCGAAAGGTCTCGCGTACATGACACGGGGCCAATATGACCCTCGAAACATAGGAGAAGATAAAAGATATATTAACATGATATCATATCATTACTATGATGCTCAACGTTTCAAGTCAAATGATGATTTCACCACATCCCAAATGCAAAAAATGGAAAAAAGAAAAACTGGGAAAAAAACATCTACATACATCATCAAGGAAAAAATGTTGACGTCAACACGAGTCAAACTAAAACCAACAAACTCGTAACATCCAAACCAAAGACTATGTGTTCAAACCAAACCAAACCAAACCTGAGGACAAATTTAAGAGCAAAACTTAGACCGAAATGCAAGAAAAAGAAAGGCATTTATATATATAGTTAATAATTTATTTGAATTTGATAAAATGATACAACTCGGATCAAATAAAGCGAATTTCTTCTCTTAGTCATGAATTCTACAATAATGAAGCTACAACAATTACATTCCCACAAGGAAAAAACAACACATTTTCTTAACATCTTTCGGTACATATCACAAAAATCTATTTTTCTTCGTGGGATATCTTTCTGTTTTAAACCCTCCTTATCATCATTACGATATATGAAAACAAAGATCAGACAGATAAACAAAAACAATCAAGTGAATACCAAAATTAACAAGAATTAAAGTATAACTTTACCAAATCTTTTAAATTTTCCATCCTCGTGTAACATGATTCAATGATCGAGCTTCTTCCCCGAACCATAATAACCAACATACCATCTCACAAATTTCTTCAACCCCGTTTGAAGATCCGTTGTAGGCTTATAACCAAACTCTCTTTGAGCATAACTAATATTCGCATGAGTAAACGGAACATCACCATTTCTAGGCAACTTCATCACCGTTTTTTTGGCTTTCACTTTCAACAACTTTTCCAAAATACTCACGAGATCCGAAACAGGAACAGGTGAAGTATTCCCCAAATTAAAAACTCTCAATTGCGCATTCCCTTTTTTCTTCCCACCACTTCCAGTACTCTTTTCCGCAGTATCCAAAGCACCCAAACAACCTTTCACAATATCATCAATATACGTAAAATCACGCGCCACGGTTCCATGATTCGCACCTTCAAAAACCGAAATCGACTTGCCTTTCAAAATATCTCTAGTAAAAAAGAAATACGCCATATCCGGCCTACCCCAAGGTCCATAAACAGTAAAGAATCTCAAACCAGTCAAAGACAAGCCATATATATGATTATAAGTATGTGCAATCTCTTCACCGGCTTTCTTAGTCGCGGCATATAAACTCGCGGGCTGATCCGTTCTATCTTTTTCCGAAAAGGGTGTTTTAGTATTCAATCCATAAACAGAACTAGATGAAGCCCAAACAATAGCAGGTTGTGGATTAGCATTTTTACAAACTTCAAGTAAGTTAACTAAACCAGCAATATTACTATGAATATACGAATTCGGGTTTTCCATAGCATATCTAACACCAGCTTGTGCAGCTAAATGCATAACATGAGTAAACGGAACTAGGTGAAACAATTTCGAGAGTAACACGAGATCGTTAATATCCCCTTCCACAACAAAAACCCCAGTTTTTTCAAGTAAAGCTTGCCTAGCTCTTTTAAGTTTAGGATCATAGTAATGGTTAAAATTATCAAGACCTACAACACCGTCACCGCGGCGTTTCAAGGCGGCGCTGACGTGTGTTCCGACGAATCCAGCTGCTCCGGTGACTAAAACGGAAAACCCATTTGGTGAGTGGATTTTGGCGGATGATTTGACGCGTTTTTCCCATGTGGAGGGTTGGGTTTTTAAGGATCTGCGAATGAGATCTGAAGGTTGATTCTGAATTTGGGGGGATTTGAAGAAAAAAACAAGAATTAAAGCCAGGAAAATAAAGCTCCAAAATGTGAGTTTAGCTAATGAGGAATAATGGGTTAATCGGTTTTTTTCCATTTTTAATTTACCAGGAGTAGATGGATTATCCATCATATTATGAGTCTTGTGAAATGAACAAGATAGCTTCATGAATTTTTATTCTTGTATTGTGGTTACTTGGAGAAATTATTGTTTTTTTATATTGTGGGCTGTATAGAATAGATACTGAGAGAGAGAGAGAGAAGAAGAATCTTGAAATTGATGATGAATGAAAGATACATACTTATCAAAGTCAATAGTTAAATAGTGTGTGATTAAGTGTTAAATAAATTGGTCCCAATTTGCAGGAAGGAGTAAAAACTAATGACAACACCAACTACAATAATCGAATTCAATGGCTCGTTAGAGGCGATCAGACTAGAGCATTAGCTAGAATGAGACGTATTTTAAATATATACGGTTTTTTTACTATTTGATGATTTCCTTCGTATTTTATAAACATCTTATCTTTTTCTCATATCTAGTTGAGCGAAATGTACTTCAATGTTCGCATCACATGTATATAAATCTAACTATTTACGGAAAACAAATAATAATACTTTTTTTATATCATAACTATTTATATAAGTTTTATACAACATTACAACACTTAAAATATCAAAACAATGATAATTTTGTGTATTAACATATATAAAATACGAAGGAAATCACTAATATTCTAAAAGTAATGAATGTGAGTTGATTTAAGCTTATTTCTATAAATATAAAGTACCAAGTGGTATATTTGGTTATTAGAGGGCTCGGTGTTATGGATGTCACGTCAGCATAACACCATACATAACATAACACCACAAAAGCCCTTAATCATAAGACAGCTCTCAACCATAACACCAATTTTGGTGTTAGAGCACCTGGAGTGATAATGAGGGTTGTGGTGGGTTGTGGGGAAAAAGGTGATGATTTGGCAGTGAGAATGAGGGTTGTGAGATTGTAGGGTTGTTATGATAGAGAGGGTTGTGGAGGTTGTGGGAGTTTAATTTTTTTTTTTTCTTAAAAGATTTAAATAAAATAAATAATACATTTTATTAAAATAAAAATACAATACAATAATTAAAATAAAAACACAATACAATAATTAAAAAAAAAATACAATACAATAATTAAAAATAAATCTAAACGTAAATAACTAAAACATTATGTCAAAATTGAAAAATTAAGGATGAAAAATACAAACCCTAAAAACATTAGGCCAAAATTAAAAATTTTAAAACATATATATATATAAAAAAAAGCAAACCCTAAACCTAAATAAATCCACCTCCTCCCACTCCTCCCTTCCCTCCCACAGCCTCCCTCTGCAAACAAACAAAAAAAAAAACAATCAGAAACAAGAAAAAAGAAAGAAGTGAAAGATGAAAAGAAAAAAAGGAAGAGAAAGAAGAAAAGAAAAAGAAGAAAAAGAAGAAAAAAGAAAAAAAAAAAAAAAAAAACCAACAACGAACCGTTGTGGAGACAACGGCCTCCCCACAACGAGGAGACCTCGGAGTGGTAACGAGCACAACGCTCGTTGTGAGCTCCACAACGAGCCCACAACCTTACCATTCCGGGTGCTCTTATGTGGTGGCACGTCACCATAACACACTCATAATATAACACCACAAAACTCCCTTAACCATAACACCAAAATCTGGGACCCACTTCTTTTATTATTTTTTATTTTCTTTCCTTTTATCATACTATTTTTAATACATTATTAATATTAACTTAAAATAAAATACATTACTATAAAATAAAAATACATTAATATAACTTGAAAAAATAACTTAAAATAAAAAACAAATTAACTTAATAACTTAATAAAAAAAAAGCATTTAGCTATATATATATAAACTAAGTACTTTAATTTATAAATTTATAGTCAATAAGAAATATATATATATATATATATATACCTTAATTTCATAAAAATAATTGTAGAATTTGTTTGATGTCAATGAAGTTTTTTAGAAAAAAACATGGAAAAAAGAAAGAGCAATGCTACACATACAAAGAAATTACAAAATATAACTTACAAAATAACATGGAAAATGAATTGAACCAATCACATAATCCCATTAATTCTCTCTCATACTTTTTCCATCCACTAATCTTATAACACATCATTTTGTAAGAAATATTTTGTAAACCTTTTGTGTGTCTGGACTTTCTCAAAAATATATATAGGGGAAAATTGTATGTGTATGTCTTCAACTTGACACCTTTTTTTAGTGTACACCGTATTCTCAAAAGTTCTATTGAGTACTATATATCGACTAATTTATTCTTTCGAGTACGCGTTTAACCTTTGAAACCGGTTATCGGTTACATTTCAAAATTGACCTTTTGACTTTGACACGTAGACGCCATGTCAGCTAACCACTAGTAAAAAATAAGTAACCATACATACACCAACCATAATTAGTTGTTAACCATAGTTAAAAAAAACAAATACACAAATCATCCTAATATAGATACATAATCCTATATCATAATTATACAACACAGTACGAATCTAGGGCTAAATATATATATCTCTATATCTACCTCAGATACGAATAATTGAACCTCGAATCCTAAAGTCTCTCTTTCCGATTTCAAACCCTAATTCGTTCACTCCAAAACATCAACGCTCGAATTATACCTGTAATTTGGAATAATAATGGCCGATGGAGCTTTAGATATGTCACTCGATGACCTCATCAAGAACAATAAGAAATCCGACGATGGCGGCGGTCGCAGTCGTGATCGTGGTCGATCTTCTGGACCAGCTCGTCGGTTCAATAACCGCGGTCCTAACCGTCCTGCTGCTGCTGCTTGGAGCCATGATATGTTTGGTGGTGTGGATTAGGTGATGGGGAACGATGGAATTAGGTGTGTATTTCAGTAAACTGAAATAAGGCATCAATTTTTAACTTGTATTAATGAAAAAAACCCGAAATCTGAAAGAACCCGAAATCTTAAATAAGAACCCGAAATCATCATAGAACCTCCTTCTACATCATCATAGAACCCGAAATCTGAAATAAGGCATAAATCCTACGTGGCAGCTGAGGTGGACAAAAAATCCTACGTGGCAGCTGAGATGGACAAAAAATTCATTAACTTGTTACACGTAGACATTTTGTAGGTAAAAGGTCACCACGCGTACTCGAAAGAATAAATTAGTCAACATATGGTACTCAATAGAACTTTTGAGAATACGGTGTACACTAAAGAAAAAGGTGTCAAGTTGAAGACATACACAGACAATTTTCCCTATATATAGAAAATGAGAAATGAAAAAAAAAATAAAAAAAGGGAAAACGCAGCGTTTCTGCCATAACACGGCCGGCAAAACTCCGGAAGAACACCCCCCCCCCCCCCAGCCATAACGACGTTTTGGGGGGGGGGGGGGGGTAAAACGCCGGTAAAAGGCTCCCGCTGAGAAGGGTCTAACACCAAAATCTGGGACCCACCAATTTTATTATTTTTCATTTTCTTCCTTTTACTCATATTATTTTTAATACATTCAATAATAAAAAAAAAACTAACTGCATTAAAACAAAATATATTAATAAAGTTAACAAGATTACTTAAAAATTTAAAAACCGTAAATTAAAACATACATAATTAAATAGATAAATAGAAATCAATCTCTGAAACGATAGTCATCAGGAAGCCTGATATCGCATATTTATACGTTTATTTCTATGCGATATTCGGTCATTTTTTATATTAAACATGATGGATAAGATAGGTTTTTGCATTTAATCGTGTATAAAAGTTGTTTTGTCTATTTTATAGGTTTATATGATTGGGAAGTGGAAATGGTGGAAGAAATGAGTTTAAAAGACGAAAAATGGTGAAATATGACAAGGAGAACGACGCAGTACCACCTTTACCGTTTTGATCATAACTTCTTCATACGATATCCGATTTAGGTGATTCAAATTGGAGAATAAAGAAGAAAGAGAGAGCTACATTTTATAAATTTTGAATATTGGGAAATTTGGCACCACTGCGCCGTCCTAACCATCACAACGACGCACTGCGCTGTTTTCAGCAAAATTGGAGTTCGACTCAAACACGAATTCTATCGATTTTTGCCTATAAATACCAACCCAAATCATCCAGATATCATTCATTCGGTTCTTATCAATATTTGGAGCTGTAGATCTCGGTTTGGAAGCTTGGAGAGCAAGGAAAAGAGTTAGAGTCGGAGTACGATTACAATTCGATCACGACACGTTTTGCAACTTTCCTAGTTTGTTTCTTACTCTTTTATTCCAGATTTTTAGTATGTTTTCTCTACTTTTATTTGCTATTTTGAACTTTAATATGAGTAGCTAAACACTTTTGAATGCTCGTTTGTGACAACCGTCAAAAATCTAGATACTTGTTTAGCTACTATGTCGGTTCGAATCATTAGTCACTCTTTTATCGTATTCGCTTTATTCTAAGTTCGTAACTTTTGGATCTGTACTTTGTCGGAACTAGTGTCGGAATAACTTCCGGAATCAATTATATAAGTCCTAATACCAAGAAAACACCTATTGAACTTTCCTAAGTTCATAACAAGTCATACTTAAGAACTTTCAATTAACAAAAAGGTCCAACGAAGCAATAACGTAAAAACGAAAAATCAGAAAATGCTGAAAAAAGGCCCGGTGCGCAGCACCTATGGTATAGGTGCGCAGCACCTCACGCCAGTTTTCAAAAATGTTACATTTTTAGTCCTTGTCTCGTTTTTGTAAACCTTCCACCAATCAAACTCGAACTTCAGGCCATAATTACTGCTTTTCCTCAGTCCCTAAATCCAGTATTAACACTCCTTCTTTTTCCATTATCATTTTTCATTTTACAAAAATCAAAACACACACATAAAAACACACACAACTTATATTTCTCAAAAACCTTTCAAGTGTTCTTCACTTCCAGAAACGTTACACCATCAAAACATCATTACAATCCATAGAAAACGTTTGAATCATCTAGTGGAGCAAGGAGGTGCCATTTATTTCGAAAAAGGACCAAGTTTGTAAAGATTTTTGGGGCTTTAATCCGACCAAAAACATCATCCATTCGATTTCCTTCGGTAGAAACCTTTCTCCTATCCTTATTTACTGTTTTTACTAATTGCATGTTAGATCTAAACAATAAAAATGAGTTTTTATAAAGATTTATATCACTTTCTCTACAAAAACGATTTTTATCTAGATGATACTTAGATCTATGTTTTTGTGGATAAAAGTTGTTTAGAAACTATTAAAATGGTGTTTTATAAGTTATAAACTGGTTGCATGTCGAAATCCTTGAGTCACAAAACGTTTTAGCAAGAAAAACACAAAATGGGAAAAAGACAGCAGCTAGGTGCGCAGCACCTGTGCCCAGGTGCGCAGCACCGAGCTGCTGTTCTCCCGAAAAATCGTCATTTGGTCCGTTTCAAACTTGTACACACCTTCTGGACTTTTGCAAATATTATTATAAGACTGAGATAAGTAAAACTAATAATAATAATGACTTATATTGGACTCTTTAGACATATTTGACTCGTTTTGAAGTTATTAAGTGCATATGCATGTTTTGTGAGCGGAAATGGTTGTAGGTTTTGGACATGAAATTTGGGCGCGGAAGCGCTGCCCAAATTTCACTAGAAAGTCTAAACCATTTCAGTAACCTAAACATGGTTATCATATTAATAACTTTAACTTTGAACTTTCAAACTAAAAATAAACGTTAACCGCTTCGGACCAATTTTTGAGATAATTTGACTTCAACACATAATCATAAACAAAAGTTACCTAATCTTATATAAAGAACCTAATAAGACATTAACTTTTGGACAATCTTGGTATTCCTAGGCATTCCGTGATTCCCGGCTCCCTTATCCGACCGATTCCGAGTTCACTCTCTTCGCAATCCGTGAGTTACACCCCTCCTTACTTTTACATTTAAATATGCTTTTTGGGGGAAACATGAGATCAAATTGTTTTTGGACTATGGTATTTATGTGAAATTGCTTATCAAACTATTTTTGACTTATTGAATTTGTACGACTATTTTGACTTTTGGTACTCATCGGACTAATTTGACTTTTTGACTTATAAACTATTTTGACTTTTGAACTATTTGAACTAGTTTGACTATTGTACTTATTAAACTTTGACTTTTGTCTTATTAAACTTTGACTTTTGACTTATTAAACTTTGACTTTTGACTTATTAAACTTTGACTTTTGACTTATTAAACTTGACCTTTGCACTTATAAACTATTTTGAACGAACTATTTGGACGACTTTTAGACTATTTTTGTACGAACTATTTGGACTACTTTTAGACTATTTTTGTACGAACTATTTGGACTACTTTTAGACTATTTTTGTACGAACTATTTGGACTACTTTTAGACTATTTTTGTACGAACTATTTGGACTACTTTTAGACTATTTTTGTACGAACTATTTGGACTACTTTTAGACTATTTTTGTACGAACTATTTAGACTACTTTTAGACTATTTTTGTACAAACTATTTGGACTACTTTTAGACTATTTTTGTACGAACTATTTGGACGACTATTTGGACTAATATGCGTAAACAACATCAACTGTTCGGATTGGCTTACCTTAGACTCCCTAGGTTTGCCTCTTTGGATACTTGAATAGACATTGATAGCTTGGTTGTATTTAAGTACTAAACCCTAGGTGAGAATATAACGCCGTAAGTGCAGACTAAAAGACTTTTTAAAAATGTTCGACTAAAAGTCCCACAATTTACTTGGACGACTATACACACTATTAACACAAGCCGTTAGCATATATTATGGGTATCGATACTTAGGAGCGGTCACTCCTTACCAATGGGTAGCGACCAAGGTACATATTGCTAAGTCCTCGCGGACTCTGACTATAGACTTGACTAGTGGGCAGGTACTTGACTAGAATCGGATTAGTGTGTAGACTAAATCTTACGTATATTAAGCTTAGTGGTTGGTACAACTCGAGGATCATAGGTCTATATTACGCATATACTTACTTATTGTCTTGCACATGTGGATTAATCCACCGCTGAAGTAATGACTACAACCCTTTTTGCTCGCTACATTACTAGACTTTTTGCAAATGACTTGAACTCACTTTGGTCGTACTTGAACTTGTTTTGAACGTACTTAAACTTATTTTAAACGTACTTGAAGTTGTCTTGAAATTAAACTATTCTTGAACTTTAAGCACTTGAATTTAATTAAGTTATTCTTGAATTTTAAGTACTCGATATTGTCTTGAAATTCTTTGACCCTGAACAACTCTTGAACTTTTAAATCCTGAATTCGTCATTGGACTATTATGAAGTCTTTAATTGAACCTTTCTCCAAGTCATAAACTGTAACTCACTCACTACGTTTTCGTAGTTGACACTTTATCTCATGTTTCAGGAACTAAGCGTAAGTTATGAAGTGCATTGCTCAGGCGGGTCAAGTCTTTTATGTGAAGTGTACTTTGGGAAGAAGACCTTATCTTGGGAATTTTATTTAAAAACATTTTGTTATGAACTATGGTCTTACGTTGAATCTTGGTTGTATCTTTGAATTGTACTTTTTAATTTAAATCTTAATGACTCGAACCGTTAATTTTAGTGTAACCCGTGAAATGATTCTTTGCTCTTCACATTCCGTGTTTCCGCTTTAGCGGGGTGTGACATCGTTTGAATAACGGATCTTGTTTGGCGGTTTTGTTTCGTTTTTGAATGTTTAGGTGTTTATGTTTAATCGTAGATCCTTATTTGTTTAAGTTTTAATATATTATCATAAAGTTGTTTATATACAAATTAATTAATTAACATTCTAGGTATTCGAGAGGAATCTAGATAGGTTAAATAAATTGTATGAAATAATCAATCGGTCTTTAATTGGTTTAAAATTGTTAGGATTCGAGAGGACCTAGTAATAACAACTTAGGTAATTAAACGTAAACGAGTAAGTCTAATTAATAAGATTCGAGAGGACTTAGTAATTAGAAAAGTTATTCGAGAGGAAACTTTATAAGATTAAATCATAGAACACCGGCTTGTTAATTAATGCTTAATTGTTGATAATTATAATTGTATTCGAGAGGAACATTATAGTTTGAAATAGTTAAAGTTAGTAAGGTATTCGAGAGGAATTTTACTATACATTAGAAGTTAAATATACATTCAATTTCGTAAACATAATTAGAAAACAAGTGAAGTGTCAAACGAGTATACTTTTCCATTATTTGATAAACAACAATTCTTTTTCTGAAATCGATTTTACAATCACTTTTAGTTTTAAATAGTTAATCATTAGTTACAAAAACCCACAAAACAAACAAGTATTATTAATTCGAAGTAAAAAACTAAATTAGTCCCTGTGATCGAACATTTACTTACTTAAAGCTATATTATATACGAATAGGTCCACTGCCTATAAGTGTGTAATTAAGTCTTCAAGTAGGTCGAGTTTATTAAACTAGATTTTACACATCAAGTTTTTGGCGCCGCTGCCGGGGACTGATTTTTAGTTTTTGTTTCGAATTTGTGATACGATCCTTTTGAGTATTTATTTACTTGGAAGTTACTTTTAATTGTTATTACACCGGTGCGTTTTACGGTTTTTTTGTTTCTGTCTTTGTAGGTATTCAGGTAGTGGATGAACACGAGGGCTTCGGGATTACCACTCGCGAGTCCAAAATCCAATCCAGGAGTATCAAAGAAGCGAGGCAAGAAGAAAGGAAACATATTGATTCAGACACCACCAGGTTTGGACCGTTCTCACCAGTGAAGTTTGAAGATATCACATCTTCAGAAGGAGGAGGAAGCGCTACAAAATCTGAAGTCGAAGAGTTAGTTTGTGAATACAAACCGGAACCACAACCGGCTATGGATCCATTGAACATGCCGATGCACCGACGGGCTGCAGCCGTTGCAGTACCAGCCACCAGAGGTTCAGCTATTACCGGGGTGAGAATCGGGACAATGGATGGCAACGAAACATTACACGATCATCCCCACCACGACAAAGATACGATCCACCAAATAATCAAGAAGGCCAAAGTTTGAAAGTGTGACAACCCTCTAAATTTCAGGTGATTCTCAGTTACTTATTCGGTTCGAATCCCTAGTTACTCTTTACCGTATTCATATTGTTCGGGTTCATACTTATTGTGTCTTTTATTGTCGGAACCAAAAGTCGGAATCAAACTATAAATCCTAACACCAAATAAACAATACAAGAACTTGACTAAGTTCATAACGGAAACTAAAAAGATTCTAGTCCTTAACTAATTATAACGGAAAACTTAAAACGTCGAAAAGCTGGATTTGTCAATCCAGCCGGCGGCTGAATATATTCAGCCGGCGGCTGAATCCCGCTGTCCAGCTAGACGACGACTCACTTTTGCATGCTTTTTGATTGGGCAACGATTTTTACTCAGGATTGGACTGTAATAACTGGCATTTGTGACCCCCAAGACCAGTCCCTCCCCCCTTTACCCACTTTCAATTCATTTTTCATTTCATTTCAAATTTACCAACACACACACATAACACTCTCTCATATTCTCTCTATTTTCCTCAAGAACACTCAAGCAAAACAGAAACTTTCACCACTAAATCAGTCCGTAAACACCATAAAATCAACCATCAAACATACACAAATCGTCCTAAGAGTAAAGGGTATCAAAAGGAAAGGTTTAAATCGGGTTTTCAAGAAGATTTGGAGCTAGAAACTCATCCAAATCGTCTCCTTGCTTTTCCCTTCGGTAGAACTCTTTTACTTTACTCTTCTTACTAAAATCTTTGCTTGCATGTAAGATCTAAAACCTGGGAATATGTTTTTATAAAGATTTAAAACGTTTTCTTGTTTAAAAACGATTTTTTATGATAGATCTACATTTTTAACCAATAAATCTAAAAGAAAATAGTGATTTTACTTTGGAAATACCTATATTCGAGTTATATCAGTTTGCATGTCGAATCTAGCGGTTAAACAAGCTTAAAATCGAAAAATAAAGCAACCTTGAAACTGGCCGAAGGCTTTTGGCCGGCGGCTGAAGGATTCCAGCCGACGGCTAAAGTCCAGCCGGCGGCTGAGCACCTCCAGCCGCCGCCTGAATGCTGCTGTTCACTATTTTCGTCGTTCTAAAGGCCGTAAACATAAAAATAAGCTAAAATAATTTGTCACAGATTATATATCTTGAAAAGCTACTGTTTTGACATATAAATTGATTGGAAAAGCTTGTGGAATTGAAACATGTGTTTTATCGTTCATATTAGTTGTATTGTGCATTTTAAAGCGGGAAAGTGTTTTGAAAATGGACATAATTTTTATAGCGCGGAAACGCTGCCCAAATTTCACCATAAAATATACACCAACTTCAGTAACTTAAAAGTTCTATAACTTAATCACGTTAACTTTGCAATTTGGACACTTTTGGACATAATTGTACTTATCGGACTACAAAACGTACACGAATACATGAACCTTATAAACTCCGTAATAATATTTTTGGGACAGAATCTAAGTATAAGACAATTGAGACTTAAAAATGTTAAACTGGAACTTAACATAACTCAAATTATACTAATAAAACTTGTACAACTTTCCGGTGTTTTAGGTCGTTTGTGATTCCCGACGCGTTCCGCTTCTTTTGTGCTAGTTCATACCTTTTATCTTCGCAAACCGTGAGTTACAACCCCACTTTGTTTTACTTTTGTAGTTTTAAACATTATTTGGGGGAAACATAAGATAATATGCTTGTAACTTTATAACTATTTGTGAATTATTGAAACTATTGGAAACTTGGTACTTTTCAGATCTTTATTGAAACTTTTGGAAACTTGTGTGAAACTTTAGAAACTTGAAACATTTTAAACTCGTGAAACTCGTAAACTTTGGAAACTTGTACGAAACCTTATTGAAACTCTTATGAAACGTTGAACTTTGGGAAACTTGGAAACTTGTGAACTATTATGCGTATATGTGTTGATGCCTTAGCCGGTTAACTAAATCTAGGATACTTGTTAGCGACCAATCCTTGATGAAAATATAAACTCGTAAGAACTTACTGCTACTTTTGGAAACTTTGTTCATTTGCCCGTTTTGGTTGAGGAAACTTTAATACACTATTAGCAATAGCCGTTAGTCATATGGGTATCGATACTTAGGAGTGGTCACTCCTTACTCAGGGTTAGCGACCCAAGTACATATTACTAAGTTCAGATGTACACTCAATTAAACATTTTGGGCTAGATCAGGACCACACAATCGGTTTAGTGTATACTTACTATTTATATTATGCCAAGTGATTGATACGAGTTACTATTTAGTTAAACACATACTCCCTACGCATATACCTTTTTAGCGCTTGGATTCCGCTACAACTTTACTTATACGAGTTTTATTTGTTTTACTTACGTGGGTACAAACCTTTTACTATTTACATGTACGTTCTAACGTCACTCCGTTCCTTTTCACTTGACGTCACTATTTTCTTGTACTTTCTATTTTTGGAAACTTTTCTCGAAACTCTAAACTGTAACTCACTCACTACTTTATGTAGTTGACACTTTATCTTATGTTTCAGGAAATTAATGTAAGTGTATGGAATGCATGGG
>CAJVGC010000060.1:44115313-44157350 GCA_910822075.1 Senecio squalidus | reverse complement strand
AAAGCAAACGTAGTAGCAGACGCCCTGAGTCGGAAGGAAAGGGTGAGACCATCTCGGGTTAGAGCATTAGGCATCCAGATTCAAACTAACCTTCAAACGCAAATCGCCGAGGTTCAGCGAGAAGCGTTGAAGCCCGAGAACCTAAAGGGAGAAACTTTGCACAATCATGAGAAGGAGTTCGAACGCAAATCCGACGGGATTCACTACTTCAAGGGTCGAGCATGGATTCCGAAGTCTGAGGATCTTCGAAAGCTAATCTTAGATGAGGGCCACCGTTCCAGATGCTCCATTCACCCAGGATCGGACAAGTTGTACAAGGATCTTAAGGAGTATTACTGGTGGCCGGGCATGAAGAAAGATATCGCCTTATACGTAGCCAAGTGTCTCACTTGCTCCAAGGTCAAGGCGGAATATCAGAAACCCTCAGGACTTTTGCAACAACCGGAGATTCCTATGTGGAAGTGGGAGCAAATCTCCATGGATTTCATTACCAAGTTACCCCGGACGGCAAAGGTTAACGACACAATTTGGGTAATTGTGGACCGTTTGACGAAGTCTGCTCACTTTCTGCCGGTGCGAGAAACCCACTCGATGGAGAAACTCGCGCAAATCTATATCAACGAGATCATCTCTCACCACGGTACACCTCTCTCCATCATTTCTGACAGGGATAGTCGGTTCACGTCCCGCTTTTGGAACGCGCTTCAGAAATCTCTCGGGACGCGACTAGATCTTAGCACAGCTTACCACCCTCAGACCGACGGTCAAAGCGAGAGGACGATCCAAACGCTTGAGGATATGCTTAGAGCATGCGTAGTTGACTTTGGAGGAAGTTGGGATACTCATCTTCCATTGGTCGAGTTTTCGTACAACAACAGCTACCACGCTAGCATTAAGTGTGCCCCGTTCGAGGCCTTATATGGACGCAAGTGCCGATCGTCGCTTTGTTGGCTAGAAGCTGGTGATCGACAGCTCACAAGGCTCGACATTGTTCAAGAAACCATCGACAAGATCACCACCATCAGGGAGCGACTGAAGACGTCCCGTACTCGGCAGAAGAGCTACGCCGATAACCGAAGAAAACCCCTTGAGTTCCAGGTTGGCGATCGGGTGCTTCTTAAAGTATCGCCATGGAAAGGGGTAGTTCGCTTCGGGAAACGCGGCAAGCTAAGCCCAAGGTACACCGGACCGTTTGAAGTCATCGAGCGCATTGGTCCAGTAGCATATCGACTCCAACTCCCGCCAGTTCTTTCAAATGTTCATAACGTGTTCCATGTCTCGCACTTGAAAAAGTGCTTATCCGATGAGACCATCGTCATCCCGCTCGACGAGGTCAAGATCGATAACAAGCTCAATTTCATCGAGGAACCGCTTGAAGTTGTGGACCGAGAGGTCAAGCAACTCAGACAAAGTCGAGTTCCTATTGTCAAGGTTCGTTGGAACTCCCGACGTGGTCACGAGTTCACATGGGAACGTGAAGACCAGATACGTCAAAAGTATCCGCACTTGTTGAAAGATACTTCTACCTGATGGGACGAGTCAAATTTCGGGACGAAATTTCTTTCAACCCGGGGATGATGTGACAACCCTCTAAATTTCAGGTGATTCTCAGTTACTTATTCGGTTCGAATCCCTAGTTACTCTTTACCGTATTCATATTGTTCGGGTTCATACTTATTGTGTCTTTTATTGTCGGAACCAAAAGTCGGAATCAAACTATAAATCCTAACACCAAATAAACAATACAAGAACTTGACTAAGTTCATAACGGAAACTAAAAAGATTCCAGTCCTTAACTAATTATAACGGAAAACTTAAAACGTCGAAGAGCTGGATTTTTCAATCCAGCCGGCGGCTGAATATATTCAGCCGGCGGCTGAATCCCGCTGTCCAGCTGGACGACGACTCACTTTTGCATGCTTTTTGATTGGGCAACGATTTTTACTCGGGATTGGACTATAATAACTGGCATTTGTGACCCCCAAGACCAGTCCCTCCCCCCTTTACCCACTTTCAATTCATTTTTCATTTCATTTCAAATTTACCAACACACACACATAACACTCTCTCATATTCTCTCTATTTTCCTCAAGAACACTCAAGCAAAACAGAAACTTTCACCACTAAATCAGTCCGTAAACACCATAAAATCAACCATCAAACATACACAAATCGTCCTAAGAGTAAAGGGTATCAAAAGGAAAGGTTTAAATCGGGTTTTCAAGAAGATTTGGAGCTAGAAACTCATCCAAATCGTCTCCTTGCTTTTCCCTTCGGTAGAACTCTTTTACTTTACTTTTCTTACTAAAATCTTTGCTTGCATGTAAGATCTAAAACCTGGGAATATGTTTTTATAAAGATTTAAAACGTTTTCTTGTTTAAAAACGAGTTTTTATAATAGATCTACATTTTTAACCAATAAATCTAAAAGAAAACAGTGATTTTACTTTGGAAATACCTATATTCGAGTTATACCAGTTTGCATGTCGAATCTAGCGGTTAAACAAGCTTAAAATCGAAAAATAAAGCAACCTTGAAACTGGCCGAAGGCTTTTGGCCGGCGGCTGAAGGATTCCAGCCGACGGCTAAAGTCCAGCCGGCGGCTGAGCACCTCCAACCGCCGCCTGAATGCTGCTGTTCACTATCTTCGTCGTTCTAAAGGCCGAAAACATAAAAATAAGCTAAAATAATTTGTCACAGATTATATATATCTTGAAAAGCTACTGTTTTGACATATAAATTGATTGGAAAAGCTTGTGGAATTGAAACATGTGTTTTATCGTTCATATTAGTTGTATTGTGCATTTTAAAGCGGGAAAGTGTTTTGAAAATGGACATAATTTTTATAGCGCGGAAGCGCTGCCCAAATTTCACCATAAAATATACACCAACTTCAGTAACTTAAAAGTTCTATAACTTAATCACGTTAAATTTGCAACTTGGACACTTTTGGACATAATTGTACTTACCGGACTACAAAACGTACACGAATACATGAACCTTATAAACTCCGTAATAATATTTTGGGACAGAATCTAAGTATAAGACAATTGAGACTTAAAAATGTTAAACTGGAACGTAACATAACTCAAATTATACTAATAAAACTTGTACAACTTTCCGGTGTTTTAGGTCGTTTGTGATTCCCGACGCGTTCCGCTTCTTTTGTGCTAGTTCATACCTTTTATCTTCGCAAACCGTGAGTTACAACCCCACTTTGTTTTACTTTTGTACTTTTAAACATTATTTGGGGGAAACATAAGATACTATGCTTGTAACTTTATAACTATTTGCGAATTATTGAAACTATTGGAAACTTGGTACTTTTGAGATCTTTATTGAAACTTTTGGAAACTTGTATGAAACTTTAGAAACTTGAAACATTTTAAACTCGTGAAACTCGTAAACTTTGGAAACTTGTACGAAACCTTATTGAAACTCTTATGAAACATTGAACTTTGGGAAACTTGGAAAGTTGTGAACTATTATGCGTATATGTGTTGATGCCTTAGCCGGTTAACTAAATCTAGGATACTTGTTAGCGACCAATCCTTGATGAAAATATAAACCCGTAAGAACTTACTGCTACTTTTGGAAACTTTGTTCATTTGCCCGTTTTGGTTGAGGAAACTTTAATACACTATTAGCAATAGCCGTTAGTCATATGGGTATCGATACTTAGGAGCGGTCACTCCTTACTCAGGGTTAGCGACCCAAGTACATATTACTAAGTTCAGATGTACACTCAATTAAACATTTTGGGCTAGATCAGGACCACACAATCGGTTTAGTGTATACTTACTATTTATATTATGCCAAGTGATTGATACGAGTTACTATTTAGTTAAACACATACTCCCTACGCATATACCTTTTTAGCGCTTGGATTCCGCTACAACTTTACTTATACGAGTTTTATTTGTTTTACTTACGTGTGTACAAACCTTTTACTATTTACATGTACGTTCTAACGTCACTCCGTTCCTTTTCACTTGACGTCACTATTTTCTTGTACTTTCTATTTTTGGAAACTTTTCTCGAAACTCTAAACTGTAACTCACTCACTACTTTATGTAGTTGACACTTTATCTTATGTTTCAGGAAATTAATGTAAGTGTATGGAATGCATGGCAAGGGAGGGTCAATATGGTTACGTGAGGCGCAAGGTGGGAAAAGACCTTTCTATTTTTGGGAATTTTATTTTGAAACATTGTACTTGTTCTATATTTGAAACTTATGAACTGCTTGGTTGTTGACATTTGAACAATTTTATTCTTAATCGAAATGACTTGAATCGTTTATATTTGCTTATGACCGTGTAATGATATTCCAGCTCTCACATTCCGTGTTTCCGCTATAGCGGGGTGTGACAGACTGACCTGATGAAGTCATATATTCACACTCAGAATGGAAAGAATGATGCAGTCACAAATCAGCTCAAAGTTTTAAATGATCACATCGAGCAAGGGCAGAGAAATCACCAAGCAGCAATGCAAGACTTGGAGAGAAGGTTCGATAGGATGAACGAGCGGAACGCAAATCGGCCACCGGGCCAGTTACCGAGCAACACGCAACATAATCCACGACCACAGAATCAAGGGAATACTTCCAACAATCAAGGACCAAAATATCAACCTCCTGGAATGAGAGAATAGCATGTAAATGCAATTACAACACGTTCTGGATATGCTAATCAAGACAAAAACGGAGGAAATGAGGATTTTTCGCACCCAGCTACTAGTGAGCCGCACCCCTCTGCTGAACCAGTTTCTGACGATGACGAGGAAGAGGAACCACATGTTCAACCCGAGGCCAAAACACCTGAACTAGTGAAGGAGGTCCCACTAAAGGCTTACGAGCCACGTGTCCCATATCCTCAACGTTTGAGGAAGGCACGCATGAAGGAGCAGTACGGTAAATTTTGCGATATGATTCAATCTGTCCGTATTAATGTTCCTCTTGTTGATTTGATTGCAGGGATGTCGAATTACGCGAAATTCATCAAGGAGCTGGTCACGGAAAAGGGAAAGTCATCAGAGGAGCAGGCCACTTTCTTGAACGCAGAATGTTCAGCTTTGGTGAAAAACTCGATACCACCAAAATTGGACGACCCAGGGAGTTTTCTGATTTCTTGTAATTTTAGTGAAACCTATAGTTGTAATGCATTGGCCGACTTAGGAGCTAGCATAAATTTAATGCCACATTCTTTATATGCTAAACTTGCTTCGGGAGATTTAAAACCTACCAGAATGAGTATCCGATTAGCCGACCGATCATTTCAATATCCGTTAGGAATTGCTGAAAACATGCTAGTAAAAGTAGGAAAATTCACTTTCCCTGTTGACTTTGTGATTCTAGAAATGGATGAAGATGTCACTGTGCCACTTATTTTAGGTCGACCATTCTTAAACACAGCCGATGCAAATAATTCGTGTAAAGGACAGGGAGATTTCTTTGGGGGTTGGGGATGAACGAATTTCATTTTCTGTTGATAAAGCTCCAAAACATTCATACTCCACTGATGAAACTTGTTTTCGTATTGATGTTTTTGATGAAATGTTTGACCTAGATGTGCAGGAAATGCTTGGAGGACAAATTGCTGTTGAAGAGGAGGAAGATCAGGAGCTCGAGGATTTTGATCCCATCTTGAAAATGGAGCTGGAGAAATTTGAGAAGAATTCTACGAGCATGACATTTGAAAAATCCGACCCGGATTTAGACTTACTTGAGCTCGAGTATTTAATCAATAATCCTGGTGCAACGTTTTTGGAGGAAAGAATTCCATTTAAGGAAGAGCTCGAGAATTCAAACTCAAGTTTGGGGGAAAACTGTCACGGTATTTCTCACGACCCTTTTGATTTATTTTCTTTTACTTGTCGAGAAAATGAGAACATTTTGCAGGAATTTGAGGATATCGGAGATGATACAGCATGGGAGGAATTTAAGAAGACGAAATTCAATGAAAGCAAAGGTGACGATGTTTGGGAAATTGGAGATGTTGTATTATTGATTTCAGAGGCTCGAGAGTGGCATGACGCTTGGGTAAAGCGGAATAAGATGCTCGATGTTGGAAAGGAAACATTTTTTTTGGTGATCATTTTGGACATGAGTCGGAGGAAGAATCGGTACTTTTTGGAAAACACGTGGGAAAGAAAGGCGAGAGAAGTCTCGACCTTTACGTGAAGTCGTAAGTGGAGGCATATCGAGTCAAGCTAAGGACTCGTTCGAAAAACAAGCGCTCCTCGGGAGGAAATCCGGGTTTTGTTTTTACTTTTTCGTAGTTAAATTGTTTTCCATTTTTTTTCATTTTTTTTTATTTTATTTTATTATTTATTTTTATGTGTTTTTAACATTTTCTTTTGCAGTTTCAGCTTTTAGGTACCTAGAAAACCAAAATAAAAAAAAAACCAAAAAAATTGAAAAACAGAAAAAAAAAAAAAAAAAAAAAAAGTCAGAGATTTTTTTGTAATATTTGTAAAGTTATTGTTTACCATTTTCCTGTGTTAGACTTTAAAAATAGTAGACTATTTTTACTATTTCTATTCCGTCGTAATTTGTAATATTTTTTTTTCTTTTTTTTTCTTTTATGATTTTAGTATTTGTGTTTAGTTTTTCTATTTTAGTTTTTATAGATGAGAACTAAGTTCAGCAATCGGTTTTGGGACTGGCATTCAGTTCAGCACAGCTTTTCACCGAAGATTTTTCGATATCTACGACCGGGTTCTACTTTCTTCTTTTCTTATTTTGTATTTATTTTTATTTTTAGATTTTATTTTTGTAATTTCCCTTAGGTTTGAGTCGTTAACACATTCGGGACAATGTGTTACTTAAGTTTGGGGGGGTCATCGGGAAATTTCTAAATTATATTTTTCGACCCTTAGCTTAGTTTCCATCGTGTTAGATTGTGTTATTTTGTACAGTTTTTGAGTCAGAAAAAAATTGAAAAATACAAAAAAATCGAAAAATTGAAAAAAATTAAAAAATATAACGTGTCTAGTCGGTAATTACCTTAAACTTTAAGCATAACCAAGCGCATTTAATACCCTACTCGAGAAAATAGTGAGATTTTTGAGCCTTGGAAAGCATTCATTTTTAATGCTACTTTTTCGTTTCTTTTAGTGTGCCGATGGTTGATGACTTTAGAACTTGACATTGTTATACATTTCGAGACCACATATGAGCAATTGCATTAGGGTAACTTAGTGTGATTTGGTACAATGATAGGGGCAAAGTAGGATTAACCCATTGATTAGCCTTTTCGTTTCTTTTATATATTTTCCGTCTAACCCTTGTAACACTTATTTTAAGTGTTAGAAACTCTAGTTAAACCACTTTGCGCCTAAACCATTTCGTTTCTAAACACTACTATATATATTTTGTACACTCGCCTTATTTTCGTTTCATTTTTAGATTAGATCGAACTTAGTGTTTGATTGCTATTGTATATAAGAAGTGAAGTTTAGAAGTTATTAAGGCATGAACAAAAAAAGTTATATTATTTGAGCCTTTGTATTATTTTGTATTTGGAAAATAGTTAGAATAATAAAGTTAGCCTTTTGAGCATGTGTACTTACCAAAAGAAATATTATATTGTAAGGCATGTACTAGGCTGAAGAAAAAATAAAGTAAAAAAGAAAAAAAAATCGAAAAAACAGAAAAGCGGAAAAAAAATTAGTTGTAGAATTTAAAAGAGATAGTGTATATTGAGTCTTGTATTACACGATATTTGTACATTCGGAGAAAAAAGTAAAGTTGAGAAAATTGAGCAATTCGGTTCGTTAGAGATTTTATTAGTTCAGATTTAATCTAAGTTTTTGTATATTTTATTTTTACCCATTTATACTCCATCATATATTATCCACATGCCTATACCTGTAATTTATAACCCGAATAAAATTCCCCGCTTAGTTGTAGCTAGACTCTAGTGGTGGAGATTTGATTCTTTATCAAGGCTATGATAAAAATATTCACCATGACTGAGCAGTTGAGCGATTCTACAGAATACGTTACACACCTTTTAGATTAGTTTGAGAGATTGTGTGATTTACTTCCCATAAAATTCGTGAGGTGTTTGGTTATATAATTTTTGGCTTTGATAATTATTTTAACACAGTTTTTTGCTTGAGGGCAAGCAAAAGGTTAAGTTTGGGGGGATTTGATATCGCATATTTATACGTTTATTTCTATGCGATATTCGGTCATTTTTCATATTAAACATGATGGATAAGATAGGCTTTTGCATTTAATCGTGTAGAAAAGTTGTTTGTCTATTTTATAGGTTTATATGATTGGGAAGTGGAAATGGTGGAAGAAATGAGTTTAAAAGACGAAAAATTGTGAAATATGACAAGGAGAACGACGCAGTACCACCTCTACCGTTTTGATCATAACTTCTTCATACGATATCCGATTTAGGTGATTCAAATTGGAGAATAAAGAAGAAAGAGAGAGATACATTTTATAAATTTTGAATATTGGGAAATTTGGCACCCACTGCGCCGTCCTAACCATCACAACGACGCACTGCGCTGTTTTCAGCAAAATTGGAGTTCGACTCAAACACGAATTCTATCGATTTTTGCCTATAAATACCAACCCAAATCATCCAGAATATCATTCATTCGGTTCTTATCAATATTTGGAGCTGGATATCTCGGTTTGGAAGCTTGGAGAGCAAGGAAAAGAGTTAAAGTCGGAGTACGATTACAATTCGATCACGACACGTTTTGCAACTTTCCTAGTTTGTTTCTTACTCTTTTATTCCAGATTTTTAGTATGTTTTCTCTACTTTTATTTGCTATTTTGAACTTTAATATGACGGTTTGACGGTTTTGTTTCGTTTTTGAATGTTTAGGTGTTTATGTTTAATCGTAGATCCTTATTTGTTTAAGTTTTAATATATTATCATAAAGTTGTTTATATACAAATTAATTAATCAACATTCTAGGTATTCGAGAGGAATCTAGATAGGTTAAATAAATTGTATGAAATAATCAATCGGTCTTTAATTGGTTTAAAATTGTTAGGATTCGAGAGGACCTAGTAATAACAACTTAGGTAATTAAACGTAAACGAGTAAGTCTAATTAATAAGATTCGAGAGGACTTAGTAATTAGAAAAGTTATTCGAGAGGAAACTTTATAAGATTAAATCATAGAACACCGGCTTGTTAATTAATGCTTAATTGTTGATAATTATAACTGTATTCGAGAGGAACATTATAGTTTGAAATAGTTAAAGTTAGTAAGGTATTCGAGAGGAATTTTACTAACATTAGAAGTTAAATATACATTCAATTTCGTAAACATAATTAGAAAACAAGTGAAGTGTCAAACGAGTATACTTTTCCATTATTTGATAAAGAACAATTCTTTTTCTCAAATCGATTTTACAATCACTTTTAGTTTTAAATAGTTAATCATTAGTTACAAAAACCCACAAAACAAACAAGTATTATTAATTCGAAGTAAAAAACTAAATTAGTCCTTGTGATCGAACCTTTACTTACTTAAAGCTATATTATATACGAATAGGTCCACTGCCTATAAGTGTGTAATTAAGTCTACAAGTAGGTCGAGTTTATTAAACTAGATTTTACACATCAAAGCCTATCAATGTGTTCAACGAGATCGCTTCGAAGACAATGGTGTGTATCACGATCTCGTATCTCTTTCATTACTCGGATTTGATGTTGGCACCTTTCCTGTGAAGTTCGTTGTTCTCTTGGCATTGAAGTATAGTATTCCTCGCAGTCACTGATATTAAATTCATTGTCTTCGATAATCATATTATGCAATATGATGCAAGTATACATGACTCGCTTTAACTTGTTTACCTCGTGGTATCTTGCGGCAGTTTTTAACACCCAAAATCGCCCTTGTAGCACGCCAAATGCTCTTTCAACATCGTTTCTTGCAACTTCTTGAAATTTTTTGAACTTCTTTCGCTTTTCGTCTGGTGGATGAGAAAATGATTTCACAAATGTCGCCCACTCTGGATAGATTCCATCCGCGAGGTAATAGCCTTTTTCATAGCCATTGTTGTTTACCACGAAATTAGAAGGTGGAGCGTTGTCGTGGAGGAGTTCCCTAAATAGAGGCGAGACATTCAAAACATTGATGTCGTTGTTAGACCCCGTGACACCAAAATAAGAATGCCAAATCCACAAATCATACGAGGCAACCGCTTCAAGCATTACGGTTGGGTATCCATGATCACCTCGTGTGTATTGGCCATTCCATGCGTTTGGGCAGTTCTCCCATGCTCAATGCATACAATCGATACTCCCAAGCATCCCAGGGAACCCCTGTAGTTCTTCATGTTTTGCATAAATACGTTGAATATCCTCTTGTGTTGGCTTTCTTAAGTAAAAGTTTTTATATAAATCCATAACACATTTACAAAAGTTATCTAAAGCCTCGTTTGATGTAGTTTCCGCCATGTGTAGATATTCATCAAATGCATCGGAAGTGATTCTGTATGCTAAAATACGCATGGCGGATGAACATTTTTGTATAGCGGTAAAAATAGGTTTGCCCGTAGCATCAAGCCGGGATGTAAAATAGTTAAAATGACTAGGAAGAGGAACTTGAGAATAATTAAGAATACCGTCGACTATTCGAAGAAATAGCGGCTTGCTCATCCGGTATCTTCGTCTGAACTGCTCCGGTGTGAAAATGCAACCTTCTTTGAAATAGTCTGCCATAAGGCGTTCGTTTGCCCCAACTCGATCTCTTCCTATAACTCTTCTTTTAGCCCGAGTGTTTGAGGTTTCAATAGCTTCCTCGTTATCGTAATAAGCGTTTCCGGCCATCACCGCCATCATGAAAATTGTTTCATCGTCAGAAGAGTCGGAATCGGACAAATTCATTTTGAAAGCCATTTTTAAGATAAAATAGGATAATAGATTGTGGTTTTTTGAGAGAAAGAAGATGATTTGGTGTAGATAATTTGTGTTTTGGTTGAGTATTATAGAGTTGTTTAGAAAAAAGAAAAAATATATATATAAACGGTCTCCAACGGCTTCATTTTTAAAATAAAGAAAATAATAATTTTTTTATGCATACAACGGTCGAAAACAAAAAAAAAAAGAAATTTTTTTTTGCCCTGAACACGCGTTGCTACAGCAACACGACGCCGGAAAACGCAACATAACGCCTCCCCCCGCCATAACGGCGTTTTTAGGGGGGGTAAAACGCCGCAAAACGCCTCCCGCTGAGAATGGCCTTATAGTTAATAAACTATAATAATTGATATATATATATATATATATATATATATATATATATATATATATATATATATCGAATTTTGTCATTTTATAAAAAGATTATTAATAAACAAGCATACAATTTAGTTGATTTGATAGAACCCATCTTTTTACTACCACCGTCTTTTAAGGAGTTGTTAAAGGAGAAAGAATTTCGTACAAAACAGTAAACCACACGCCCTAAAAGACTTTGGGTATTATATTTTGAACAGGGACGGAGCCAGTAGGGGTGCTGGCGGGTGCTCGGCCCCCCCTAACCGGCCATCATGTCTAACTTGTAGTTTAAATTTCAGTTCATGTTTCGTTAAGTTTTTGTGTTGGCCCCTGCTAATGGCCCAGATATGTTAACAAAGATGTTGTTGAAGAGCAATTTGTTGCCAATTTGTCATCGGAAAATCAAAGTTTTTGCAGACTTTCAGAGTTGCACGGCAGATGTAGATGGAAAAGATGTAGATGGAGAAGAAATAATTGACTAGTCAAAGGGTTTCTTATAGTTCCATTAAAAAAAGCCCAACTAGCTGTAAATGTTTGAAAATCATTTTAGAGGCCCATATACGGTTTTAATATTCTTTTCCAGTAAAAGGCTTGTTATGTTGGTATATTAATGTTTGGAAAAAAATTGAGCCCCCCTTAATATTAATTCCTGGCTCCGTCCCTGATTTTGAAGGGAAAGAGTGGATGTCATTACGGAAGTATGTCTATTTTGTAGAAATCTAAAGGATAAAACAAGGTATGTACGCAGGCAAACTATCATGGTTGTTGATTGTGAAAAGAGGGCATGGTTCCATTTTATGTTAGTTAATTTATTGGACAATTTGTGTATTAGAAGTATGTGTAGGGATTTGTTGGGAGATGGGGTAGATGCTATTTCTAAGGAGGCTCCTTAAATTTTATATCATTGGATTGTGTGAGATCTATGGGGCCTTTAAATCTCACTCACTTTCTCTATAAACAATTTTATCAATGTTTTAACTCACTCCAATGTCATTTTCACAATCATAAAACTAGTGAGTTTACACTAATCAATGAGCTCATGGTCAAAAGATAAAATGTGTTAGCCTCTATGTATTTGAATTTTGTTTCAATCATTAGCTTAATCAACCTTAACATGTTTTGACTTCAAATGTTGATTGAAGGATCAATATGTCGATTTCATGTCCACACGCGTCATACGTTAGGTTAACGTATTCTTGAGAATAATCAACTACACATTTTCCACGCACAATGTTCCCATGATATTTGGGACCACCTTTTGTGTTGTAATTAGACCTATACAAGTATCCATAAGGTTAAGAAAAATGGAGTTAGACTTTGAGTTAATAAGACTTCTCAATCCTCTGTGGCTCGGTAACCTTCAAACTTGATACCATTGATCATGTGGTCTTTATTTAGCTCGTCTTTAACCAACTAATTTATCTCCAGGTTGATTAGCTTCAAAGGCTTCAAAGGCGAATAGTCTTTGATAACTAATAACACACTTAGTGACGCTTAATGAGTCGCTACTAATACCCGACAACTAATTAGGGTATTAATTTGATTCTAACCTTTAAAATATTAATCAACTTAAAGAATATGTGATGAATTACATAATTTTGTTTTTTATTTCTAAAATAATAAAATTAATAGTCATGTATTTAATTCTTTTTCGATCATTAAAGTTATATATGAAAGAAAGGTGTGGAAGAAAAATAATAATAATTCATGGGAGGCAAAGAGACATAGCATGTGAGTATGAGATGCGTCATGTTTAGTGTGAGGTTAATAATAAAGAGCACACAAATCTTGAAAATGAAAGGAGAAACCTTCCTTTACAAACAAGTCTTTGGTGTTTTTCTTTGGATCTAATTATTTTGGTATTTTGCAAAAAACAAAATGATCATTGGATTTCTCCCATTTGTAATCAAAGGACTTCAATAAAACTTGTTTGGAAATCGATAACTCGAACATTGTCTTCATGTATCGTCAAGTATCAATCAGACACTAATTCAAAAGAAAAATCTAGCATATGTCGTGCTTTTAAGGTTATTGTTGTTATTACTGAAATTGGAAAATGGTTGGTTCTTAGTTTTCGACTAAATGAAGGAGATTTTTTTTGTTCTAGCCATGTAGACTATTTTGACTTTGCATTGACGAGAACACGAGTAAATCATTCTTCCTAGGAATAAAACATCAAAAAGTAAGAATTTGTTTCAAGTCCTGAAAACAACTTTAGAGAGTTATATGATAAATTAAATGTTTTAAACCATTGGATGGTTATGTCTAAGCTTAGGGTTTGTTTTTCTTGTCACACTGTGTAAATATTTTGATTGGAAATTAGGTTAACTATGAATGTATTTTGGTAAAAATAAATAAATTAGCCATAACTTTATTTGTTAAGATAGCACCTACATCATGTGTGTTTGTAAAATGCTACACCAACAAACTTCAACTTATTGCAAACTTAATTTTAAAGTATCATAAATCACTAAGTTAGACCCACACATTTGACTATTTACATCTTTGTTTCTTTTTTTCTCCTTTCATCCCCTCGTTGTAAATTATTCCTAATTCTTAAAGTTATGATATTGTATTTGGGCTTAGGTCAAAAATAATTAACGAACTTTTTAATTTGTATCATTATAATCAACGAATTTGTAAAAATCCATTTATAATCAACTAACCCCGTTTTTTCGTTTCATTATGAAAATAATTTCAAAACGTTGACTTGTTACCTGTTGTCACAGTTATTAACCGGTTTCATTATTTATTTATTTTATCCGACATGGATTTTCCACTTGGAACATAACGTTAACAAAACGAAACACACGCACGAACACATAAACACACAAACACATAAATACATAAACACAAAACACAGTCACATATGAAACCATAGATCCGGTGGTCCACCCCCAAAATCCAATGTCAACGATGTGAGATCCAAAAGTGAATGTGGTTGTTGGTTTGCATCACGATGGACTTTTCGTACCTCACCCTCTTACATACGTACAATTTAACACTACTAACACCGATGATGTCGACTTTGAAGGTTTGAGTTTTAATAGTTTGAAAAAGTTCGTTAGAAGGTTAGTTAATGGTCTTGTTAAAAGTATTTTAGTGTGTCTACCTTACCTTTCACTTACAAAGGGTATTAAATTGATTAAAAATGACAAACATGTGTCTGATTTTGTTAATGTAGCATATGCTAATGGTTATGAAATAGATATGTATGTTGAGCATAATGATTATATGTGATGCAATTTATTAAATCATTGACCTAAAATTCACCATTTCGAGGCCATCAACTTAAATCATTCATGACACATTTACAAATTAATGGTAGTCTGAAGTCGGCTAATGCTTCGGTCATTGTGAATGGTAGCCCCACTAAGGAATTCCCCATGAATAAAGGAGTTCGACAAGGAGATCCTTTATCCCCTTTCCTGTTTATTTTAGCTATGGAAGGTCTTAATATCGCTATGAAGGAAGCGAGAATTAAGAATATCTTCCAAAGTTTAATTATCCCTAGCACTAACATAACTGTTTCACATTTATTTTACGCAGATGATGCCCTTTTTATCGGTGAATGGTCAAGCGAAAATATCTCCAGCCTTGCTAGGATTCTCAGATGCTTTTATGCTTCGTCGGGTCTCAAAGTAAATTTCAATAAATCTAAATTCTTTGGCATCGGGGCGGATCATTTGGAGGTGAAAAATTGGGCACACCCTCTTGGATGTGAACCGGCGATGCTTCCTTTTACTTACCTTGGAATCTCGGTTGGAGCTAATATGAACCGTATAGTATCTTGGAAGCCGATATTAGACAAATTTAATTCCAAACTCTCTTCGTGGAAAGCTAACAATCTGAGTTTTGGAGGACGACTCACCTTGGCTAAATCAGTGCTCGGTAGTCTTCCTACTTATTTCCTTTCTATATTCTCTGTCCCCATTAGTGTGGTAGATAATCTTGAGCGAATTAGGCGAAAATTCCTGTGGGGAGGAACTAATAACAAACATCATATCAGTTGGGTCTCCTGGGAGCGGATTTTAAGCCCAAAACAGGTGGGTGGTCTAGGCCTCGGGTCCATTAGGGCGCTTAACATTGCCCTGATGGCAAAATGGTGGTATCGATTTAGGACCGAAGCTACTGCTTTCTGGGTTTCGGTTATTACATGTCTTCATGATTCTGCGCGTGTTAGAAGCGGGGGTATGTTCGCTGGCAACAGGATTGGAGTCTGGAGGTCGATTTGTCGTGTTGACAGTGTGCTTAACAAACATGGTATTCCCAGCGGTGACATTATTAGACAAAACAGGGACCTCAACGGGTGGAATTCGAGCTATGTGGCCAAAGGGTATTTTCTGCACAAGCGCCCTTAGGAAAAGGATTGACCGCTCCAACCACTGGATTTGTGACGGTAGATTTATATGGACCAAAGCGGTTCCTATTAAAGTCTCCTGTTTTGTGTGGAGAGCTAAGCTTAGTAGAATACCCACTGCTACTGCTTTAAAATTCAGAGGTGTTGTTATTGAGTCGACGATTTGTAGCTCATGTATCAATGTCGACGAAACAGGTGATCACTTGCTACTTACATGTCCGTTTGCAAAATTGATTTGGGGCAAGATTTTTAAATGGTTGAATATGGAGATCGTCACTTTCAATAAGATCAGTGATGTCGTAAATTGGCTAGCTATTTGGGGGAGAAGGTCTAAAAAGAAATCAATGCTTTTGACGGCGATTTGCTACGGTGTGTTATGGTGCATTTGGAAGGCGAGGAACGACAGATTACTCAACGGGATTATGTTATCCCCAGTCAAGGTGTACCACAATATTGTGTCTATAGTTTTTAGTTGGTTTAAATATAGAACTGGTGCTGTTAATATCGTTTGGTCCCTTTGGTTGTCGGACCCTATTTCTTGTTTGTAACCGTTTTGGGTGTTTGTTTTCCCGTTTTACTAGCTTTTTGCTAGGCGGGTCTAGTTGTTAATATATTTGCCGTTTCCAAAAAAAATATTCAAAGCACTTATTATAATACTGTAACTCATACATTATGCATCAAAATTCATACACTGCGGCGCTAACATATATGATTAATGATTAAAGATTACACTCAATCTAGCTGAACTTCAATCTCAACAAAAGTTCAATTATACACTCCGGATGCACAAATGTGAAAGTGAAGAAAGATATCGGGGGGAAGAGTAGGGTCATCATTTGAAAGCTCTACCTTTTTATGTCATGTAAGATTCGGTTTAATGTTTCGTGAATCTTTCAAGGACTTCAAAGTAGTCGGGGAAAGTCTTACGAGTGCAACCAGGGTCCTTGATGGTGACTGGAACGTCTGCACAAGCAGCAAGCGAGAAAGCCATTGCCATTCTGTGATCATCATAAGTGCCAATTGATGTCACATTTAATTTCTCTGGTGGAGTGATTACACAATAGTCTGGCCCTTCTTCAACTGTTGCTCCCAGCTAAAAAGTTCAAAGGGTAAAAAACGTATTTTTAAATTTAAACGAAGGCAGACCGTAGACAGATATTTTGGAGCAATATAGCTGTAATGTTTGTACCTTTCTTAGTTCTGTGCAAATGGCAATCATCCTTTCAGTTTCTTTTACTCTCCAGCTAGCCACTGCCAAAGATCAGAAGAAAGATATTATTTGTCATATTCAGAGAAGTGAGACAAAGCCCGCAAAATGACGAATGTAGGATATAGGTAATATTGTAAACCAATAGCCAATATGCATTGCTATATACCATACTCTGTTTGCTGGTTCCATTAATTTATGACCAAAAGAAATCGAGTTTTATACTCCCTCCCATATCGACAGATATATATATAGATTCGTTCCAAATTGAGATACATGTTGGCCTATGTGTTTCAAAAGGTCATATAGTTAATCTAAAATTACATTAAGTTTGTAAGATAAAAGATTTGTGGCAAATCCCACCACAACCCAGGTTTTTCTAACAAAAATCTGTATAGTTAATTATGGAAGCACAGCAATAGTAACAAAAATATATGAATTGCAAAATTATACCGTCTCTAATGGCTGTGGGACCGTCGGCATAAAGGGCAACGACAGCAAGAGTCATGGCAACATCTGGCATTTTGTTCATGTTCACATCTACTGGACGCAAGTGTCCCCTTCCAGAAGAATTTCTTGGTGGGCCCTTCACTGTCACGGAGTTCTCCGTCCAGGTTACTTCAGCACCCATTTGTCCAAGAACCTCGGCAAATTTTACATCCCCCTTTTAAGGAAAAATAATATGACAAGAACAAGGTAAGATCACATGACATATACGTACATACATGTATAATTTTATGTAGATACATATTGATGGTGTTTGGATGTGCATTATCAAACTGATTATCTTATTATTGAAACTTGAAGTCATTGTAATCAGTTTCTAGTGTTTCGATAAAATGGTTTTGTTAGTTATCAGTTTCGAACCAGCTACAACACAATGCGTAATTTAAGAGAAAACTAAAATTACCTTTTCACTGACCTTTTTTCAGTTATACTTATACTAGAAGAAAATATAACTTTGAAGTTAAAGACAACAAATGTTTTCAGAAAATTTAAAATTCTCTTTTATACATTAAAAAAAATTTCAACAATACATAAAATGTTTTTGTTTTGGTCATTTTTATTTAATAGTTCTTTAGGCAATTATAAGTTTTCCAATCAAGCTTTACTACTGCTGTTTCTCGGATTCTGATTATTCGTCACCACAAACACACACTCAAACACCTTCTATTGACTCTTGAAGTCAAGCAAAGTAATTTTCAGCCTTCAAAGATAAAATAAATGATTTATGTTAAAACAAAGACGGTGTTCCTTGTTAAAGTGCATTGAACTTGATAATATATAAATGAGGAACTTTTTTGGTTTTTAAATTTGCAATAGAAGCTAAAGTCGAGCTTATAAAATTATGTTTTTGACCACAAGGTCAAAGTTCATCTATTTATATATGCACATGAGTAATACCTGTAAACTACTTGTCCCACAACCTTCCACCGTGACGGTTCCCCCAGTGATGGCGGCACCAGCTAAGAAGTAACTTGCACTTGAAGCATCACCTTCTACATAAGCATTTCCAGGTGACCTGAAGAATTTTTGTTACCATTAAAATACTGTCGACCTATCTTCACAAAAAATGTTGAATTTTGTGACTTACTTGTAAGTTTGACCACCTTTGATATGGAACCTGTCCCAGCTATCACTGTGTTCTACTGAAACACCAAACCGTTCCATCAACTTCAGTGTCATTTCTACATACGGTATAGAGATAAGTTTATCAATAATTTCTATCTCTATGTCTCCCTGGGCAAGGGGAGCGGCCATGAGCAAAGAAGTCAAGTATTGACTACTAATAGATCCCGACAACTTCACCTGCAATGTGAAAGGAAAAAAATAGAAGGTTACAGAAAGATGGGGAAAACAGAAAATCTGTGTTAATTATTGCAAGTAACTATTTTCTGAAAATTTAGAATTAAGGACTCATTATTAAAGGTTAAGCGACAAAAGATATGCACAGCTGACATGTAACACGACAGAAATATAGCATTCTTAAAGTATAAGCATAAAAGTAAATGTTTATCACCTTTCCACCAGGAAGGCCCCCACTTCCAACTACACGAACCGGTGGGCAGTTTGTTCCATGAAAACAATCAACATCTGCACCAAGCTGTTTAAGACCCGTGACCAAATCACCAATTGGTCTCTCTCTCATTCGCGGAACACCATCTAATATGTAGCTGAAACATATATCCATAAGGTATTAGCATTAGGTTAGGTATCTAAGTGAATTGGATGTTTTAATATACGCTTTGAAAATCATTATGCGTATTAAATCAATCAGAATCGACAAATATTAGTTGTGATAAAACAATGTGCTTTTGATGCTAGAAGATGTAATAATCAGATATTCAAATTCCTTTAAAAAAATTATAAAGACATAAAATTTAATGATTTTTAAACAAAGAGATATTAATGGTAAAAAAAATACCTTGAATTCCCACCGGCAGCTGTAACGGCAGCAGTCAATGGACGCATAGCAGTTCCAGCATTTCCGAGAAAAAGCTGGATTTCATCCTTGCCTTCTTTACCCACCGGAAATACACCGCCACAACCTTCCACAACTGCTCTTTTAATCGCACCATTTTCTTCAACATTTAACCCTAAAGCTCTTAAAGCCCCGAGCATATAATGAACATCATCACTGTTCAATAAATTGTCTACAATAGTGGTCCCCTGAGAAAATACTTCACTCAGATTCACCATATGAAACATGGAAAGGTTATACAGAATTACAATGAATTTTTGTATTCATTTCTATTAGCTTAATGTAATTATCAAATTCTAAGCAAAACTATTTAAAGAATCTATTGCAGCATTTTGAAAGACGTTTGTACATTTTACTCAAACATATGTACATAACAATAAACTTTGACCCGTCATTCCATATGTCCTAAGCATTATTCCTACCCATTTGAGAATCTACGGTAAATAGCCTCTTAAGCAAATGTATATAGCCTTTTCACTGTCTATGCCAATTTACAAAGAAATGACTATGTCAGAAACATTATCGAAACAGTAGTGATCATACAAGATGCATAATACAAAAAGACATGCAATTAACCACAATATGCAAATGAACGTCAAAAACTGAAAGCACTTCTACTTACTAAACAACTATCAGTGGGAAACTATGGACGATAAAACGGATAGCAATTTTTTATTCTTTTTCTTCATATGTTAGTGCTAAAAGCACAAAAGAGACCAAATGGATGTACACTTTAGCAGTGGAACTATAATCTATCGTTCGCTAATTCAAAAGCTAAACTAACTCCTAAAATATAAAGTTTGGATGATTTTTGAGGGTGAAGAACTCCTATTTTCGGTCATTATATTGGACCGTTGAGCGAGCGAAGTTAATCTATTATACCTTAACTTTAACAAACAATCCAAAAAGCTCAAACTTTATAGTCAACTACATAATACCCATAAAAGGAAAATTAAGCAAATTTGAAATTTTTCTAAAAATGAGTAATTTGAAGAAAATTAAAATACCTCAGAGAGGGCAGCAAGAAGAAGGATCCGATTAGATAAAGACTTGGATCCGGGTAAATTAACGGTTCCGGATATTTCCTTAATGGGTTTCAACAGAATCTCCTCCGGCGTCGTTGACGGCTTCTCGGCGGTGACAGCCGATGCTGAGAAAATATTCCGGTGGGTTTGATTAGAAGAAAAAGAGGTCATATGCATTAATGGGTTTTTGCATTTCGATCCAAAAGATAAAAAAGAAAACGGTGATGATGATGGTTTTGAATTATATTGGGTTTTTCTTAGATTGGAAGTTAAATTGGGTAAGTTGTTGAGGTGAATCGCCATTGTGATTCCCAGAATTTTGCAGAAGAAAATTTGAAATGGTGGTGATGGAGATGATGGTAGTGGGAAGTTTGGTGGCGGCTTTTAGAGAAATGTCATTTCCATTACCAACCCCCCACATCTTACCAACCCATCCAACCATTTTTTTTTTTTTTACATATATACAAGCAATGTTGTAAATAACGTAAGGTATGGCGTGGCGGCGAGACCAAACCTCAAGTTTTGTAAGAAATGGCGAGACATGACGTTTTTCAAAACGTGACAAGGCGGCAAAATTTTAATAAATTTTAGATTTTATATATATATACTTATATATATATATATTTACTCTTATTAAGTTGTATCAATAAGCAATAAATTAACAAAAAATCGATATTTTTATATTTCAATATACATCTAATCTAAATATAGTAACTAATTAAACAAAAATCAATGTTTTCAAATTTTAATATACATCTAATCTAAGATATAGTCACCAAGTTATAATCAAAGAATATTTATAGCCATTTTTAAATTATTTTAATAGTTTTTAAGGTTTTTTAAAAAAAAAATTTTTTTTTCATAACGCGTTACAAAAAACTTAGAAAATAACGCGCTAAAGCTCGCCATGGTACGCTTTTTCACGTTTTTTGGAAGCCACGCCTAATAACGACGCCTTGCATGTTTTCGTAACGTCGAAGTCACGCCTCACGCCATGGCGCGTTATTTAGAACCTTGTATACAAGTGTTTGTACACAACAAGTAACATACATTTAATCTATAGCCTAAAAATAAATGAAAAGGTAAAATCCTAAAATTAATAAAAGTTAAAAAAGGTAATTCAAAAAAGAAAATATAAACTAAAAGTTAAAAAATTTTGAAATATAACTATTTTATTCAACAGTCTAATCTAAAAAAGTAACCTAAAAAAAAACTAAAAGCTATAATCAACAAATAAAACGGAAAACAACTATTTAAAAAAAGCGTAACCCAAAAGAGAAGAAAAACCAACTATTTAAAAAGAAAAAAGAACATAACCAAAGGAAGATGTCTAAAGTAACAATTAACGATTAAACAGAAAAAAAAAAAAAAAAAAGTCGGTATATTTAGTAGCGTAAAATAAAATACCCAAAACCAAAACCTAAAAAATAATATATATATATATATATATATATATATATATATATATATATATATATATATATATATATATATATATATATATATATATATATATATATATATATATATATATATATGAAGAGTTTCTTATAAACCAATATTTAAAGTAAATTAAGTAAAAAAATATGAAAAAATAATTTATAATATGTGTAATTTTGTATTATGTTTATTTATTCAATTATAACAAACTTTAAAAACGCAAGTTTTGATATGCATCAAAATATATATCGTTTAGGGGCTGTGCATCAAATTCATTGTTTTTGTGCAGTAAATATTCAAATTTGATGCACAACGATAAAACTACCCATTTTTTGATGTACAACAAAACTTCGTTTTTTAAAGTTTGATATATGGTTAAAATGAACGATAATTCAAAATATCTAACGTTATAAATTATTTTTTAATTTTTTTTTACTTATTTTACCTTAAAATTTGTTTTACAAGAACCAACCTCTATATATATATACATATATATATATATATATATATATATATATATATATATATATATATATATATATATATATATATATATATATATATATATATATATATATATATATATATATTATTTAATTTAAAAATGCAGGCTAACTGATGGGAGCATCATCCTGCTTAGGGGTGTCAAAAAAACTCGAACCCGACAAATCCAACCTGACCCGAACCCAAATAAGCATCTTAGGGTCGGATGAATTCGGGTTGTATTCATGATTCGGGTTGATAGGACCCGACCCGAGAGACCCGAATGTTAACAGGGTCGGGTTTCGGGTTGACCCGATTAACCCGAAAATATTGAATAAATATTTTTTTTAAATAATACCCGCCCATTTAAAAACCCGCCCGCTTATGAGAAAAAAATACCCGCCTACCTAATAAAAACTAATTGATTTCAAAAACTAACTCATAAACTTTTTAAATAAACTCCTAAACTTCCTAATTGCAAATATCTACTATTTATTCACAATTAAAAATATCTACTGTTTATTTTTTTTAGGTTTATAAAATCACAGTAGTTTGTTTTGATTTGGACCATTTAATTTGTATTGTCTAAATATTAGGACTCCTGATTATAGGTATGTTTTTTTTTTTTCATTATTGAGTCACAAAAGCAGCAAATCAACATATTTAATTTGGCTTTGGCCCAGTTTTTTTTTTTTAATTCACTAAACCCGGAATCCAAGATACCCGACCCGCCTGAACTCGAACCCGACCACCCGAATGCTTAATAGGGTCATGTTAGGGTCAAAATTATTTATAGCCAAATCCGATTGGACCCGACTCGAATAAGCCTTAATAGAGGCGGGTTGACCCGAATAACACCCTAATCCTGCGTGCTTACACTGTTCATCACGTCCCATCAACTACTTCCTAAATATTAGTATAGGTAATATAAGAAGATAATATTGAAGCCTTTAGTTTCTCGAAACTCGATAAAAACATAAACGAAACAAATGTTAAAGGTATGTGTTTAATACATTTTTCTTAGACAAATTTTTCTCCTTCATTGTGTTTGAGGCTCGTGAACTTCTATTTCTCATGATATAACAACAATGGATAATTTCAGTAACACAACCGAATTATATAGACGGACTATTTGTCTTTTCACTCTATTACAAGAACACTAGAACAAAATTGTTTTTCGAACGGCAAAAGTGGAGTGAATAGAGCTACGGCAATGCCATCACCCAATCCACAACACACATAAAATAAATCAACTAAAACAAAACTAGCAAGATGCTAGTACACGGTTCGAGAATACATACATCAAAAGAAATCTAATGGATAAAAACACCATAACGACCAAACTAACATGTGAAGTTTTGCTCTATACTTGATCCAAGTAAACAATAAGCCTTTTAATTCTTCTAAAATGGCATCTGCAGATGTGTTGAAATTGTTGAATATTCGGTTATTTCTTGCTTTCCAAAGTAGCCAACACATTCCTCCTATCGCCGTTTGAAGAAAACGTTTTTTTTTCTTCGTATTCCCCTTCTCAGTCGCAAGAAGTAAACACTCAGCCACTGAGTTGTGTTGTAAAACTACATCAATATTACACCACTTTTGCAAACCTTTCCACACTTTGACTGCTTGTGTACATTCCATAAAAACGTGCTCACTTGTTTCTGAACTTGTTCCACACCTATTACATTCAATTGTATTTACATTTATACCTCGCCTTTGCAGATTATCTTTCGTTGGAATTTTGTTTCGTTACATTCTCCACATAAAGCAATTTATTCTTGGAGGCAACCACTTGTTCCAAGCATAAACGTTATTATTTCCATTCGAATATTTGATCGAATCAAGGATACTCCGAAAAGATTTCACCGAATAAACCCCACTAAGGTCTGCTTCCCATCTCCATGAACCGTTTTGTTTAATAAACATATCGTCCAACGTGATTTCAGTGCAAGGCAAATCAGTCCCTGTTTTGATGATTCTTGACCACGGTCCGGTACCCTTAGTTATTTTCATATCCGTAATACTATCTCCCTGAATATTATGCAATGCTTTGACAACTTGAAACCAAAGAGCCGTATCGTTGCATTTGTATCTCCACCACCATTTAACTAGCAATGCTATGTTCATATTGTGAAGGTCACCAATTCCCAAACCTCCCAGATCCTTAGGAGTTGACATCTCTTTCCAGTTCACCCAACACATTTTCATTTTGCCATTTGAGTTGCATCCCCAAATGAATCTTCTTCGGATTTTATCAATCTCTTCTATGACTTTTTTGGGAGCTTTGAATAAGGACAAAAAGTAAAGTGGTAAGGCTCCGATAACCGACTTACACAAAGTAATTCTCCCAGCAAATGAAATATTTTTTGATTTCCAATTGGATAATTTATTTTCGATTTTGTTTAAGATTGGCTTCCAATTCTTAGTTGCTCCCATGTTGGCTCCGATCGTGATACCGAGATAAGTGAATGGTACCGAAGCAATTCCACATCCAAGTAATCCCGCTGCCTCCTCTTTGTCCCTCTCCGTTACACCAAATGCGAACACGTTGCTTTTAAGGAAATTTACATTCAACCCCGAGACAAGATGAAAACAATTGAGAATCTTCTTGAGAACCTTTAAGTTGTTTAAGTCCCATTTGCCAAGAAACATTACATCATCTGCAAAAATCAAATGGGTTAGTTCGGGACCACCCCTAGGTAGAGGAATTCCAGTAAAAACTTTTTTATTTAACGCCTCCAACATCGCAATATGCAAGCCCTCCATTGCAATAATGAAGAGGAAGGGAGAAAGCGGGTCTCCCTGTCTAAGTCCCCTTGAGATTTGGAATTCCCGAGTAGGAGCACCATTGATTAAAATTGAAGCGCGAGCTGTTGATAAACATCCCTTTATCCACTTTCTCCAAGTAATCCCGAAATTCATTTGAGCCATTATTGAATCCAAATAATCCCAATTTACACAATCGAAAGCTTTCTCGAAATCAATTTTCAAAAAGAAGGCTTTCCGTTTTGTTCTTTTTAACCAATTATAGACTTCATTCAAGATGAGCGGTCCGTCTAGGATTTGCCTATTTTCCACGTAAGCCGATTGCTCAATACTTATTATCTTATCAAGTATCTTTTTTAGCCTCCCCGCAAGTAATTTAGCGATGATTTTGTAAACACTACCAATTAAGCTTATCGGCCTGAAATCCTTTAACGTGAGCGGGTCTTTTACTTTCGGGATGAGTGAGATGAATGACGAATTGCAACCCGCAGAAAACGTGCCCCGCTTTTCAAACTCTCGTACCATTTTGAAGACATCTTCTTTCATGATTTCCCAATTATGTTTGAAGAACTTAAACGTGAACCCATCGGGTCCGGGTGCCTTTTCATTTCCACATTCCCAGATAGCGTCTTTAATTTCCTCCAAAGTGAATTGTGCGGTTAGATTAAAATTATCTTCCTCAGATAAGGTTTTGAACAGGTTGCTGCAAAATAAGGGCCTCGAGGTAGCGGGTTCTTTAAATTTTTGTGAAAAGAAAGAAACTGCTTCCTCTTTGATTAGCGAAGGAACGGTTGCCCATTCACCGTTCACTAATAAACCTTTTATACTATTTCGTTGCTTGTTAGAATTGATGATTCCGTGAAAGTATTTCGTATTTTCATCGCCATCAACGTTCCATCTTAACCTTGCTTTCTGTTTCATATCCAGTCCTCTAATGAATTCCGCATCCTTCAATTCTTGTTTCCAACTTTGTCTCTCTTCTCGTTCTTTTTCATCTAGTCTTCTTTGTTCCGCTATTAGTTCAATTTCGTCTATTTTTCTTTTCAAATCTGCTACATTCCGCCCTTTACTATCTTTTGTTTTCTTTTTCCATTCTTTTAATTCATCTTTCAATCTTTTCATTTTAATTACCAACCTTTTGTCTGCTCGACCATACACTATCTCCGATTTCCACTTTTTATCTATAATATCACAGCAATCCTTATCAAGTAGCCAAGAATTGTAGAAGCGGAATGGAGGTTTTCCAAAATCAGAACTTGAGGAAGAGATAACTATAGGACAATGATCCGAGAGATCACGGGGAAGTATTGCCGCCGATAAATCCGGCCACAAATTTAAGAAATCAGAGTTAACGAAAACTCTGTCAATTTTACTCAGGGCAGCACCATTATCCGCCATCCACGTGAACTTACGACCCCCTAGTCCAATCTCAACTAATGTGGCATCATTAATGAATTCGTTAAACCGGTTGGAATCAGATTGAGAGAATGTGTTGCCCATTCTCTCGTCTTTGTCTCTTATTTCATTAAAGTCTCCGAGAAATATCCATTTACCTTCGTGATTATGGATAAAATTTACCAACTCCCTCCAAAGTAACTTCCTATCTTTCGCCTGTCTTGGAGCATAAATGTTCGCAATATTTATCGTTCCAATAACTCCTTTTAAATTACCCATTGTGATGATGTAATTATTCCCCTTGAGTTCTCCTGTTTTTGTGAAAATAGATGAATCCCAAAGACTTATCAAACCTCCCGATCTGCCCCTCGAAGCTACTGAAACAAATTCCATTTCTCCTCCGTTCCATGATTTTTCCGTTTGAATTTTCCCCGGGTCAACGTATTGAGTTTCTTGTATAGCCATAAAACTTATTTGGTGATCTTTTTGAATTTTACGAATCCATTCCGCCTTTGGGTTACCCCCAATACCTCTAATGTTTAGGGAAAGGTAATTCATTGATAACCCATATTATTCGCCATGGGTTCTTCAACTTGCTTCCTCACCTCCTTCTCGAAGCCCTGTAATTGAAAACCGATTTTGTTACCTATTTGCACCGTGTCAAAGACTTCCTGGACTATACGACTTTCAATTTCCTTTTCTATATTTGACCCTTCCTGTCTGTTGGTAGATTCCGATGTTGACATGGAAGCCAGACCAGTGTTGATTCTGCTTTTACTAATCGCTTTGCTTCTCTCTGTATTCCATCTATTTTGCGAATTTATTCTCTTTGTTTTTGCTTTCGACATCAATCTCGGATTTTCTCTACGTGTAATACCTGTGGTGGAAAAAGACATGGAAGAAGAGGAATTACCTTTTGGGGGCAAATTAAGATCAATAGTATTAGAGGAGTTGACCGGAATGAAGCCAACAATCCTGTCCATCTCCATTTGGGTCTCAAGGACTATATTCTCAGAATGGGTTTCAAAATTGGAATTGTTGGGTAGAGGCCCAGTAAGAGTATTCGGGCCCAAATCATTCATCAGCCTGGGGGAACCCATTATGGGACTCTCTTTGTGTTCACCACCAATAAATGTATCATCCAAACTATGCAACGTATCCGATGTATTGGGAACAGGCACCTCCTTTAATTCTCCTTCTTCCAATTTCGCCTCTTCAAATTCTGTATCCGAAACCATCTTTTCGTCTTCTACGTGGTTTCCGTTGACCGAGTGGTTTCCGGTGACCGAGTTGTAACCATTTGCCGGGAAGTTGTTTAGTTCATCTGCCCAATTGTTGTTTCTTTCATTCTCAAAGGACTCTAATCAGATTCCTCCTCGTCGGACTCATTGTCAAGTGCAAATTTGGGTTGCCACTCCTCCAAAGATTCTTTAATCCATATGATGTAGTTATGTTTCTTCCACTTTAGATTAATTTTTTCATCAACCTTCATATTTGCATCTATTAAAATGCACGCCCTATAGACAGCCATATTTGGGGTAAGTTTATCAAAGTCGGGTAAGCAAAGAACCCGCCCGAAGTTATTAAAGATCTTTGCAAGAATTTCGACGGACCACAAATGTGGTGGTAATCCTCTAACTTCCAACCACACATTCTTTTTAACGTTTTTTGGGAACTTATGGTACTTGTGGAGCCAGCTGATCCATTGTCCCCAAGAATTTTTCTTATCACGAAGGAAGTTTTCAGCACAAGCAGAAGATTTAAAAGAAAGAATGAAAGATAACCCTCCCGTGTATTGAGTCGTAATATCATCTCTGTCGCTTATTTCTAGTAGCTCCGGTAGGTTGTCTAAGCAATGAAGGCTTTTAGCTTCACCCATTAGTATATTGGAAGAATTAATGAAATACTTTGATTCTGCCTTTTCCGGTATAAAGATGGTTTTTCTCTTATTTCCCCGGTTTTCCACATCCGCCATGTTCCTATTGTCAACATTCATCAGGACAGAAGCATATGATCTAGTCACATTATTGTTAACACCCTTAAAATTTCTAAAGTTTGTTTCTTTATTATTTCCATCTCTCCTTTTGGTTATGATAGTATTCGATTTCTTTCTTTCATACCTAGCCACATTTGCTGTTATTTCCTTGCCCTCCATCTTGATTTTTTGAAGATTTTTCTCCAGTTCGCTACGATTCTGCACCTTTATGAACCTTACGAATCCGAATCGTTTTCCATCAGCTCCAATCTTGCTTGCCATGAAGGCATCCACCAGGTTCCCTTTATTTTTAAATTCTTCCCACAGTTTTTTGTTATCATAATGTATCGGTAATCCTCCGATGAAGAACGTAGTGCTTATCTTCTCCAGGTTTTCGTTGTTTGAATTTGCTCTCCTACTTCGTTCGTTCTCCGCCATTTGCTCGCCTGGTTATTTTGTTTATATGCTATGTTTTGTGTTGTTGAGAATTGTAATCGATCTAAAAACTCCACCACTCTAAAAATCACTTCCACTAGAACAAAATGACATGAAATATCTGCGAGATGGAGAGAAAAAGTTCTAGAATTTTGGTGTTTAGTGTATCTATAATGAGAGTTTTACCTATCTATTTATAGACAATGGATTGAGGGAGTTGGAAAATAGATTTAATGACAAGTTAAACTCATATTAATTCTTTTGATGACATCTAAATATTTTTTATGACACCTTACTCTAATTAGTATTATTTTGATGACCACTATACATCATTAATGTTCATCAATTGACATTTAAACTTAAATTTGAGTAAATTTTCTAACATTCCTCACATGGATAAAACTGACTTTGAAACTAGCATCGATGACTCGATGTTGTAATAGAGTTTTGCAATTGAAATTTGCATAGAATAGGTAAGTGTTCTTCTTTGAACTTTCACTTGTTTGAGCATATTTACATCCTTGAACGCTTTTCCACTTGTGAACATAGTGATATGCTTCACACAAATATCTTTCTCACACAATTGTTGTTCTCATGGTTATGTTTAGTATAACCATGAACGTTGTCGGGGTTCTGCAAGACCTCTTATGAAACTACACCCATTTAGTATCCTTTAAAGGAGCGCCACTTCTTTCTTACATATGTGATGCTTATAGTAATATCAAATTAACTTGCTCGACTCTCCGACATTGAAGAATTTTTAAAAGCTAAGCTTAACCTTCTCATAAGGGTGTTCAAAAAATCCGAAAAAACTGATCCGAACCCGAAAAACCAGAAATATCCGAAACCCGCAAAACCTGCTTTATGGAGGGGGCGGTTACGGTTCTTGTTTTTAGGTATCTGCGGTTACCCGAATCGACCCGCGCGTGTATATTAATATATAAAAATATGTTTTTTCAATATTATTAAACATATATCCAATTGTTATTTTCATGCATTCCATTAAGTTTATAAAACTCATTTTATTGACATCAAATAAAATTTCACGAACCGATAAATTTTCCTGTTTAAGTGTTTGTATCAATATACTTGGTGTAATAGTTATAATAGATATATTTATCATTTTAGTATAATATAATGTTATTATAGTTTTATTATATTTATAGAATATATATATATATATATATATATATATATATATATATATATATATATATATATATATATATATATATAAAATATAATGTTATACGAATGAAATTATCAACTTTCAAATTGAACGAATCTACTAAACCAATAATTTTGGGTACCCGCGACCCGAACAACGTGTAACCACCTTGTTAAGGGTACCCGCGGTCCTGGTACCCGCTTATTACCGGGCGAGTTAGGGTAGTGATAATAAAATATCCGCCCTACAAAAACGGACAAAAATTTCTTGCTACCCGCCTCGTGCACACCCCTAGATAGATTTCTCTTATTTGAAGAATATCGATTTATACAATATATGAACACACGATAAAGAAACTTATCTTTAATATATAATAAAAGAGTGACCTTACATGTCACATGGCGAAGTAAGATCCATCGGATGTATTTACTTCTTTGATTTCAGTCGTTAGATCAGATTGATGATGTAATCAAAAACTATTTTCATTTTACATCCTCTTACAATACATAAGTACATTATCTCTTTCATTCCATCTCCATCGAAATAAAAAATATAATTTTAATTTACGTATAAAATCGTTCAACTTGGACTATGATTTACCTTACTGTTATTTTAAAATCTCCTAATACGAAATCTCAAAACATATATATATAAACGTAATTGTGTATATGTTATTATAACTATAACAACATGCGTACAAACGTAAACGTATACATGTTATTATATAACTTAAAAGCTACACAAACTTAAAGTTTACGATTTAACTTTTATCTTTATACGCGTTATCGTGAGGCAATAATCTAGTTCTATCTGAACGAAACATATTCAAACTATACATATTCATAAAAGGAAACTAATTCCTTTAATTGATTAAATAAATACTTTAATTAAGTCTTTTAAACTATTCAAGTTTTAAGTGTGTTCCATGTCTTCTAAAGATGTCTTAATTACGCGCTTGAATCTCTTGTCTTTTATCATTTGTTAAATTAACATTTCTGAGTTTAATTTTGTCCGAAATTGACCTTTTCTTATTTAAAGAATATTTTTCAAACTGACTACATAGTTTGAACTTCTCTTTAAGCTTCTTTTTCGTATGATGATGTTACACATGAAACATATTAATTAGTATGAACTTATCATACCCATTTTTTATTATACCTAACGGTTCTAAATGTATTTGTTACATTACATTTAAATATGTGTACTTTGACTAAAAATCACTCCTTATTTTGATGATGTAACTAGAAATATGATACTTGATTTATCTCGTTTTAATGATAAACACAATTATCTTCATTCTAAAATATCAGATGGACAAATTGAACTAATAATATTAAACATAATTATTTTCATTCCAAAATATCAAATACCCTATCTATCATGATTTAACACGAAAATGACCAAATATCGCATATAAAAGTATATTTAAATATACGATATCACTCTCTTCAAAATTGTCTTCTATCCTTTTCTTTAGCTCCAAAAAACGATTATGTATCCCTAAGTTCGTTCTCCAAAAGCTTATCTTTCTTTTAGGGTTAATTTTTCTCTTAAATAGGCTAAAATCCAGAGCCCGAAAAATCAATCGTTGCGCCGCATCACTAACTGTTGCGCCGCAGTAGATACTTCCTCAAACTAAGATTTTGAACTGAATCCATGTTGCGGCACATCAACTACTGCTGCTCCGCATCGTAACTATCCTCAAACAAAGATTTTGAACTGAATCCCTATTGCACCGCATCAACTACCGCTACTCCGCATCGTGACTGGCTTCAAACAAAGATTTTGAACTGAAGTTGTACTGTGTCGCAACACTATCCACTGAGCGGCAGTGGATTTCCAGCCTCCAATTTCACGTACTTTTGGCCTTTTTCTTGCATTTCTTCGGCCAATTCACCAATTCTCTATCCGTGCTGATACCTGTTAGCTGAATAAACACTTTCAAAAAATTAAAGGAAAAAAGCGACCTTATCCATCCCGATTTTCGACACAAAAACGACCAAATATCGCATATAAACATATATAAAAATATGTGATATCATCTAGTTTGTCCATCCGGCGGCTGGGGTTGGCCAACCGGCGGTTGGGTTTGTCCGACCGGCGGCTGGTTGGTCTGAGTTGTTAATTTTTGTGTTTTGTTTTATAAGTTAGGCTTTAACGCTGAAAGTTGTTACAACTTTGTTAACGGGTAATATTTGATTAGGTTAGTCGTGAATTGGATTGCTAGGACGGTTACTGAATCATCAAAGAATTAGAGGTTAGTACAACATCGTTTTAAAAACCGAGCATTAAGACAAATAACGTTTGAACGCAAAAGATTGTTTTGAAATGATATTCTGATCAAATTACGATAAACCTAGATACATGATAACTTGTTTGAAAAGTAAGAGTAGTTGCGACTCTCCGTGTTCGGTTTAGCGTACTACGCATTAATGGATACTGATTTTATAATACGTTGATATAATTATTGCTACTGTATTGTTATATATAATTTTTTTTTATGCATCATAAGGAGTATGCCTTAGTTTTACATAAGAGGCTTTGATTCGGGTAGTTGTAGCTGCTCGTAGATTGACAGTGAACTTAGTGTGACCAACTAGGTAAAAAGTGTTAGCCAAAAGATTAGTGGTACACTTAAGACATTGATGGACCAGATATGTGGTACACTTAGGACGTCGATGGATCAGATAAGTTGTGCACTTAGAACACCGACGGACCAGATAAGTGGTACACTTAGGACATTAATGGACCAGTAAGTGGAACACGTAGGACATCGATGGACCAGATAAGTAAATACTCAGGGCTTGATGAACCCTAGTAACAGATATATAATAAGTGCATTATTGAGAAATTAATTATATGACGAGAATTAATTATTTATGCATTATTTACTATTAATTGTTTATCATATGAGCTTATGTGGTACCGGGTTTGGGTTGGATTAGTAAAGACAACTATTTATTAAATGTTTGATAGTCTTTACTAATATATTATTGTCTCGCCGACTTTATGTTGATACTCTTTTTCCAAACATGTCTTTTGCTCGTAGGTTGCTTAGGTGTCTGGTGAGTTGGGATGCTTCAGGGTAGCTTGTGGTCCCCGAGTCTATTGGAAACTTTGATTGACATGTAAGATATACTTTGTTTTACATATTGTAAATAATAACGTAACGAATGGTGAACGTAGCACTAAACTTATATGAACCGCTAATCACGTCTTATTAACGTTTTCCGCTGTCATAATTCTGTTATTATAAAAAGTTTTTGAAAACGTGATTTTTAAAACTATATCGTTACAGAAATAATCATTACATGTATTTATTTGATGCTAATTTTTCTTCTAACACATTTTCACTACATCATATTACATTCTTATAATTATTTAAGACGAACACTCCTAACAATAACTAATACTAACAAACCCATATAAGTGTTTGTAGCTAGTAAAATGATATTTGAACTAAAACATGGAGTTTATATAATCTTTAATGAGAGGAAGGGAATGATTCTCATCATAATTGTACATAGTAGGAATCATCCTTGCGAGATTCAGACAAGCCTTCGTGAATGTAGGTGAAAACTGATTTGGAGATAGGCACTCCTTATTTAATTGCTTCCAAGTGTTCGTTATCATTTGCATAACATGTTCACGAGCATTCTGAATCGAACAACCTTCATTATCGTTCATGTAATACGTCACATATGATCCATCGTGGCCATCTTGACCTGCGTCCTGTTAGATAGTACTTTGTTAGATACTCGGTAGTAATTACAGATAATCAAATTTCAAAAATATTACAAAAACATAACAACTAATGCTCAAGTTATTCATCTCATTTACAATATACCTTAGGGAACTATGTTTTACCTTGGCACTTCCTAAATCATCCCAAAGACGGAGAATTTTTGCCACGCAAGTTGAAATTTCTTGGTTATTAATAATGCTAGCATTTCCTTCGCTTGTACCACCACCAAGGAGGAAGAACATGTGCACTATCACAACATGCGCCCCAGAACTAACAATCCCGTTATTCAAGTAATCCTCTGCTTTTGGCATATATCCAGAAGCAAACCATTTGGCTTCCACTAAAAATGCTTCACAAAGATTTATCCACTACAAGAATCCATTTATTTTGTACAGTTAACATTTTCACAAAATAAAAAAAAAAAACCATTAAATACGACTAAATAGTTTGTCAAGTTAACCGCGCTTCTTTCAATCTGAAATAACTACAAAATCTATCTAGTCTCATATTCAAAAAGGTATGTTGATCTGTCATGGATGTTTTTAAGGTTTTAACCATGAAAATGTTAGACTTTGGATCTTACAATTTTGACTTCGGATTAAAATATATAGCTTTCTATGAAAATGAAAAAAAAAAATGTTTTTGTGAAAATAATCCGACCTATTTGTGATTTGTGCAAAACAAAAGTAAATAAAAATCATTCTAATGTGTGTTTTTTTGGAGGATGTTACTATTGTGTATATTGCTAACTTGTGTTTACAAGAAACCTTGCTAACATAGTGTTCTCGAAATATTGAGGCATAAAACCTTAAAAACCTCTTTGAGTCAAAAAGACAATCTAAGGTGAGACTGGGTTCAATTTACCATATCCATGTTTTTTGCCATCCATCAAGTAATACTCCAATTAATGGGACTAATAATTCGGCGAGGACTTACTTTACCAACCCTATATATGCATATCCTAAGTTTTTTTTTTTATGAACTTTTTGTCATATAAAATTTATTTATGGTGATGAATGTCTATGTTGCAAATGATCAAACGTCCTTACCGCTTGCTTTAAAAACTCTTTAGGATTGAATCCATACTTCTTGTAGATCTTGCAACTAATTTCTTCTGTTTCGTCATATAAAGATTGAATACAGATCCTTAGGTGATATGGGAGCTTTGCAAGAGTGTTGATATCCCATCTGCAAGCAATGTAAGTAGAAACCTTGTAAACCGTTGTTTATATCAGATACATTTAAACATTAAGCTTAATGACTTGTGTTTTCTATTTCACATATCATTTATACCCATTTACTACTTCTGTGAAGAGGATGAGTTCGTCTAGCGTTCCGTAAACATCAAAAATGTCATCAATCAGAAAGATTAATGCAATGGGCTTTGTAAGCTCGATTCTCTGCTCCGACAAGCTGGGATCTGTGAGACCAGCCATTGGAAATAAGTACCAGTTTAATGGTTGGTTCCTTGCAAGCTTCAACTCTTGAGCCAAACCCAGGTCGTTCCACCATCTATTAGAATTTACAAAGAACGACATATAGTAAGGACGTTAATCTTCTTAATTTTACATATTTCCATTTAAGTGGTATAAGCATATGCAATACGTATATAATTATAGTATACATGTGTGATATGATATTTAATATGTTACTCTCCTCATCCTAAAATAAATGTCCAAGAAGATAAACAGTTTTGAAAAATATGAAATGATTAGAGTTTATTTTATTATAAATAACAGTTTTTTCTTTACCATATTTATCTATATGTAACAGATTAAAATAGGGCCTTTAAAAAAAAAAAACAGATTAAAATAGCAACTTATTTTTAGAAGTCGACAATTATTTAATTAAGACAAATTAAAAGAATAAGTTCGACACTTATTTTGGGGACGGAGGAAGCATAAGATGTACCTAGAGATTTGATCTACTTCCACTCGATGTAGTGATTGTACTTTAGCCAACTCCATCTTGGCTAGTTCAGACATGATAGTTCCGTTGTAATGTTTGATGAAGGCTTTCACCATGAAAGTTGATGTGGTTCTTTGATATGAATGTTTTAGAGTATTTTCCACCATTATAGCTTCATCTTGATTAAGAAACCGCGTCATTTCTTCATGACCATGCCTGCAAAAATCCATAGCCTCCTCTAGTATATGTTCGCCTTCTATTCTAACGTGCGTTGCTTCATATAATGCCATTAGACCCTTAACATCTTGCGCTATTTCTCCCTTGAAATTTCCATCCTCTTGTTTAAATTTTGCAAAAACATCTGATATAAATACATTTTACCATATTATTCTTACATTGAAGAAACAACTAATGCATTTTCTAAATCAAAAGTACGTCCTAGAAGGTTTGAAAACAAAGATGAGTAATCACGCTCACCTGCTGGAACATAGTAACCTTCTTGACGAAGGATTCTAAAATTAAGAGAAATCTCGTAAAGACTTCCCTCATGTTTATAGTAATCAGCATTGGACATTTTAGTGAAAAATATTTTCAAGATCAAGTCGATCTCCTCTTGGAAGTGATGGTTGATGCAAAGTTTTTGGAGAGCGTCAACCATGTCTAAAGTTTTGGAAGGATCGTTCTTAAGAAGATTGTGCACTTCTTCTAACCGTTCTGAATGTTTGATGGATAATTCATTCTACAATATATAGCCATATTTTAGATGGTACGTAAACTAAATATAAAAATAACTTAATAACACGTTAACATATACATATACTGAAAAGACCTTAATGAATATGTCATTTGGCACAAAATCTTCTTCCGAGGAGTTTGGAGTTGTTTCGATTTGTTGCCATGTTGCACAGTTGTTGATCGCCATAACTAGATGCAAACGGATTGTGTTCGTATGTGTGAGTGTGCAAGCGTGTGTAAGAGAGAGAGAGAGAGAGAGAGAGAGAGAGAGAGAGAGAGAGAGAGAGAGAGAGAGAGAGAGAGAGAGAGAGAGAGAGAGAGAGAGAGAGAGAGAGAGAGAGAGAGAGAGAGAGAGAGATACGAATTTGATGCAATTGTACATGATATTTATAGCAAAGCAATATGGTAGCTAGTTTGTTTATTTTTTCACATATATCACAATCATAACACAAGCATCAAGTAGATATATTGAATTTACTAAATCGTGTAACACGAGTTGGTGTAAAATATAATTGAAATGTTATAGATATAATAAAACTATAATTTTAAAGTTATTAAATTACGGTCAGTGTAAATGAAAGTATATTTAAGTTCATTCTAATTAGATAATTTTGTACAAATCCAAAAAATAAATGATGCCTGTACATGTCAATGAGTTTCAAACTCATTTGGTAGATATAGTAACTCATTTCCATATGGTCGTACTGTACATATTGGATTAACAGGCCCGGATATGAGTGTGTGTGCAAGAGGCGTAAATGCACAGGGTCCCGATTTTTTTAAGGCCGTAAAATCTCAGAGATTTTTTTTTTCTAAGTTAATATATTATTCTAATAAATATGTATTTGCAAAACATTATCTTTAACCTAGCTGGTAAAGGGTGTCTTCGCCTTTTTCTTTCGTGATGTTGTCGCATGTTCGAAACTGATTGGCAAAACCTTTTTACAAATGGTTGTTCTTCGTTACTAGTTGAAGGAGTTAATACATTATATCAGCAGTTGCATATAAAATATGATGTAGAGTCTTTGTAGTTTGCTTGATTTTGTTTAACTTGAGGTCTTGCGTTCAAACCTCATAATATCATTTTTTTTAAGGCATGTTACTAGTTTTGTACATGACCACTAAAATCCATGAGACGACCATAATTGGATATTAAATATTGTCTTAAGTATCCTCCAAGAATAGTTAGCAACACCGATTGAACAAGCGAGTCATCGCTCAAGGGAAACAAAAGGATTGGCTTCGAAATATAAAGAAGGAACTCGCTTAACTCGCTAGGCCTTCAGAATAAAGGTGACCGATATGTAAAAAAGTTATACAATTAACTTGAACTACTCGAGCCTAATTGTTTAAAAACTTGATTAAAGTGTACATCAAGCTTAAACGAGATCAGCTAAACGAACATCAAGAGAGGCGAATTTGTTTAGACCCGTGGCTTAAACGAACACGTTTTTCACGAAAAAAAAAACAAAAGGCCAATTGGTACCAAGAGTGTAGTCACACTCAATTAACTGTATCATTTATTTAAAGGTTCGAATACGTACAATCCTCAGCCACGTGATTCATGTTCATTTAGGAAAACATAACCTTAATGTGACAGGCTCATATTTCAGTCATTTCAAAATGATCAATTTTGAAACATTAGGGACGCAAAATCAAATCTCGCCTGCTATTTTTAGTCAATTGAACATCCGGTGAGAATATGGCTACGATGCGCAACCCCATAGGACTTAAGAGCTAAGGACGACCACAAGTCCAATAACTTCCGGGGTCTAAAATTATTTCTTGCATGGGGCATCTGGGGCATCTAGAATCTCGAGACCAGCCATGGGTTACGTCTCCTTGTTAGGACATAAATGTCTGTATTTGTATTCAGTTGAATGTGTCGTCGAGTTAGAATGTAATTAGATCGAGTTGTAAAGTCCAATACGCATTTACGTAAACAGTTACTCTAAGTAACTAACTTACGGAGAGTAACTAACAGATACGCGCGCGTAACTGTTTAGGGTTTCGGGTCAGGTATAAATAGCAGACTCGGGATCATAAATGCTGGTTGTTGAAAGTTGTCAGAGCCATCACATCGAGAATAGTTACGCGAGCTAAGTCTAAGGTCGAGTAACTGTTAGTTCTTGAGTGTTAAAGTCATTGTAATCGAGTGTTAAGATACTATTCGTGTTTGTAATCGAATACGTAAGTTTAATAGTATCAACCATTTGATTATCTCTGCTGTTCTTCACCATATACACTTATATATTAGTTATTCCGCAACTAGTATTGTTAGGGTTCAAAGGGGTCCGTGAAAGAGGCGACCAATAAGTGGTATCAGAGCCTCTATACTTGTTATAGAGGTCTTTGAATCCGTTTGGTGAAGTTTGGGGCTGTTTTAGGCTAGATCTAGGATTTGGAAAAGTGTACTTTATTTCGAATTTTTTTAGATCTAGGCATTTCTAGCCGTAGTTTGGTCTCGGGTTTCAGATATTGTGTTTACAGTTGGGTATTCTTGATATCTGCAGAAGATGGGTTTCTAGTTTTGTGTATTTCTTAGTTTTCGACGGTCGGAAGAAATCTGCAGCTCGAGTAACTGTCAAGAAACAGTTACGGCACGTAACTGCTCAGTTACGCACGTAACTACATAGTTACGTGGAGTTACGTGCTCTTGAAGACTATTACGTGATCTTGAAGATTGTTACGTTTGAAGAGTTACTTGAAGACTAGTTACGTGCGTATCTACATAGTTACGTGCGTATCTACATAGTTACGTGCGTATCTACATAGTTACGTACGTATCTACATAGTTATGTGCTGTTACGTGCCCTTGAAGATAGTTACTCGAAGATTGTTGCTCGAAAATAGTTACGTCACGTAACTAGGAGTTACGCTCACGTAACTGCACACTGAAGACGTTCGTTTACTTCGTTTTTCTAGCCGTTACTCTGCCCGATTTTCGTCAGAAACATTAGGTAGCTGTTGGGTTGGATTCTCTGGGTTTTCTTGCTGATTCTACGAGTTTGTTTGTGAAGACTTGTGTGAAGACGTTTGAAGACTAGTGTTGAGTTCGGGGTATTCGGGAATCGTTTGTGTTTGTTTCGGGTATTCGTTTGTGGCTGATTTGGGTATTGATTTGTATTCGACATGGCTCTCGTTACGAACACTACTTTGTACGAAATGGAGGCAAATCGGAATCCTTTACTTCCACCTAAGTACGACCCAAATAGTACTCTTGAGGATTGGGTATCAAGTTTCAAGACCTATGTAGCTTATTCCGATTCAGGAATGTGGGTCCCGATTCTCACGAGATTTATTGCTCCATTCGACACTAATGTTCAAACGGGAATCAGAACGCTGAAGCCAATAGAAGCCTACACCGATATCGAGAAGGCCGCGTATCTAAAGGATCAGAAAGCACTAGGATCGATCCAACTGTGTCTGACAAATGAGATGAAATCAGTCTTCAGACAACACGCAACAGCCTACGATCTCTGGAATGCAATCATGAAGAGATACGGTGGCACCGAAGCCATGAAGTTAGTAAGGGCTGATCTGCTACGGAAACAGTTTGATAACTTTATTTGTGGGAAGAACGAGAGTCTTGATATGCTGATTTCAAGATTCTGCAGACTGACTAATGATTTATTCGATCTTAGAGTTCACTATAATAAGTTCGATATAAACACTCGTTTTCTGAATAGTTTGCCCGCGCACTGGGAGATGCGTGTTCTTCTACTAAAGGACAAAGATGAGCTTAGAGACTGGGATTTCGAGGAGCTGATTGAAAAATTGAAAATTGCAAACCTCGAAATGCAACAGAAGGCTTTTAGTGGAGGTTATCAGAATAGAGACATGACACAGCGTGACAATTCGGGAGTTGCTTTCCTCTCGGAGGTCGTATTTCCACAAATGCAACCACCTTCTTTAGCTGGAATGTCATTGTCAAATTCCTCAAGCCAATATGTTTCCACGCCTAGTCCACAAGCAAAACAGATCACTTCAAGTTCCACTCCTATTAGATGTCCCACTTGTGGATCCTGTCAGTTAAATGGCATTGAAACTCAGGCCTCACCCTCGCTGTTAAAGTCTCAATCATCTGCCTACGTAGCCTCTGACTCTCTACAAGGAGAGCATGAAAGACTTCAATCATGCTTCCTTACAGCATGCGACGATCTAGTGGGAGGTCGAATCTCTAATTTTTCTCTAGTTGAAGAAGATTATGATCAAATTGATCATAACGATCTGGAGGAAATGGACATTCGTTGGAATATGGCGATGCTGACTAGAAGGATCAAGAATTTTCTCAACCGTACTGGGAAAAAGCACATAAGTGGCGACAGTCGCACTGGGATGGGGTTCGACAAGTCTAAAGTGAAATGTCACAAGTGTCACAACTATGGACATTTTGCTCGGGAATGTGGACAACATTCACGTGACGATAGTAGAGGCTACCAAGGCCAAAGAAATGATCAGCAAGGGCAAGGTTACCGTTCTTCTTCTCAAGATCGACCGTATCAGCAAGAGGGTAACTATCAGCGAGGAAATAACTACCAACATGGAGGTAACTATCAGCGCCAAGCCAATCAGAACTTGAGAATTCAGGGTGTAGAGAAGGACAACGACAATTCCTCTACAGCTCTCCTGGTTCAAGACAGCAGAGTGGATTGGGGCTCATATGAAGACAACTCTTCAAGGAATGATCACTTTGCTCTCATGGTCTCAAACATTGAAAGTTTATCTTCAACTTCTGAGGTAGATCTTGATGCTTTTAAATCTACTTGCGCAAAGTGCATCGAGCTAGAGGCCCAGCTCGATGTATGGCGAAGTAATAATTTGTTCGTAGTCACTGAACTTGATAAACTAAGATATGCAAACGATCATTTAACCAAAGAAGTTCAATCTTTTCAAAAATTTAAAAGCGAAAAATTAATTGAAATATCTGATTTGGAAATAATGGTAAAACGTCATATCTCAACAATCAAACAGTATACTGACGCTCTTGCATATACAAAGCTAACTATTGCTGAAAAGCAAAAGGAAATTGATATCCTTCATGGCAAGTTAGCTGCGTTTGCAAACTCAAAAGAGATTTTGAGTCAGTTTATCAGCACTCAGAGGACTAACACTCAAGACAAGTCGGGATTGGGGTACGATAATATGCCACCTCCAAAGCACTTTACCCCGATCCCCACTGTTGACTTGCCTCAGGGACTTGTTCAGACTCCCTCGATGACCGCTGAAGCCGTAAGTGATAAAACGGAAGTAAGCGGTCAGGAAGGAAGTGACTCTAAAGTCTCTGAAGAGTCGAAAGCTATTTTAGACCGAAATGACCACAAATCCAAAGACTTGAATGACTTAAATGAATTAAATCTAACAAAGCATCAAGAAAATCTCTTTGAAAAAGTCTTTCAACGACTTGAGAGTCGATTTGTCAAAACCATGGATAAGAAATTCGAAAAACTTCAAGATCGTGAAAGCAAAAAGATTTTAAAGCAAAACATGTTAGAGTCCAAGCTTAATGTGTCTCGGTCAAATGAGTCGAAGTCAAAGGGAAAGGCTAAAGTTGTTGAAAAACAACCAATTTTAAGTGTTAAAACCCCAATGACTCAGATTTTTACTAAGGGAGAAACTTCAAAAACTAAACTTAAAATTGATTCTCCAA
>CAJVGC010000060.1:44072650-44115213 GCA_910822075.1 Senecio squalidus | reverse complement strand
ATACCATTTAAAAATCAAAACCCAAATTCTAAAAACCCATAGGTATTTTTTTTTTTTATTTTTATTTTTTTTTTTTTTGGTAAAAGGGAATTCAACCCCGGTAAATTATATAACCAAAAAAAACGATGAAGTACAACGGGTATAGGTGAAGTCCTATACCTCAACCCATAACATGGGCAAAAGCCTGCAAACAAGCCAGAACAAAAAACACCCTAAATAAGAAAGACATGCCTTCCTTATCAACTACCAAGAATAAAAACTAGACTAACAAACTAAAGCTACTTTTTATTCTTCGCTTGAGGCTTGTAATCACGATCCTTCTTAGAACTCTGAGGTTGAGCAACATACCCATCATACCCATCATATTCATCATCAGAAGCATCGGACGGATTGAAGCAGTTATCCCACTTCCTGTGTTCCTGAGAACGACTGACCTCCTTATCCTTGTTACCCTCTGCAATAACACCAGAATTTCCTTCCTTAGTGTGAGAAACCACATGATCCACATTTAAACCATCAAACGGATTCGCGATAGGCACATTTGAGCTACCGCCATTGGACTGTTTAGAACCCCCATTAGTATTTCCACCTTTCTTTTGCTGCCAAAGTACTTTAGAATTAGGTTTATTCATTCTAAGACCCATAAATGCCCTTTGATCAGTTCCCTTCTTTTTCTTACGGTGCTTAACCTCTACAAAACCATCATCAGTTTCTGTCCTATCAGTAACCCTAATATCCCTACCTAAATTAGGAATAATCTCCACGGGAACACGTTTAGGACACCCACTAGTTTCATGTCCAAAACAATGGCAATCAACACAATGAGGAGGCTTCCATTCATATTCAACTCGAATAGTTTCTTTTATATAACCTTCTCCATCCTCAACAGGTATTGCCATAGTAACCTCCTGCTTTAAATCCACAGCTGCATCGATCTCAATCAAAGCCCTGGCAAAACTGATTCTACCCCATGAATCGTCACACATAGAACTAGTAAACGAATCCAGCATGACAGGTTTCCCAATTTGAGTAGCAATCAAACTCAGACCATCCGCCGAGTAAGCAAGAATAGGAACATTGTACAATTTTACCCAAACTGGAAGTTTAGTAACCTCCCTTTTCGTCATTTTCACTGTAGAAGACCACTTGTTGAGTATTATAGGAGACTTGCGTATCAACCAAGGCCCTTTTTCCAACACCTGCTCCATACCCCCCTTAGATGCAAATTTAAACAAATAAATACCCGCATCATTCCTAGTTATCCGCTCAAACCCAAACTTTCGCCATGCATTCGACGCATATTGTTTAACCACTGGAAATGAAGGATCTTTGCCAACAAAAAACCCCACAATGGAATTCTCATATCGGCACTTGATTTTTGCAGCTACATCGAGTGGAAGAACACAGTCAAATGCATCAAGTTTTACGTCGTTAACCATGGTATGAAACTTACTCTTATTACACTGAGCACCTGATCCTAAAAGACCAGCGTAGGATTTGTTATTTCCTACATTAGCAAGTCCCGGAGCACACTCTTGAGGACTAACAGCAGAAGAAACGGGTACACTATCCGAAATAGTAATCTTACCCCTGATGTTCATTAAACGTTTCGCAATGTCCTCCATAGTCAGGGAAGCATTCGCATCAGTAACACTAGAATCCATATCCATAAGTAACCAACAATGTATACGGATGCAAGGAGTACGTACGGATCAAGGAGCCAATACGTACGGATCAAGCAGCTCCTATACGAATGTAGATTAAGTTCGTACGAATGAAGACAAGTGTATACGGATGAAAACAGCTCCTATACGTACGAATGAAAGAACGGATGACACCCTAATACGAATGAACTTCTATACGGATCAGTTGTATATACGTACGAAAGGAGTATGTCCGTACGAATGAGTATGTCTTGCCCAGAAACCCTAATACCGCCCAGCCAAACCCTAATACCACCTCCACCTTGCCCTCGCCGGAAATCTGATCAAATCTTCAATCAACCCCAAACCACACTACTATTCACTCAATACGAATATGAGAGCAAGAATTAATCACTCCAACAGCCACTAATAAGCAGCGCAAGAATTAAAAACACAAAACCCTCAAATCGGATATGAAAAACAGCAGCAAGGCTCGATTCGACCGAAATCAATGAACACCGGACGTAACAAAGCAGTAGCAAACACTCGATTAACGATACCAGCCACCAAATAGTGGTAGGACCGGCCAAATTCTGGCTGCCAAACACCCCCCCAAAAAAAAAACCCATAGGTATTTTAAAACACTAATTTTACAAAACACTACCATCCATTACCATTTCTATTCCAAACTACCCTAATAAACTTTTAATTACCTAAATCAATTATCAAACCCACCTTATCCCCATTAAAACTCTCATTTCCTTGTAAAACCTAGATTTCATCCGAGTTAGAATCACGTTTAGGTGTGTAATATTCCTCTTTCTTAATCCCCTATTTCGCAATAGGATTAAGAATGCTTAAGAATGCTATTAGAATCCATTTAATCCATCAAAAACTCAATCAAACCCAAAATACCATTTAAAAATCAAAACCCAAATTCTAAAAACCCATAGGTATTTTAAAACACTAATTTTACAAAACACTACCATACATTACCATTTCTATTCCAAACTACCCTAATAAACTTTTAATTACCTAAATCAATTATCAAACCCACCTTATCCCCATTAAAACTCTCATGTCCTTGTAAAACCTAGATTTCAACCGAGTTAAAATCACGTTTAGGTGTGTAATATTCCTCTTTCTTAATCCCCTAGGTCGCAATAACATTAAGAATGTTATTAGAAACCATTTAATCCATCAAAAACTCAATCAAACCCAAAATACCATTTAAAAATCAAAACTCATATGTATTTTAAAACACTAATTGTACAAAACACTACCATACATTACCATTTCTATTCAAAACTACCCTAATAAACTTTTAATTACCTAAATCAATTATCAAACCCACCTTATCCCCATTAAAACTCTCATGTCCTTGTAAAACCTAGATTTCAACCGAGTTAAAATCACGTTTAGGTGTGTAATATTCCTCTTTCTTAATCCCCTAGGTCGCAATAGCATTAAGAATGCTATTAGAAACCATTTAATCCATCAAAAACTCAATCAAACCAAAAATACCATTTAAAAATCAAAACCCAAATTCTAAAAACCCATATGTATTTTAAAACACTAATTTTACAAAACACTACCATACATTACCATTTCTATTCCAAACTACCCTAATAAACTTTTAATTACCTAAATCAATTATCAAACCCACCTTATCCTCATTAAAACTCTCATTTCCTTGTAAAACCTAGATTTCATCCGAGTTAGAATCACGTTTAGGTGTGTAATATTCCTCTTTCTTAATCCCCTAGGTCGCAATAGGATTAAGAATGCTTAAGAATGCTATTAGAATCCATTTAATCCATCAAAAACTCAATCAAACCCAAAATACCATTTAAAAATCAAAACCCAAATTCTAAAAACCCATAGGTATTTTAAAACACTAATTTTACAAAACACTACCATACATTACCATTTCTATTCCAAACTACCAAAATAAACTTTTAATTACCTAAATCAATTATCAAACCCACCTTATCCCCATTAAAACTCTCATGTCCTTGTAAAACTAGATTTCATCCGAGTTAGAATCACGTTTAGGTGTGTAATATTCCTCTTTCTTAATCCCCTAGGTCGCAATAGCATTAAGAATGCTATTAGAAACCATTTAATCCATCAAAAACTCAATCAAACCCAAAATACCATTTAAAAATCAAAACCCAAATTCTAAAAACTCATATGTATTTTTTTTTTTTTTGGTAAAGGGGAATTCTACCCCGGTAAATTATATTAACCAAAAAAAGCGATGAGGTACAATGGGTATAGGTGAAGTCCTATACCTCAACCCATTACATGGGCAACAACCAGCAAACAAGCCAAAACAAAAAACACACCCTATATAAGGAAGACATGCCTCCCTTATAGACTACCACAAATAAACACACTAGACTAACAAACTAAAACTACTTTTGAGTCTTCGCTTGAGGTTTGTAATCACGATCCTTCTTAGAACTCTGAAGATGCTCATACCCATCATACCCATCATAACCATATTCATCATCAGAATCATCAGACGGATTAAAGCAATTATCCCATTTCCCCTGAGAATCGCTAACCTCCTTATCCTTGTTACCCATCCTGTTGCTAGGAATAGACTTTCCCATACTTCCCTGATCATTCACTTGAGATTGAGGCCTATCCTGACCAATATCAGCACCACCAATATTTAAAACTCCAAATGAATTAGCCACATTCAGCCCTGGCATTGACCCAGCCGCCTTAGAAGACTTCCCCCCTTTCTTTTGCTGCCAAATTACCTTAGAATTAGGCTTATTCAATTTAAGCCCCACAAATGTTCTAGGATCCGCTCCCATCTTCCTGTTACGACCTTTAACTTCCGTGAAACCTTCATCCCTAGCATCCGTAACCGGCACCTGCTTATCCCGCGTGGAATGAGTAACACTTTCCTCAATAACTCGTTTGGGGCATAAATTAGTAGCATGACCAAAACATTGACAAACAGTACATTGAGGAGGCTTCCACTCATACTCAACTCGGATAGTTTCCTTTATATAACTGTCACCCTCCTCAGCAGAAATTGCCATAGTCACCTCCTGTTTTAAGGCAACAGTCGCGTCAATCTCAATTAAAGCCCTAGCAAAACTAATTCTTCCCCATGAGTCGTCACACATAGAACTAGTAAACGCATCAAGCATGATAGGTTTACCAATTTGCGTAGCAATTAGACTTAGACCATCCTCCGAGTAAGCCAGGATAGGCACATTGTACATTTTAACCCAAACAGGAACCTTGGTAACCTCCCTTTTCGTCAAGGACACATTAGGAGTCCATTTAGTGAGGATTAGAGGAGATCTGCGTATCAACCACGGCCCTTTTTCCAATACCTGCTCCATGCCTCCCTTAGATGCAAATTTGAACAGATAAACCCCCGCATCATTCCTAGTAATCCGCTCAAAGCCAAATTTGCGCCAAGCATTCGAAGCATATTGTTTAACCACTGGAAATGAAGGATCTTTTCCAACAAAAAACCCCACAATGGAATTCTCATACCGACTCTTGATATTCGCAGCTACAGCTTGAGGAAGAACACAGTCAAAGGCATCAAGCTTTTCTTCATTAACCAAGGTACGAAACTTACTCTTATTACTCGGGACACTAGGGCCAAACAGACTAGCGTATGAGTTGTTATTACCCGCAACTCCCGAACTACAAACTTGAGGACTAACATGTTGATCTGTGGACTCATGTCTATTCACAAGGCCCGCCATATCACCATTACACGGAATGTTCATCGCTGCAATAGCCTCAAAACGTTTTGTGATTCCCTCCAAAGTCGGGAGAGCATTAGCACCACTAGCACTAGTGTTGCTCTCCATAACGGATGTAAGGTGAACCACACGAATGACCTGCGAGTTCGTACGGATGGACAAGGATTGGCACGGATGAAGCACTATATTCGTACGGATGACAGAATTCTCAAACGGATGAAGTAAGCTACGAATGAACTCCTATAAGCACGAATGAATCCCAGTCCGTACGAATGAAAAGAGGTTCGTACGGATGAATCAAAGCGTATACGTGCGAACGGATCAAACCCTAGTACGAATGGACTTCTATACGAATCAGGCAAAGCGTACGGAGAAGTGTATATCCGTACGAATGAAAAGTATATCCGTACGGATGTAAACCACCAGCTTAGAAACCCTAAATCGCTGCAGCCACAAACCCTAAACCACCTGCTAGCACTCGCCGGAAAACTAATCAAAAACACCAATCCTCCAGCCAAAAACGATTACCACTACAGCTAAATCAAAACCGAATAAGAAGGCAATGTATAATCGAATCAACAGCCTCAAATGAAGCCGCGACCGATGTAAAACAAAACCCTCAAATCAATGAAAATCAGCTGCAATGATGTCGATTAAGAAGCGAATCAGTGAATATAATTGTTAAACAGCAATAGCAAACGATAAAGGATCAAAATAACCACCAATTGATGTGAAAACCGGCCAAAATCCGGCCAACCAAACACCCCCCAAATCACCTTTCCAGAGAGAAAAACCTAACTCATATGTATTTTAAAACACTAATTTTACAAAACACTACCATACATTACCATTTCTATTCCAAACTACCCTAATAAAATTTTAATTACCTAAATCAATTATCAAACCCACCTTATCCCCATTAAAACTCTCATGTCCTTGTAAAACTAGATTTCATCCGAGTTAGAATCACGTTTAGGTGTGTAATATTCCTCTTTCTTAATCCCCTAGGTCGCAATAGCATTAAGAATGCTATTAGAAACCATTTAATCCATCAAAAACTCAATCAAACCCAAAATACCATTTAAAAATCAAAACCCAAATTCTAAAAACTCATATGTATTTTAAAACACTAATTTTACAAAACACTACCATACATTACCATTTCTATTCCAAACTACCCTAATAAACTTTTAATTACCTAAATCAATTATCAAACCCACCTTATCCCCATTAAAACTCTCATTTCCTTGTAAAACCTAGATTTTATCCGAGTTAGAATCACGTTTAGGTGTGTAATATTCCTCTTTCTTAATTCCCTAGGTCGCAATAGGATTAAGAATGCTATTAGAATCCATTTAATCCATCAAAAACTCAATCAAACCCAAAATACTATTTAAAAATCAAAACCCAAATTCTAAAAACCCATAGGTATTTTAAAACACTAATTTTACAAAAAACTACCATACATTACCATTTCTATTCCAAACTACCCTAATAAACTTTTTATTACCTAAATCAATTATCAAACCCACCTTATCCCCATTAAAACTCTCATTTCCTTGTAAAACCTAGATTTCATCCGAGTTAGAATCACGTTTAGGTGTGTAATATTCCTCTTTCTTAATCCCCTAGGTCGCAATAGGATTAAGAATGCTTAAGAATGCTATTAGAATCCATTTAATCCATCAAAAACTCAATCAAACCCAAAATACCATTTAAAAATCAAAACCCAAATTCTAAAAACCCATAGGTATTTTTTTTTTTTTTTTTTTGGTAAAAGGGATTCACCCCGGTAAATTATATAACCAAAAAAGAGCGTTGAAGTACAATGGATATAGGTGAAATCCTATATCTCAACCCATTACATGGGCAACAACCAAAATGAAACTACAAAGCCAAAAACCTACATAAGAGAGACATGCCTCTCTTAAAAACTACCCTGAAAGCTATCACTTTCTACCATTCCTACTAAGCTGGAAATCACGAAACTCCTGAAGAGAACCCTGTAGATCTACGACTTGGTCATCATAACCATCATAACCATCATAACCGTAAGCTTCATCTTCAAGCTGTTGACCCCCATACATATATGAACCATATCCCCCTTCATCATCAGACGTATCAGAAGCATTGATACAATTATCCCATTTCTTGTTCGAACTTTGAGGACGACCATCCTTTTTATCCTTGCCTGCATCATCAACCGACGCACCCGAACCACTCGAGACCGCAACACCTTTGTTCTTTACCCCAATAATGCCAGGAACAGTATCCTTAGGGTTAGTCTCCTTAGGCTGAGAAGTAACATGTTCCACAGTTAAACCCTCAAACGGATTATCAATAGGCACATTTGGGTTAACACCATTAGAGGGTTTCTTATTCCCACCTTTCTTTTGTTCCCAAATCATTGTCGACTTAGGTTTATTCATCCGAAGGCCAACAAACGCTTTTGGATCAGTCCCCTTCTTCTGTTTACGGTTCTTAACCTCCGTAAAGCCATCACCAGTTCCGTCTTTGTCAGTAGCCCTACCAACCCTACTTGAAATAGGAACACTCTCCTCGGTAACCCGTTTAGGACACCCGTTAGTATCATGACCAAAACAGTGGCACTCACCACAATGAGGAGGCTTCCACTCATACTCGACTCGAATGGCCTCCGTAAGATAACCTTCCCCATCCTCAACAGGGATCGCCATAGTAACCACCTGTTTTAATTCTACCGCCGCATCTATCTCAATCAAAGCCCTGGCAAAACTGATTCGACCCCATGAATCCTCACACATGGAACTAGTAAAGGCATCTAACATGACAGGTTTCCCGACTTGAGTAGCAATCAAACTTAGGCCATCCGCTGAGTAGGCAAGAATAGGAACATTGTATAGTTTCACCCAAACGGGAAGTTTTGTAACCACTCCCTTTGTCAACGGCACATTAGGAGACCATTTGTTAAGAATGATAGGCGATTTTCGAATCATCCATGGCCCTTTCTCCAACACTTGCTCCATACCACCTTTAGATGCAAACTTAAACAGATAAACTCCATCATTGTTCCTTGTAATCCGTTCAAACCCAAATTTCCTCCAAGAGTTCGAAACATATTGTTTAACAACTGGAAATGACGGATCTTTACCAACAAAAAACCCCACTATAGAGTTCTCATACCTACATTTGATTTTGGCAGCTACGGTTCTCGGTAGAACACAATCAACTGCATCAAGCTTCTCATCATTAACAAGGGTACGAAAGTGGTCCGTCATACTATGTTTACTAGGACCAAATAAACTCGCATATGAACTAGTAAGCCCTGGCATATCACCTTTAGGAACACATACCGGAGGAACAATGCTGTCAGTTGAGGGAACGCTTCCAATCCCAATTTCAACATCCGTAGTACTCGTAGCAACATTAGAAACATCCCCCCGAACAGGATTACGCAAAATACTCTTTAGAATTGTACCATCTTGTTTCGTAATAACAGTAGGTTTGGTTGGAACCTCAGCATGTTTCGTTTTCTTATCACCACTTGAAAGAAATCCTCTCTCCATAACTAGATCCTTAAACCAACAAGTGTATACGTACGGATCAAGATCCTATACGTACGGATCAAGCAGATCTTATACGGACGTAGGTTAGTTCGTACGAATGTAGACAAAGGTATACGGATGTAGAATAGCTCCTATACGTACGAATGTAACATGAACCTCTATACGAATCAGTAAATACGTACGGATGAAAGGTATATCCGTACGAATGTAAAAAACCCTAAACAGCCAGCCAAGAAACCCTAATCCGCTTGAGAAAACCCTAAACCACCTGCAGCTTACAACTCGCCGGAAAATCAATTAAAACACCAAGCCTCTAATCAAAAACCGATTTACCCTACTACTAAATCAAGTCGAGTATGAAAGGAATGAGTAATCTCTTCAACAGCCACGAATTGAAGCCGCGAATAAATTAACCAAACCTTCAATCTCGATTAGAATCAGCAGCAAGGATCTCGATTAAGATAAAAGCAAAGAAATCTAATTGTTAAACAGCCCTAACAAACGATTAAGGATCAAGATTAGCAGCCAAATGATGTGATAATCGGCCAAAATCAATCGGCCAAACACCCCCCAATTCGCCCCTCTAGAGAGAAAAACTCACCCATAAACCCATACCCATAGCTAATTTAGGTGTGTGATAAACCCATAGGTATTTTAAAACACTAATTTTACAAAACACTACCATACATTACCATTTCTATTCCAAACTACCCTAATAAACTTTTAATTACCTAAATCAATTATCAAACCAACCTTATCCCCATTAAAACTCTCATGTCCTTGTAAAACCTAGATTTCATCCGAGTTAAAATCACGTTTAGGTGTGTAATATTCCTCTTTCTTAATCCCCTAGGTCGCAATAGCATTAAGAATGCTATTCGAAACCATTTAATCCATCAAAAACTCAATCAAACCAAAAATACCATTTAAAAATCAAAACCCAAATTCTAAAAACCCATAGGTATTTTAAAACACTAATTTTACAAAACACTACCATACATTACCATTTCTATTCCAAACTACCCTAATAAACTTTTAATTACCTAAATCAATTATCAAACCCACCTTATCCCCATTAAAGCTCTCATGTCCTTGTAAAACCTAGATTTCATCCGAGTTAGAATCACGTTTAGGTGTGTAATATTCCTCTTTCTTAATCCCATAGGTCGCAATAGCATTAAGAATGCTATTTGAATCAATTTAATCAATCAAAAACTCAATCAAACCCAAAATACCATTTAAAAATCAAAACCCAAATTCTAAAAACTCATATGTATTTTAAAACACTAATTTTACAAAACACTACCATACATTACCATTTCTATTCCAAACTACCCTAATAAACTTTTAATTACCTAAATCAATTATCAAACCCACCTTATCCCCATTAAAACTCTCATTTCCTTGTAAAACCTAGATTTTATCTGAGTTAGAATCACGTTTAGGTGTGTAATATTCCTCTTTCTTAATCCCCTAGGTCGCAATAGGATTAAGAATGCTTAAGAATGCTATTAGAATCCATTTAATCCATCAAAAACTCAATCAAACCCAAAATACTATTTAAAAATCAAAACCTAAATTCTAAAAACCAATAGGTATTTTAAAACACTAATTTTACAAAACACTACCATACATTACCATTTCTATTCCAAACTACCCTAATAAACTTTTTATTACCTAAATCAATTATCAAACCCACCTTATCCCCATTAAAACTCTCATTTCCTTGTAAAACCTAGATTTTATCCGAGTTAGAATCACGTTTAGGTGTGTGATATTCCTCTTTCTTAATCCCCTAGGTCGCAATAGCATTAAGAATGCTTAAGAATGATAATAGAAGCCATTTAATCAATCAAAAACTCAATCAAACCCAAAATACCATTTAAAAATGAAAACCCAAATTCTAAAAACCCATAAGTATTTTAAAACACTAATTTTACAAAACACTACCATACATTACCACTTCTATTCCAAACTACCCTAATAAACTTTTGATTACCTAAATCAATTATCAAACCCACCTTATCCCCATTAAAAGTCTCATGTCCTTGTAAATCCTAGATTTCATCCGAGTTAGAATCACGTTTAGGTGTGTAATATTCCTGTTTCTTAATCCCCTAGGTCGCAATAGCATTAAAAATGCTTAAGAATGCTATTAGAATCCATTTAATCAATCAAACACTCAATCAAACCCAAAATACCATTTAAAAATGAAAACCCAAATTCTAAAAACCCATAGGTATTTTTTTTTTTTTTGGTAAAAGGGAATTCAACCCCGGTAAATTATATAACCAAAAAAAACGATGAAGTACAACGGGTATAGGTGAAGTCCTATACCTCAACCCATAACATGGGCAAAAGCCTGCAAACAAGCCAGAACAAAAAACACCCTAAATAAGAAAGACATGCCTTCCTTATCAACTACCAAGAATAAAAACTAGACTAACAAACTAAAGCTACTTTTTATTCTTCGCTTGAGGCTTGTAATCACGATCCTTCTTAGAACTCTGAGGTTGAGCAACATACCCATCATACCCATCATATTCATCATCAGAAGCATCGGACGGATTGAAGCAGTTATCCCACTTCCTGTGTTCCTGAGAACGACTGACCTCCTTATCCTTGTTACCCTCTGCAATAACACCAGAATTTCCTTCCTTAGTGTGAGAAACCACATGATCCACATTTAAACCATCAAACGGATTCGCGATAGGCACATTTGAGCTACCGCCATTGGACTGTTTAGAACCCCCATTAGTATTTCCACCTTTCTTTTGCTGCCAAAGTACTTTAGAATTAGGTTTATTCATTCTAAGACCCATAAATGCCCTTTGATCAGTTCCCTTCTTTTTCTTACGGTGCTTAACCTCCACAAAACCATCATCAGTTTCTGTCCTATCAGTAACCCTAATATCCCTACCTAAATTAGGAATAATCTCCACGGGAACACGTTTAGGACACCCACTAGTTTCATGTCCAAAACAATGGCAATCAACACAATGAGGAGGCTTCCATTCATATTCAACTCGAATAGTTTCTTTTATATAACCTTCTCCATCCTCAACAGGTATTGCCATAGTAACCTCCTGCTTTAAATCCACAGCTGCATCGATCTCAATCAAAGCCCTGGCAAAACTGATTCTACCCCATGAATCGTCACACATAGAACTAGTAAACGAATCCAGCATGACAGGTTTCCCAATTTGAGTAGCAATCAAACTCAGACCATCCGCCGAGTAAGCAAGAATAGGAACATTGTACAATTTTACCCAAACTGGAAGTTTAGTAACCTCCCTTTTCGTCATTTTCACTGTAGAAGACCACTTGTTGAGTATTATAGGAGACTTGCGTATCAACCAAGGCCCTTTTTCCAACACCTGCTCCATACCCCCCTTAGATGCAAATTTAAACAAATAAATACCCGCATCATTCCTAGTTATCCGCTCAAACCCAAACTTTCGCCATGCATTCGACGCATATTGTTTAACCACTGGAAATGAAGGATCTTTGCCAACAAAAAACCCCACAATGGAATTCTCATATCGGCACTTGATTTTTGCAGCTACATCGAGTGGAAGAACACAGTCAAATGCATCAAGTTTTACGTCGTTAACCATGGTACGAAACTTACTCTTATTACACTGAGCACCTGATCCTAAAAGACCAGCGTAGGATTTGTTATTTCCTACATTAGCAAGTCCCGGAGCACACTCTTGAGGACTAACAGCAGAAGAAACGGGTACACTATCCGAAATAGTAATCTTACCCCTGATGTTCATTAAACGTTTCGCAATGTCCTCCATAGTCAGGGAAGCATTCGCATCAGTAACACTAGAATCCATATCCATAAGTAACCAACAATGTATACGGATGCAAGGAGTACGTACGGATCAAGGAGCCAATACGTACGGATCAAGCAGCTCCTATACGAATGTAGATTAAGTTCGTACGAATGAAGACAAGTGTATACGGATGAAAACAGCTCCTATACGTACGAATGAAAGAACGGATGACACCCTAATACGAATGAACTTCTATACGGATCAGTTGTATATACGTACGAAAGGAGTATGTCCGTACGAATGAGTATGTCTTGCCCAGAAACCCTAATACCGCCCAGCCAAACCCTAATACCACCTCCACCTTGCCCTCGCCGGAAATCTGATCAAATCTTCAATCAACCCCAAACCACACTACTATTCACTCAATACGAATATGAGAGCAAGAATTAATCACTCCAACAGCCACTAATAAGCAGCGCAAGAATTAAAAACACAAAACCCTCAAATCGGATATGAAAAACAGCAGCAAGGCTCGATTCGACCGAAATCAATGAACACCGGACGTAACAAAGCAGTAGCAAACACTCGATTAACGATACCAGCCACCAAATAGTGGTAGGACCGGCCAAATTCTAAAAACCCATAGGTATTTTAAAACACTAATTTTACAAAAGACTACCATACATTACCATTTCTATTCCAAACTACCCTAATAAACTTTTAATTACCTAAATCAATTATCAAACCCACCTTATCCCCATTAAAACATTCATTTCCTTGTAAAACCTAGATTTCATACGAGTTAGAATCACGTTTAGGTGTGTAATATTCCTGTTTCTGAATCCCCTAGGTCGCAATAGCATTAAAAATGCTTAAGAATGCTATTAGAATCCATTTAATCAATCAAACACTCAATCAAACCCAAAATTCCATTTAAAAATCAAAACCCAAATTCTAAAAACCTATATGTATTTTAAAACACTAATTTTACAAAACACTACCATACATTACCAATTCTATTCCAAACTACCCTAATAAACTTTTAATTACCTAAATCAATTATCAAACCCACCTTATCCCCATTAAAACTCTCATTTCCTTGTAAAACCTAGATTTCATCCGAGTTAGAATCACGTTTAGGTGTGTAATATTCCTCTTTCTTAATCCCCTATGTCGCAATAGGATTAAGAATGCTATTAGAATCCATTTAATCCATCAAAAACTCAATCAAACCCAAAATACCATTTAAAAATCAAAACGCAAATTCTAAAAACCCATAGGTATTTTTTTTTTTTTTGGTAAAAGGGAATTAAACCCCGGTAAATTATATAACCAAAAAAGTGCGATGAAGTACAAAGGATATAGGAGAAGCCCTATATCTCAACCCATAACAAGGGCAACAACCAAAATCAAAACAAAAACCAAAAAACACCTCCTTAAGGGAGACATGCCTCCCTTAAAGATTACATCGAAATCTATCACTTCCTACTCTTCCTGCTAAGCCTGAAGTCACGAAACTCCTGCATAGCACCCTGAAGATCAACCACTTGGTCATCATAGCCATCATAGCCATCATAACCATAATCTTCATCTTCAAGATATTGACCCCCTCCCAAATATCCACCCTCCTCATCGGAAGTATCAGATGCATTGAGACAGTGATCCCAATTCTTCTTTACAACTGGAGGAGTACTAACCTTTTTATCCTTACTCCCAGCATCAACCACGGAACCCGAACTACTCGACGGCGCATTTCCTTTGTTCTTATCTCCAATAATACCAGGATTAATATCCTTAGGCTGAGAAGTAACATGATCCACAGTTAAACCATCAAACGGATTAGCGATAGGCACAGTTGGGTTAACACCATTGGAGGGTTTAGTATTCCCACCTTTCTTTTGTTGCCAAAGCACTGTTGACTTAGGTTTATTCATCCTAAGACCCACAAAAGCCTTTGGATCAGTTCCCTTCTTCTTTTTACGGCTCTTAACCTCCGTAAAGCCATCACCAGTTTCTTCCCTGTCAGTAGCCCTGACATCCCTAACTGAATTAGGAACAATCTCCTCGGGACCTCGTTTAGGACACACGTTAGTATCATGACTAAAACAGTGGCAATCACCACAATGAGGGGGTTTCCACTCATACTCAACTCGAATAGTTTCCGTCAGATAACCTTCCCTATCCTCAACAGGGACCGCCATAGTAACCTCCTTTTTTAAAGCTACAGCCGCATCAATCTCAATCAAAGCCCTGGCAAAACTGATTCTACCCCACGAATCATCACACATAGAACTAGTAAAAGCATCCAGCATGACAGGTTTCCCAATTTGAGTAGCAATCAAGCTCAGGCCATCAGCCGAGTAGGCAAGAATAGGAACATTGTACAATTTCACCCAAACAGGAAGTTTAGTAACTACTCCTTTCGTCAATGACACATTAGGAGACCATTTGTTGAGAATAATAGGAGATTTGCGAATCATCCAAGGACCTTTCTCCAGCACTTGCTCCATACCGCCTTTAGAAGCAAATTTGAACAGATAAACACCGTCATTATTCCTAGTAATACGTTCAAAGCCAAATTTCCTCCAAGAGTTCAAAACATACTGTTTAACCACTGGAAATGAAGGATCTTTACCAACAAAAAACCCCACGATAGAATTCTCATACCGACATTTGATTTTGGCAGCTACGGCTCTCGGTAGGACACAATCAACTGCGTCAATCTTTTCATCCTTAACCAGGGTACGAAATTGGACCTTGATACTACTAGAGCCAAAAAAACTCGCATAGGAGCTGGTAATACCTGGCATATCATCATTAGTAGCACAAACCTGTGGGCCAACACTGTCACTAGTGGGAACACCTCCAGTCCCAGTTTCAACACCCTCACTACTTGGAGTGGACATAGATGCATCAAGAGCAGAAGGATTATTCTTACCAGCCATGCTCAATAAACGTTTTGCAATACCCTCCATAGTCGGATTAGCATCAATACCACTAGCACGGGAATCCCTCCCCAAAGTTGTGCCATCTTGTTTCATTATAGCAGCAGGTGTTTTTGGACCAAGAAAACCCCACTCCATAACCAAAAGAAAACTATCACGAAATAAAGTTTCCTACTTACGGATGAGATGAATTCGTACGGAGGAATAGCTTCTATCCGTACGAATGAAGTAACTTGAGCCACACGGATGTAAGAACGTATTCGTACGGACAAAGCTCAAAAACGTACGGACGAAAGCTAAACACACGGATGAACTGCTGAACGGATGTAATCTCAACTCGTACGGATTGGCTGATACGTACGGATGAAAACGTACGGATGAAAACGTACGGATGAAGAGTCCTAGGTCCGTACGAATTAAATGTCTATACCCAACGAACGAATGAAGTTCAATACGGACAAGTATATACGTACGGATGAGGTATATCCGTACGGATGAAGTATCTTGCCCAGAAACCCTAAAACCGCCCAGCCAAACCCTAAACCACCTCACCTTGCCACTCGCCGGTGTCACACCCCGCTAGGAAGCGGAAACACGGGATGTTCCAGTTATAATATCAAAGTCAAGATTACAACAATATAACCAATAAACAGGACATCAAATTAAATTGATCATGCCAAATGTTACAAATTACATCAAGTCAAAGGCGATAAGACGCCAAGTATAATACAACTTCAAAAGAAATCAACAAATGGATCTTCATGGAAATTACATAAACAAGATAAATTCAAATTCCACAAAAGCAAGCGATCCAAAAACAACTATGGCATGATCCAAGGAAATCCTCAATTTCCTGCAAAGCGTTAAAACGACATCAACAACATATTGGTGAATTATTCGCAAGTTTAATGTAAAAAGTGACCCATCGATAAATTTCAGTAAACAAAGTAAGTTCAAAATCATATATCTTGTATTCATCCAATAGTGAAAGGTACTATGCCTAAGTAGTCATACATCTCGATCCTGAACCAATCAGTTTAATCCCCTAGCCTAAGGTGTGTCAATCCAAAGGCACTCAGTTTAATCATACAGTTTAATATTACGGTCATAACATCCGCTCGTAGTAGCAGCCTACAGAGGAATGTGGGTTAGGTACATAACCCAATACAGATCTATACATATGAACCACGGGCAAAAGCTTAACGAGTGTATTAGAGGGGAGCCACCATGGCTTAAACACTTAAAACTAAGGCAGACCAAATTCACTGGGTAAACAAGATAATTTAGAAAAATATTCCGCATTCATGCAGACAGTTTAATATACACAAACAGTTTAATATACGCTTTACAGCCCAAAAGTATTTAAGACAAGGGCTACGAATAACTCACAAAACAATCTTCAGCAAATCTCGGGTAAATACAATCACAGGATCAAAATTCCACCGTCTAAGTGCCCTAAAACAGTAAATAATATAGTCTCAGTATCTCTATAAGTCTAGGTCCGGTTTAGCCTTGTCGGTTAGGATTAAGTTAATCAAGATAATCCAACTATTAATAAGTTTAAATGAGGTGACGTATTTAGAAGGCGATGTTCCGCGTCAAACAGGACCGCTCGGAGAGATATTGGCATTCCACGTCATAATCGTCAATTGAAAAAGGATGATAATCCGAATCGAAAATGATTATTAGGAGTATCGGTTAATAGAATATCGTTATCAAGTTTCAGTAGATCGACCAAGGTCAACGGAAACAATGTTGACTTGGTCAAAGTCAAACGTAAGGAATGTTGACTTTATAAAAGTCAAAGTCACAGATGTTGACTTATGAAAGTCAAAAGTCAATTAAGTTGACTATAAAAGTCAAATGTCAAACATGTTGACTTATAAGAGTCAAATGTTAATTATGTTGACTTATTGAAGTCAAAAATCAATTTAAAAGTCCAATTTGACAATTTGGATAATTTAAAGTGTTTTCATACCAAAATGTTTAGAGTAAAATACCTTTCAAAACCATTTATAAAGTTTGTCGCAAAACATATTTTGATGACTTAAAACGATGATCAAGTACGTGGCGAAGATTTAATATATCGCAAGGAGTTTGAAAACATCCGTTTTAAGTAATATTATGATATTTTTGATTGCGTTGGCGTCCTTGAGTCCAAAGACAATGTTATTGTAAAATAGGTTACTTTTGTACGCAATTGATTTATGTAAGTGTTTTAAGTCGTAAAAAGTCGCAAGTGGAAAATCCGGCAGCGCTTCCGCATCGTAAATTATTTGTCCAAATTTTATACACTTTCCCGCTTAACAACAATTGCATTTTTAAACCTTTCTCATAATACATAATATGATATAAGTTAAATACGTTACTTATGGTTAAATTCACATTTTAACGTCCTTTAGTTCAAAGTTGTCCAAATCCGAAATCATAACATGTGTTGGTCTAATATTTATTCCTAACCATTTTTCAAGGCTAAAACCGAACATATGAAAAATGAGGAATTTGGAAGAAATCAATTCTTACCGATAACAACCGCAACTTAGCTAGTTAAGAACCCGAGACAAAATCCTTTGATGGTGTGGTGATGAGATTTCTAACTCCAAAACACAATACACCATCCGTTAACACCAGGTCTTACGAATACAAGCCTACAGTTACGTTTAATAGTGAAACAAAACGAAAATGGGTATTCTGACACCCAGTTGCGGCGCAACAGGTAGAGTTGCGACGCAACTCAGGTGCAGAATCCCACCGAAAATGTTTTCTTGTGCTTAGTAAGTCGACTTTTGATGGTAGATTTGGACATGCAAGTCCTAATATGTTCAAAAACACTTTCAAATAACCATTTTGTAAAGCTTTTATCATCATTTAATCAAGATCCATACACATTTTTACCAAAACTTGATTTTTTTATACATATTTTACCATCAAACTCTTTAAAAACTCATTTTCTTTAGTTAGATGATACATGCAATGAACAAAAGTTATAAAATACAGAAAGTTTAAGTTATTTTACCCCAAATAAAATGAAGATTTGAAGATCAAGCTAGATGTGATGAAGATCTTGATGTGAGATGGTGATTTCGACCCGAAAACGTTATAACCCAAGTAAATCTTCAAATGGATGATCAAACCTTACTCCTCTTGATGAAAATAACACTTTAATGGTGGTGAAATATGTGTTTTAAACTCTGGATTTACAGATTCATGAAGAAAAGATGAAAGGAAATATGTGTTTGTGTGTGTTTGGCTTCAAAGAAAAGGGAGAGAGTAGTGAATTGTGTGTGTGAAAGTGAGAGTGAAATGAGACACAATGGGGGGGGGGTGTTAGAGACTTATTACTGGACTCAAAAAGCCTTTGGGCAAGTAAAAACCCGGGATGGTTAAGTTAGGCCCACAAGTGAGAAATTGCAAAAGTTTGAAAAACCCAAGTTGCTGATCTGCACTGTCTTGCGGCGCAAGACAATCACTTGCGGCGCAAGAGGGCCTCCAAACAGAAATTTTCATTTTTCGTTATAAGTTATGGTTACGCTGAGTTCCCGATTGTTTTACATATGAACTTAGACAAGTTCATTATAGGTATTCTTGGTATTGTAATTCATTATGTGAGGTAATTCAAATTCCAAAATGGAAATACATACTTCTCGGTAAAACATAAACACGAGCAAAGCACGATTTCTTTAGAATAGGGATTCGTTAACCGACAAATTTGGCATAAACCTCCTAACTTATAATTATGAGAATACTAACTAATTGGCACTTAGATAAAATAATATTATCACGTCTCGAGGGACGAATCAGCAAATACAAAAACCCGGTACTCAATAACAGTAAATCGTGAGTAAAACAAGCGAAATACAAGGGTCAAATCAATTGCGAATAAAATTTAAATAATAACGGTAATATAAGTACATCAAATTGACGGGACGTCACAGCCGGAAACCTGAATAAAACTCCAGCCAAGTCCGAAACACACTACTATTACCTCAACACGAATAAGAGATCAAAGTTTAAGCACTCCAACAGCCACGAATAGGAAGCAGCAAGAATGATAAACCGAAACCCTCAAATCGGTGAAGATAAGCAGCAGCAAGAATCGAATTTGGAAGAAAAACAATGAACCCGGTTGTGACAATGCAATAACACACACTTTCTTAACACGAACGACAACCAATTGTTAGTAAAACCGGCCAAAATCCGGCCAACCAAACACCCCCCAAATCTCCTATCTAGAGAGAAAAAAACCTACAACAAACCCATAGGTACTTTAACCCATAGGTATTTTAAAACACTAATTTTACAAAACACTACCATACATTACCATTTCTATTCCAAACTACCCTAATAAACTTTTAATTACCTAAATCAATTATCAAACCCACCTTATCCCCATTAAAACTCTCATGTCCTTGTAAAACCTAGATTCCATCCGAGTTAAAATCACGTTTAGGTGTGTAATATTCCTCTTTCTTAATCCCCTAGGTCGCAATAGCATTAAGAATGCTATTAGAATCCATTTAATCAATCAAAAACTCAATCAAACCCAAAATACCATTTAAAAATCAAAACCCAAATTCTAAAAACTCATATGTATTTTTTTTTTTTTTTGGTATAAGGGAAATTACCCCGGTAAATTATATTAACACCAAAAAACCAATAAGTACAATGGAATGTGGCTGAACTACCACATTAACCTCAAGACTAGCTTGAACATACTAAGACAAGATAACAAACCATCTGTCTACAAACTAACAATACAAGAAAAAGAATACTAAACAACAGAATCGCCTAAAGCTGAAGAGACTCCGGAATATTCCAATTCTTCACTAGATCCAAAGCCGCTCGCGAACTCTTGAATCTACATGACATTAGCCTTGAACGAACATCAGCCAAAATATTAGCCACTAGAACATTGACCGTTCTTTTAGCTCCCGTATATAATCTCTCATTTCTTTCGCGCCAGATGAAGTACATGGCAGCAGCAAGAACCAGTTTGGCTATGACACTCGCCGAAGAACGACGATGAGCAAATGGAATAAGAATCCCAACAATATCCGTAAAACATGGAGGACTACCTTGAAGACCAGCCTGCCCCCTAACTTGAAACCAAACTTGCCTGGCATAAGGACATTCGAAGAACAGATGAGCATGAGAATCCGGCTGAGTTTCACAAAGCGTACAATGAGAAACGAGTGATGGAGACACATCCCAAGAGCGAAGAACATCCTGAGTCCTGAGTTTACCTTTGATAGCAAGCCAAACAAGGAAAGCATGCTTTAGAATATTATGCGAGAACCACACCACATCTGCCCAAGGAACCGGATTATGATAAGGACGAATAGCATTCCAAACAGCCCGGACCGAAAAGGGCTTAACAGATCCAGATCTATCCCTCCACTCCAGATTATCTTGCATCCCCGTACTAAAAGTAGGATTAGGGATAGAAATGAGATCAGGGTAAGCATTACCAAGAACTGGGGGCCATACCAACGAGCCGGATTCCACAATATCTGCAACCCTGGATGAAAGAGATAGATCCGCCCTGAACATATCCCTAGTGGACACCAAATCTGCAATGGGGCTCAAATCACACCACTTGTCGTATCAAATCGAAGTACCATGACCATCACCAATCTTGTGCCAAATAAAATCACGAATTACTGGCCTCAACTGCAGCAACTTTCTCCATCCCCACGACATGGAACCTCGGCATGGAATAGTCCAGAAGCTACGGTCCCTTATCTTATGCAACTGGGTCCAAGCAACCCATAAAGACTCCTTACGCATTAAAAGCTTCCAAAGCTGACTAACCATAAGAGCTTGATTAAAGAGATCAAGCTGTCGAATCCCAAGACCACCTTCAGAATTAGGCAAGCAAACAGCTTCCCAAGCCACCTTTGCTTTCCCCCTACGATATTCGCCATTACTCTATAAAAACTTCCGCATAATCTGCTGAATTTCCAGAAGAACAAGAGTAGGAAGAATGAAGACCGACGCCCAATAAACATGCATAGATCCTAGAACCGACTTGACCAATTGCAAACGACCCGCAATAGATAAAGATTTATTCTTCCAATCAGACACCCGAGCCTCAACCTTAGCAATCAGTTCTTTGCAATCCTTATACACAGTCTCGAGGGAACAAGAGAAACACCAAGATACTTAACCGGGAGCCGCCCTTCCTCAAACGGAAGAACCTGAAGAATGCCTAACTTTGTGTGATTAAGCACATTACAAAAATAAGCAGTGCTTTTAGGCAAACTAGGAGTCAATCCAGAGACATCCCGAAACTCATTCAAAGAATCCATAATAATCTTAGCCGAATTGACATCACCATGTGTAAATAAGAACAAGTCATCAGCAAAACAAAGATTAATTAACCTCATCTCCGAACACGATCGGTGATACTTGAACCCATCAGTCTCCCTCACCTTCCGCTGCAAAATAAGCGTAAGAATCTCCATAACCAGGGTAAATAAATATGGGGACAAAGGATCACCCTGACGAAGCCCTCTTCTGCCTCTAAAATGGCCATGACTAGCACCATTAAGGGAAATTGAGAAGGAAGTAGTAGTTACACACTCCATGATCCACCCAATCATCTTCTGAGGAAAACTAAAACCACTAAGCGTAACACGAAGAAAATTCCAATCCACCGTGTCATAAGCTTTTTGAATATCGATTTTGAAGGCACAACTCGGCTCCCCACGATCCAAATGATAATTAAGCATAAGTTCATGAGTCAGCAAAATATTATCCGCAATACTACGCCCAGGAATAAACGCCGACTGATTCAAACTAACTAGCGACTGGAGACAACCCTTGATACGATTAGCAATAATCTTGCTAATACATTTAAAAAGCACATTACAGCAGGAGATCGGCCTAAAATCCGTAACCTTAGTAGGCGTCGGGACTTTAGGAATAAGAGCCAAAAGGGTATGGTTCATCTGTTTCAAAAGCTTCCCATTACGAAAAAACTCTTTAACAGCTAAACAAACATCCCCTCCAACAATCTCCCAGGCCTCCTTAAAGAAAGCAGCCGTGAAACCATCAGGACCAGGAGATTTATCATTCCCCATAGAAAACATAGCAAGCTTAATTTCCCGATCCTCCACCTCCATAGTCATCTCAGAAGCAGCCAACGGATCAAGCACATTCCCAAACAAATCCTGGGTATTAAGAACAGTAGAATTACCTGCTTGACCAAGAAAACCCTCATAGTGTGCAACAAAGGCTCGAGCTACATTCTCATTCTCATGATCAGTCCCAGCAGTGTCAGTAACCACATTGATACGATTCCGACTAATTCTACCCTTGACCGCTTTATGAAAAAAAGCGGAGTTCGAATCCCCATCCTTGAGCCATTGAATCTTTGCCTTCTGCTTAAGAAAACGGTCATGAATAACAAGCGCATTATTATACTCCTGTACCAGCGTAGCCTCCTCCTCCCTAAGAGCAACATTAAACGGGTCTTTATCCAAATCAGTCTGGGCCTTATCCAACTTCGAGCGCAAAGCGGTAAGATTCTCAAACAGATTACCATGAGCAAATAAGAGCTTACGAAACGGCCGCTTTAAGTGTTTGAGCTTCTTAGACACTTGAAACATGAGAAATCCAAAGGAGGAATGCATCCAACCCTCTTTCACCACATCCTTGAATCTCGGGTGAGACGTGAGAATGTTAGTAAATTTAAAAGGCTTAGGGGGGCCCTTAACATTGGTAGCTATCCGAAGAATCGACGGAGCATGATCTGAAGTACGATAAGGATGAAAAATGGCATGAGCATCAGCAAACACATCCCCAAATGGCTCATTGCCCAAGATACGATCAATCTTCTTGAGAAGGCCATCGACACCCTTAGGCTTCTGAGTCCAGGTAAAGTGAAGACCTGTACTAGAAATATCCCGAACTTCAATATCGTCAATACATTCCTTAAATTCACGCATAGCTATAGTCATACATGAAGATCCAGCAGTGCTTTCATTCAAGAAGAGAGAGGCATTAAAGTCACCAAGAATACTCCAAGATCTATCACGAATGTACGAGCAATGCATCCGGAGGTTATCCCAAAGCTGTCTACGCTGAATATAACTATTATGCCCATAGATAAATGAACAAAACAATTCCTTCTTAGCCAGCTTAAGCCATATACGCGTGTGAATGACTTGATCAGTTTGAGAGATAACCACAATATCGACATCATACTTATTCCAACCAAGAATTATCCTCGTGCCCTTATCACAAATACTTCCATTAGTTGTCCAGTCCCAATGCTTGAAAACACTAGAACATAGTTTATCCAATTTAGACACCTGCGCATGAGATTCTAAAATTGCACAAACAGAAAGCTTATTATCATAAATGATCTGACGAACTTCACATTGTTTGGGGGAGAAGTTGAGACCCCGTATGTTCCATGAAGCCATACTAATCATTGGAAACCACAACAACGGGAGTGCTTGCCCCCACTAGTGATTCTAATATTTGAGTTCCAGGACAGTTTTCAAGTTCTAGTTCTTCCTCCTCCGAATCACTCGGATTCAAAGTGGAATCACGATATTCCTTTGGTCTTGGAACCCCTGACCCGCCATCCTCTCCGGTAGACGAACCCAAAACTCCAAACGAATTTGTTGTCACTACAACCTTCTTCGATGTCTTATCAGGACCTTGGGCCTTACCCCCATCCCCCCGACTTGGTTTGGCATTAGAAGGAGCTGTTTTCACCTTCTGCTGAAACTGAAAATTTGGTCTAGGTTTGGGTAACCTAACACCTTCAACGGTCTTGGCCTTCTTAGATTTCTTCTTTTTCTGCTTAACCACAGTAAAGCCGTCCCCATCCACCCTTGGGGAAACCGCAGTAACCTTAGGAAGCACATCAACCGTAGGATTCAGCGGGCATTTATCCGCTTTATGCTCAAAAATCTTGCAAGTGGCACAGCGGGGAGGCCTCTATTCATACTCAATATCAACTGTAGCCAAGGAATGTCCTAACCCACCAGAATGAGGGATAGCAACCACCATAGTTTCCAGAAGATCCTCCTCAGCCGATACTTCAATTAAGGCACGAGCATAGTCCTTGCGCCCCCAAGAGTTTGTACACATTTTACTAGTATACGTATCTAACATGATAGGTTTTCCAATTTGAGTGGTAATTAGACTTAATCCCACCTCAGAATACGCCACAATTGGAACATTGTGAATCTTGACCCAAACAGGGGCCTTGGTGACGGCCTCCTTCTTCAAGATGGTATTTGGAGTCCAGATGTTCAAGAATAACGGTATCTGTCGGATGAGCCAAGGGCCACCCTCCATAACCCGTTCCATTCCATCCTTCGTATTAAATTGGAACAGAAAGAAATCTTTTTCCAGCATTACTCTTTTTATTCCAAACTTTGCCCAAGAATTCAGGACATAGTTTTCCACGAGTTTGAATGCCAGACGTTTTCCAATAAAGAATCCATAGATAGTGTTCTGAAAACGGGCACTAACTTCGTTCACCACCGACATCGGGATAGTAACCCTAGCACCCAGAACCACCTCGTTATTTCTCATCTCAGATAACTTTACCTTCTGATCGGAAGAAGTTTGACATAAAGCAGTTGCAAAAGACCCCATATCAGTGATAACCCTTGGAGTATCCAAAGTTGAAGAAATCCCGGAATCTTTCAAAGAAGTACCCCGAATAGGAGCACAATGTTACCATTAAGGGTTGTTAAACTTCCGACTTCAGTACCTTGTAAAATAGATTTGACAACTCCAGAAGATGCCATGATGTAATGTGAAAATCAATTCGTACGAATCAGATACACCAAGTACGGATGTAAAGTGTATTCGTACGGATGAAAGGCAAATAATACGGATGTAGCTTAAAACGTGCGAATGAGACACAATGTGCACGGATGAAATGATGTACGGATGAAAGCAGTAGTTCGTACGTATGAACTTAGGTTCGTACGGACGGGAAATAAACTGAACGGATGAAGCCTAGTTAACGGATGAACTGAAATTGAGGCACTACACTAGATCCGCACGGATGAGGGACAATGCAAACGAATGAGGCCCTAAGCGTACGGACGAACAAGCAATCCGTACGGATGTAGTTCTAGGGTTCCCAGCCGCCACACAACTCCAGCAGCCAGTTTGAGACTAAAGAGGACCAGAAAATCGCCACAAACACGCCACAAACTTCAATCAATCCAGACTACCAATGCTATTAACTCAAACCGAAATGGAAAACAAGATTATTCCAATCCAACAATCACTAACAAAGCTGCAGCGATTGAAAGAAAACCGAATAAAAAAATCCCACCGATTAGGAATAAACAGCAGCAATTGAATCAAATCGTGAAGAAGTAATGCCTCATAAACGATAATAAAACAAGAATTCGAACACTAAACTACACTTTGATAACGAAATCAAACCGCAGCCATTAATCCAAAGTTTTTCTCAAAATCTCCATTCTAGAGAGAAAAAATATTCCACAATAACTCATATGTATTTTAAAACACTAATTTTACAAAACACTACCATACATTACCATTTCTATTCCAAACTACCCTAATAAACTTTTAATTACCTAAATCAATTATCAAACCCACCTTATCCCCATTAAAACTCTCATTTCCTTGTTAAAACCTACATTTTATCCAAGTTAGAATCACGTTTAGGTGTGTAATATTCCTCTTTCTTAATCCCCTAGGTCGCAATAGGATTAAGAATGCTTAAGAATGCTATTAGAATCCATTTAATCCATCAAAAACTCAATCAAACCCAAAATACCATTTAAAAATCAAAACCCAAATTCTAAAAACCCATAGGTATTTTAAAACACTAATTTTACAAAACACTACCATACATTACCATTTCTATTCCAAACTACCCTAATAAACTTTTTATTACCTAAATCAATTATCAAACCCACCTTATCCCCATTAAAACTCTCATGTCCTTGTAAAACTAGATTTCATCCGAGTTAGAATCACGTTTAGGTGTGTAATATTCCTCTTTCTTAATCCCCTTGGTCACAATAGCATTTTTTTTTTTGGTATAAGGGAAATTACCCCGGTAAATTATATTAACAACAAAAAACCAATAAGTACAATGGAATGTGGCTGAACTACTACATTAACCTCAACACTAGCTTGAACATACTAAGACAAGATAACAAACCATCTGTCTACAAATTAACAATACAAGAAAAAGAATACTAAACAACAGAATCGCCTAAAGCATAAGAGACTCCGGAATATTCCAATTCTTCAATAGATCCAAAGCCGCTCGCGAACTCTTGAATCTACATGACATTAGCCTTGAAAGAACATCAGCCAAAATATTAGCCACTAGAACATTGATCGTTCTTTTAGCTCCCGTATATAATCTTTCATTTCTTTCGCGCCAGATGAAGTACATGGCAGCAGCAAGAACCAGTTTGGCTATGACACTAGCCGAAGAACGACGATGAGCAAATGGAATAAGAATCCCAACTATATCCGTAAAACATGGAGGACTACCTTGAAGACCAGCCTGCCCCCTAACTTGAAACAAAACTTGCCTGGCATATGGACATTCGAAGAACAGATGAGCATGAGAATCCGGCTGAGTTTCACAAAGCGTACAATGAGAAACGAGTGATGGAGACACATCCCAAGAGCGAAGAACATCCTGAGTCCTGAGTTTACCTTTGATAGCAAGCCAAACAAGGAAAGCATGCTTTGGAATATTATGCGAGAACCACACCACATCTGCCCAAGGAACCGGATTATGATAAGGACGAATAGCATTCCAAATAGCCCGGACCGAAAAGGGCTTAACAGATCCAGATCTATCCCTCCACTCCAGATTATCTTGCATCCCCGTACTAAAAGTAGGATTAGGGATAGAAATGAGATCAGGGTAAGCATTACCAAGAACTGGGGGCCATACCAACGAGCCGGATTCCACAATATCTGCAACCCTGGATGAAAGAGATAGATCCGCCCTGAACATATCCCTAGTGGACACCAAATCTGCAATGGGGCTCAAATCACACCACTTGTCGTACCAAATCGAAGTACCATGACCATCACCAATCTTGTGCCAAATAAAATCACGAATTACTGGCCTCAACTGCAGCAACTTTCTCCATCCCCACGACATGGAACCTCGGCATGGAATAGTCCAGAAGCTACGGTCCCTTATCTTATGCAACTGGGTCCAAGCAACCCATAAAGACTCCTTACGCATTAGAAGCTTCCAAAGCTGACTAACCATAAGAGCTTGATTAAAGAGATCAAGCTGTCGAATCCCAAGACCACCTTCAGAATTAGGCAAGCAAACAGCTTCCCAAGCCACCTTTGCTTTCCCCCTACGATATTCGCCATTACTCTATAAAAACTTCCGCATAATCTGCTGAATTTCCAGAAGAACACGAGTAGGAAGAATGAAGACCGACGCCCAATAAACATGCATAGATCCTAGAACCGACTTGACCAATTGCAAACGACCCGCAATAGATAAAGATTTATTCTTCCAATCAGACACCCGAGCCTCAACCTTAGCAATCAGTTCTTTGCAATCCTTATACACAGTCTCGAGGGAACAAGAGAAACACAAAGATACTTAACCGGGAGCTGCCCTTCCTCAAACGGAAGAACCTGAAGAATGCCTAACTTTGTGTGATTAAGCACATTACAAAAATAAGCAGTGCTTTTAGGCAAACTAGGAGTCAATCCAGAGACATCCCGAAACTCATTCAAAGAATCCATAATAATCTTAGCCGAATTGACATCACCATGTGTAAATAAGAACAAGTCATCAGCAAAACAAAGATTAATTAACCTCATCTCCGAACACGATCGGTGATACTTGAACCCATCAGTCTCCCTCACCTTCCGCTGCAAAATAAGCGTAAGAATCTCCATAACCAGGGTAAATAAATATGGGGACAAAGGATCACCCTGACGAAGCCCTCTTCTGCCTCTAAAATGGCCATGACTAGCACCATTAAGGGAAATTGAGAAGGAAGTAGTAGTTACACACTCCATGATCCACCCAATCATCTTCTGAGGAAAACTAAAACCACTAAGCGTAACACGAAGAAAATTCCAATCCACCGTGTCATAAGCTTTTTGAATATCGATTTTGAAGGCACAGCTCGGCTCCCCACGATCCAAATGATAATTAAGCATAAGTTCATGAGTCAGCAAAATATTATCCGCAATACTACGCCCAGGAATAAACGCCGACTGATTCAAACTAACTAGCGACTGGAGACAACCCTTGATACGATTAGCAATAATCTTGCTAATACATTTAAAAAGCACATTACAGCAGGAGATCGGCCTAAAATCCGTAACCTTAGTAGGCGTCGGGACTTTAGGAATAAGAGCCAAAAGGGTATGGTTCATCTGTTTCAAAAGCTTTCCATTACGAAAAAACTCTTTAACAGCTAAACAAACATCCCCTCCAACAATCTCCCAGGCCTCCTTAAAGAAAGCAGCCGTGAAACCATCAGGACCAGGAGATTTATCATTCCCCATAGAACATAGCAAGCTTAATTTCCCGATCCCCCACCTCCATAGTCATCTCAGAAGCAGCCAACGGATCAAGCACATTCCCAAATAAATCCTGGGTATTAAGAACAGTAGAATTACCTGCTTGACCAAGAAAACCCTCATAGTGTGCAACAAAGGCTCGAGCTAAGTTCTCATTCTCATGAATAGTCCCAGCAGTGTCAGTAACCACATTGATACGATTCCGACTAATTCTACCCTTGACCGCTTTATGAAAAAAGGTGGAGTTCGAATCCCCATCCTTGAGCCATTGAATCTTTGCCTTCTGCTTAAGAAAACGGTCATGAATAACAAGCGCATTATTATACTCCTGTTCCAGCGTAGCCTCCTCCTCCCTAAGAGCAACATTAAACGGGTCTTTATCCAAATCAGTCTGGGCCTTATCCAACTTCGAGCGCAAAGCGGTAAGATTCTCAAACAGATTACCATGAGCAAATAAGAGCTTACGAAACGGCCGCTTTAAGTGTTTGAGCTTCTTAGACACTTGAAACATGAGAAATCCAGAGGAGGAATGCATCCAACCCTCTTTCACCACATCCTTGAATCTCGGGTGAGACGTGAGAATGTTAGTAAATTTAAAAGGCTTATGGGGGCCCTTAACATTGGTAGCTATCCGAAGAATCGACGGAGCAAGATCTGAAGTACGATAAGGATGAAAAATGGCATGAGCATCAGCAAACACATCCCCAAATGGCTCATTGCCCAAGATACGATCAATCTTCTTGAGAAGGCCATCGACACCCTTAGGCTTCTGAGTCCAGGTAAAGTGAAGACCTGTACTAGAAATATCCCGAACTTCAATATCGTCAATACATTCCTTAAATTCACGCATAGCTATAGTCATACATGAAGATCCAGCAGTGCTTTCATTCAAGAAGAGAGAGGCATTAAAGTCACCAAGAATGCTCCAAGGTCTATCTCGAATGTACGAGCAATGCATCCGGAGGTTATCCCAAAGCTGTCTACGCTGAATATAACTGTTATGCCCATAGATAAATGAACAAAACAATTCCTTCTTAGCCAGCTTAAGCCATATACGCGTGTGAATGACTTGATCAGTTTGAGAAATAACCACAATATCGACATCATACTTATTCCAACCAAGAATTATCCTCGTGCCCTTATCACAAATACTTCCATTAGTTGTCCAGTCCCAATGCTTGAAAACACTAGAACATAGTTTATCCAATTTAGACACCTGCGCATGAGATTCTAAAATTGCACAAACAGAAAGCTTATTATCATAAATGATCTGACGAACTTCACATTGTTTGGGGGAGAAGTTGAGACCCCGTATGTTCCATGAAGCCATACTAATCATTGGAAACCACAACAACGGGAGTGCTTGCCCCCACTAGTGATTCTAATATTTGGGTTCCAGGACAGTTTTCAAGTTCTAGTTCTTCCTCCTCCGAATCACTCGGATTCAAAGTGGAATCAGGATATTCCTTTGGTCTTGGAACCCCTGACCCGCCATCCTCTCCGGTAGACGAACCCAAAACTCCAAACGAATTACAACCTTCTTCGATGTCTTATCAGGACCTTGGGCCTTACCCCCATCCCCCCAACTTGGTTTGGCATTAGAAGGAGCTGTTTTCACCTTCTGCTGAAACTGAAAATTTGGTCTAGGTTTGGGTAACCTAACACCTTCAACGGTCTTGGCCTTCTTAGATTTCTTCTTTTTCTGCTTAACCACAGTAAAACCTTCCCCATCTACCCTTGGGGAAACCGCAGCAACCTTAGGAAGCACATCAACCGAAGGGTTCAGCGGGCATTTATCCGCTTTATGCTCAAAAATCTTGCAAGTGGCACAGCGGGGAGGCCTCCATTCATACTCAATATCAACTGTAGCCAAGGAATGTCCTAACCCACCAGAATGAGGGATAGCAACCACCATAGTGTCCAGAAGATCCTCCTCAGCCGATACTTCAATTAAGGCACGAGCATAGTCCTTGCGCCCCCAAGAGTTTGAACACATTTTGCTAGTATACGTATCTAACATGATAGGTTTTCCAATTTGAGTGGTAATTAGACTTAATCCCACCTCAGAATACGCCACAATTGGAACATTTTGAATCTTGACCCAAACAGGGGCCTTGGTGACGGCCTCCTTTTTCAAGATGGTATCCGGCGTCCAGATGTTCAAACATAACGGTATCTGTCGTATGAGCCAAGGACCACCCTCCATAACCCGTTCCATTCCGTCCTTCGTATTAAATTGGAACAAAAAGAAGTCTTTTTCCAGCATTACTCTTTTCAGTCCAAACTTTGCCCAAGCATTCAAGACATAGTTTTCCACCAGTTTGAATGCCAGACGTTTTCCGATAAAGAATCCATAGATAGTGTTCTTAAAACGGGCACTAACTTCGTCCACCACCGACAACGGGATAGTAACCCTAGCACCCAGAACCACCTCTTCGTTTCGCATCTCAGTTAACCTTACCTTCTGATCGGAAGAAGTTTGACTTAAAACAGTTGCAAAAGACCCCTTAGCATTAATAACCCTTGGAGTATCCACATTTTTAGAAATCCCGGAGTCTTTCAAAGATTGGGAATTACCCCGAATAGGAGCACGAATGTTACCGTTAAGTGTTGTTAACGTCCCAATTTCAGTACCTTGTAAAATAGATTTGACAACTCCCGAGGATGCCATCATTCAATCTTAAACCACTAGACCGAAACTGATCGAGAACAAAAATACAACTCGTACGGATGAACAGCAACTTGTACGGATGAGAGACTGTACGGATGAGGATGTGTACGGATGACTCTCCTGTTCGTACGGATGAAGATACCAAGCGTACGAATGAAGAGAAACCAACGGATGAACAACAAACCCTAGATACGTACGGATCAGTTTGATAAGCACGGATGAAACCCTAGATACGTACGGATGACAAAGCAATACGTACGGACGTGGACTGATACGTACGGATGGACACCAAGCTGTACGAACGAGGTTCTAGGGTTACAGCCGCCACAAGTAGCAGCACTTCGCCGGAATTAATGGAAAATTCTAAAATCCACCACCAATCTGCAGCCAAACAGAAACCCAATACTAATAACTCAAAATCGAAACGGGATTAATACAGAAATCACTCCACCAGCCTCGAAATCAATCAGCAGCGCATGAAATGAAAACCAAAAAACCATCGAAATGAAATTGAAGAAATCGGCAGCAGGGATTCAATACAGACCAAATTGCAATCGTCAAACCAATAATAATCAATAAGAATAACAAATTAGCTACAATTCAACATCAAAATCAAACCGTAGCAATTAATCCAAAGTTTTTCTCAAATTCTCCATTCTAGAGAGAAAAAACACTAAAATCCATAACCCATTGGTCACAATAGCATTAAGAATGCTATTAGAATCCATTTAATCAATCAAAAACTCAATCAAACCCAAAATACCATTTAAAAATCAAAACCCAAATTCTAAAAACCCATAGGTTTTTTTTTTTTTTGGTAAAAGGGAATTATACCCCGGTAAATTATATAACCAAAAAAAGCGATGAAGTACAAAAGGGTATAGGAGAATTCCTATACCTCAACCCATTTCATGGGCAGCAACCAGCAAAAAAGCCAAAACAAAAAAACACACCCTATATAAGAAAGACATGCCTCCCTTATAGACTACCACGAATAAAAAAAACTAGACTAACAAACTAAACTACTTTTTAGTCTTCGCTTGAGGTTTGTAATCCCGATCCTTCTTAGAACTCTGAAGATGCTCATATCCATCATACCCATCATATCCATAGTCATCATCAGAATCATCGGATGGATTGAAACACTCCTGAGAATTGCTAACCTTCTTATCCTTGTTACCCATCGAACTGCTAGGAATAGACTTTCCCATATTTCCCTGATCATTCACCTGAGACTGAGGCCTATCCTGACCAAAAGCATCACCACCATTATTTAAAACTCCAAATGAATTAGCCACACTCAATCCTGGCATTGACCCAGCCGCCTTAGAAGACTTCCCCCCTTTCTTTTGCTGCCAGATTACCTTAGAATTAGGCTTATTAAATTTAATTCCAACAAATGTTCTAGGATCAGCTCCCATCTTCCTGTTACGACCTTTAACTTCCTTAAAACCCTCATCCCTAGCGTCCAAAACCGGAACCTGTTCATCCCTCATTGAATGGGTAACACTTTCCTCAATAACTTGTTTGGGGCATAAATTAGTATCATGACCAAAACATTGACAATCAGTACATTGAGGAGGCTTCCATTCATACTCAACTCGGATAGTTTCCTTGATATAACTGTCCCCCTCCTCAGAAGGAATTGCCATAGTCACCTCCTGTTTTAGGGCAACAGTCGCATCAATCTCAATTAAAGCCCTAGCAAAACTAATTCTTCCCCATGAGTCGGCACACATAGAACTAGTAAACGCATCAAGCATGATAGGTTTACCAATTTGCGTAGCAATTAGACTTAGACCATCCTCCGAGTAAGCCAGGATAGGCACATTGTACATTTTAACCCAAACAGGAACCTTGGTAACCTCCCGTTTCGTCAAGGACACATTAGGAGTCCATTTAGTGAGGATTAGAGGAGATCTGCGTATCAACCACGGCCCTCTTTCCAGTACCTGCTCCATACCTCCCTTAGAAGCAAATTTGAACAGATAAACCCCCGCATCATTCCTGGTAATCCGCTCAAAACCAAATTTGCGCCAAGCATTCGAAGCATATTGTTTAACCACTGGAAAGGAAGGATCTTTTCCAACAAAAAACCCCACAATGGAATTCTCATACCGACTCTTGATATTCGCAGCTACAGCTTGAGGAAGAACACAGTCAAATGCATCAAGTTTTTCTTCATTAACCAAGGAACGAAACTTACTCTTATTAGTCGGGACACTAGGGCCAAACAGACTAGCGTAAGAGTTGTTATTACCTGCAACTCCCAAACTACAAACTTGAGGACTAACATGTTGATCTGTGGACTCATGTCTATGCACAAGGCCCGCCATATCACCATTACACGGGATGTTCATCGTTGCAATAGCCTCAAAACGTTTGGTGATTCCCTCCAAAGTCGGGAGAGCATTAGCACCACTAGCACTAGCATTGCTCTCCATAACGGATGTAAGGTGAACCACACGAATGACCTGCGAGTTCGTACGGATGAACAAGGATTGGTACGGATGAAGCACTATATTCGTACGGATGACAGAATTCTCAAACGGATGAAGTAAGGTACGAATGAACTCCTATAAGCACGGATGATTCCCAGTCCGTACGAATGAAAAGAGGTTCGTACGGATGTATCAAAGCGTATACGTGCGAATGGATCAAACCCTAGTACGAATGGACTTCTATACGAATCAGGCAAAGCGTACGAAGGAGTGTATATCCGTACGAATGAAAAGTATATCCGTACGGATGTAAACCACCAGCTTAGAAACCCTAAATCGCTGCAGCCACAAACCCTAAACCACCTGCTAGCACTCGCCGGAAAACTAATCAGAAACACCAATCCTCCAGCCAAAAACGATTACCACTACAACTAAATCAAAACCGAATAAGAAGGCAATGTATAATCGAATCAACAGCCTCAAATGAAGCCGCGACCGATGTAAAACAAAACCCTCAAATCAATGAAAAGCAGCTGCAATGATGTCGATTAAGAAGAGAATCAGTGAATATAATTGTTAAACAGCAATAGCAAACGATTAAGGATCAAAATAACCACCAATTGATGGGAAAACCGGCCAAAATCCGGCCAACCAAACACCCCCCAATTCTCCTATTCTAGGTAACCCATAGGTACTTTCAAACACTAATTTTAAACCCATATGTATTTTAAAACACTAATTTTACAAAACACTACCATCCATTACCATTTCTATTCCAAACTACCCTAATAAACTTTTAATTACCTGAATCAATTTTCAAACCCACCTTATCCCCATTAAAGCTCTCATGTCCTTGTAAAACCTAGATTTCATCCGAGTTAGAATCACGTTTAGGTGTGTAATATTCCTCTTTCTTAATCCCCTAGGTCGCAATAGCATTAAGAATGCTATTAGAATCAATTCAATCAATCAAAAACTCAATCAAACCCAAAATACCATTTAAAAATCAAAACCCAAATTCTAAGAACCCATAGGTATTTTAAAACACTAATTTTACAAAACACTACCATACATTACCATTTCTATTCCAAACTACTCTAATAAACTTTTAATTACCTAAATCAATTATCAAACCCACCTTATCCCCATTAAAACTCTCATGTCCTTGTAAAACCTAGATTTCATCCGAGTTAAAATCACGTTTAGGTGTGAAATATTCCTCTTTCTTAATCCCCTAGGTCACAATAGCATTAAGAATGCTATTAGAAATCATTTAATCCATCAAAAACTCAATCAAACCAAAAATACCATTTAAAAACCAAAACCCAAATTCTAAAAACCCATAGGTATTTTAAAACACTAATTTTACAAAACACTACCATACATTACCATTTCTATTCCAAACTACCCTAATAAACTTTTAATTACCTAAAACAATTTTCAAACCCACCTTATCCCCATTAAAGCTCTCATGTCCTTGTAAAACCTAGATTTCATCCGAGTTAGAATCACGTTTAGCTGTGTAATATTCCTCTTTCTTAATCCCCTAGGTCGCAATAGCATTAAGAATGCTATTAGAATCCATTCAATCAATCAAAAACTCAATCAAACCCAAAATACCATTTAAAAATCAAAACCCAAATTCTAAAAACCCATAGGTATTTTAAAACACTAATTTTACAAAACACTACCATACATTACCATTTCTATTCCAAACTACCCTAATAAACTTTTAATTACCTAAATCAATTATCAAACCCACCTTATCCCCATTAAAACTCTCATGTCCTTGTAAAACCTAGATTTCATCCGAGTTAAAATCACGTTTAGGTGAGTAATATTCCTCTTTCTTAATCCCCTAGGTCGCAATAGCATTAAGAATGCTGTTAGAATCCATTTAATCAATCAAACACTCAATCTAACCCAAAAAACCATTTAAAAATGAAAACCCAAATTCTAAAAACCCATAGGTATTTTAAAACACTAATTTTACAAAACACTACCATACATTACCATTTCTATTCCAAACTACCCTAATAAACTTTTAATTACCTAAATCAATTATCAAACCCACCTTATCCCCATTAAAACTCTCATTTCCTTGTAAAACCTAGATTTCATCCGAGTTAGAATCACGTTTAGGTGTGTAATATTCCTGTTTTTTAATCTCCTAGGTCGCAATAGCATTAAAAATACTTAAGAATGTTATTAGAATCCATTTAATCAATCAAACACTCAATCAAACCCAAAATACCATTTAAAAATCAAAACCCATAGGTATTTTAAAACACTAATTTTACAAAACACTACCATACATTACCATTTCTATTCCAAACTACCCTAATAAACTTTTAATTACCTAAATCAATTATCATACCCACCTTATCCCCATTAAAACTCTCATTTCCTTGTAAAACCTAGATTTCATCCGAGTTAGAATCACGTTTAGGTGTGTAATATTCCTGTTTCTTAATCTCCTAGGTCGCAATAGCATTAAAAATGCTTAAGAATGTTATTAGAATCCATTTAATCAATCAAACACTCAATCAAACCCAAAATACCATTTAAAAATCAAAACCCAAATTCTAAAAACCCATAGGTATTTTAAAACACTAATTTTACAAAACACTACCATACATTACCATTTCTATTCCAAACTACCCTAATAAACTTTTAATTACCTAAATCAATTATCAAACCCACCTTATCCCCATTAAAACTCTCATGTCCTTGTAAAACCTAGATTTCATCCGAGTTAAAATCACGTTTAGGTGTGTAATATTCCTCTTTCTTAATCCCCTAGGTCACAATAGCATTAAGAATGCTTAAGAATGCTATTAGAATCCATTTAATCAATTAAAAACTCAATCAAACCCAAAATACCATTTAAAAATCAAAACCCAAATTCTAAAAACCCATATGTATTTTAAAACACTAATTTTACAAAACATTACCATACATTACCATTTCTATTCCAAACTACCCTAATAAACTTTTAATTACCTAAATCAACTATCAAACCCACCTTATCCCCATTAAAAGTCTCATTTTCTTGTTAAAACCTAGATTTTATCCGAGTTAGAATCACGTTTAGGTGTGTAATATTGCTCTTTCTTAATCCCCTAGGTCGCAATAGGATTAAGAATGCTTAAGAATGTTATTAGAATCCATTTAATCCATCCAAAACTCAATCAAACCCAAAATACCATTTAAAAATCAAAACCCAAATTCTAAAAACCCATAGGTATTTTAAAACACTAATTTTACAAAACACTACCATACATTACCATTTCTATTCCAAACTACCCTAATAAACTTTTAATTACCTAAATCAATTATCAAACCCACCATATCCCCATTAAAACTCTCATGTCCTTGTAAAACCTAGATTTCATCCGAGTTAAAATCACGTTTAGGTGTGTAATATTCCTCTTTCTTAATCTCCTAGGTCACAATAGCATTAAGAATGCTTAAGAATGCTATTAGAATCCATTTAATCAATTAAAAACTCAATCAAACCCAAAATACCATTTAAAAATCAAAACCCAAATTCTAAAAACCCATATGTATTTTAAAACACTAATTTTACAAAACATTACCATACATTACCATTTCTATTCCAAACTACCCTAATAAACTTTTAATTACCTAAATCAACTATCAAACCCACCTTATCCCGATTAAAAGTCTCATTTTCTTGTTAAAACCTAGATTTTATCCGAGTTAGAATCACGTTTAGGTGTGTAATATTGCTATTTCTTAATCCCCTAGGTCGCAATAGGATTAAGAATGCTTAAGAATGTTATTAGAATCCATTTAATCCATCCAAAACTCAATCAAACCCAAAAATACCATTTAAAAATCAAAACCCAAATTCTAAAAACCCATAGGTATTTTAAAACACTAATTTTACAAAACACTACCATACATTACCATTTCTATTCCAAACTACCATAATAAACTTTTTATTACCTAAATCAACTATCAAACCCACCTTATCCCCATTAAAACGCTCATTTCCTTGTAAAACCTAGATTTTATCCGAGTTAGAATCACGTTTAGGTGTGTAATATTCCTGTTTCTTAATCCCCTAGGTCGCAATAGGATTAAGAATGCTTAAGAATGCTATTAGAATCCATTTAATCAATCAAACACATCAATCAAACCCAAAATACCATTTAAAAATCAAAACCCAAATTCTAAAAACCCATAGGTATTTTAAAACACTAATTTTACAAAACACTACCATACATTACCATTTCTATTCCAAACTACCCTAATAAACTTTTAATTACCTAAATCAACTATCAAACCCACCTTATCCCCATTAAAAGTCTCATTTTCTTGTTAAAACCTAGATTTTATCCGAGTTAGAATCACGTTTAGTTGTGTAATATTCCTCTTTCTTAATCCCCTAGGTCGCAATAGGATTAAGAATGCTTAAGAATGTTATTAGAATCCATTTAATCCATCAAAAACTCAATCAAACCCAAAATACCATTTAAAAATCAAAACTCAAATTCTAAAAACCCATAGGTATTTTAAAACACTAATTTTACAAAACACTACCATACATTACCATTTCTATTCCAAACTACCCTAATAAACTTTTAATTACCTAAATCAACTATCAAACCCACCTTATCCCCATTAAAAGTCTCATTTTCTTGTTAAAACCTAGATTTTATCCGAGTTAGAATCACGTTTAGGTGTGTAATATTCCTCTTTCTTAATCCCCTAGGTCGCAATAGGATTAAGAATGCTTAAGAATGCTATTAGAATCCATTTAATCCATCCAAAACTCAATCAAACCCAAAATACCATTTAAAAATCAAAACCCAAATTCTAAAAACCCATAGGTATTTTAAAACACTAATTTTACAAAACACTACCATACATTACCATTTCTATTCCAAACTACCCTAATAAACTTTTAATTACCTAAATCAATTATCAAACCCACCTTATCCCCATTAAAACTCTCATTTCCTTGTTAAAACCTATATTTTATCCGAGTTAGAATCACGTTTAGGTGTGTAATATTCCTCTTTCTTAATCCCCTAGGTCGCAATAGGATTAAGAATGCTTAAGAATGTTATTAGAATCCATTTAATCCATCAAAAACTCAATCAAACCCAAAATACCATTTAAAAATCAAAACCCAAATTCTAAAAACCCATAGGTATTTTAAAACACTAATTTTACAAAACACTACCATACATTACCATTTCTATTCCAAACCACCCTAATAAACTTTTAATTACCTAAATCAATTATCAAACCCACCTTATCCCTATTAAAACTCTCATTTCCTTGTTAAAACCTAGATTTTATCCGAGTTAGAATCACGTTTAGGTGTGTAATATTCCTCTTTCTTAATCCCCTAGGTCGCAATAGGATTAAGAATGCTTAAGAATGCTAATAGAATCCATTTAATCAATCAAAAACTCAATCAAACCCAAAATACCATTTAAAAATCAAAACCCAAATTCTAAAAACCCATAGGTATTTTAAAACACTAATTTTACAAAACACTACCATACATTACCATTTCTATTCCAAACTACCCTAATAAACTTTTAATTACCTAAAGCAACTATCAAACCCACCTTATCCCCATTAAGACGCTCATTTCCTTGTAAAACCAAGATTTTATCCGAGTTAGAATCACGTTTAGGTGTGTAATATTCCTCTTTCTTAATCCCCTAGGTCGCAATAGCATTAAGAATGCTTAAGAATGCTATTAGAATCCATTTAATCAATTAAAAACTCAATCAAACCCAAAATACCATTTAAAAATCAAAACCCAAATTCTAAAAACCCATATGTATTTTATTTTTTTGGTATAAGGGAAATTACCCCGGTAAATTATATTAACACCAAAAACCAATAGAGTACAATGGAATGTGGCTGAAATACCACATTAACCTCAGGACTAGCCTGAACATAATAAGACAGGATGACAAACCATCTGTCTACAAACTAAGCAATACAAGAAAAAGAATACTAAACAATGAAATCGCCTAAATCAGAAGAGATTCCGGAATATTCCAATTCTTCAACAGATCCAAAGCCGCTCTCGAATTCTTGAATCTACATGACAAAAGCCTGGCACGAACATCAGCCAAAATATTATCCACAAGAACATTGACCGTTCTTTTGGATCCCATATATAATCTATCATTTCTTTCGCGCCAAATGAAATACATGGCAGCAGCCAGAACCAGCTTGGCTATGACGCTTACCGAAGACCGACGATGAGCAAATGGAAGAATGGTCCCAACGATATCCGTGAGACATGGAGGACTACTCTGAAGACCAGCCTGCCCCCGAACTTGAAACCAAACTTGCCTAGCATAAGGACACTCGAAGAAAAGATGGGCATGAGAATCTGGTTGAGTTTCACAAAGAGTACAATGAGAAACCAACGAAGGAGACACATCCCAAGAGCTAAGAACATCCTGAGTTCTGAGCTTGCCTTTGATTGCAAGCCAAACAAGAAAAGCATGTTTTGGAATATTATTCGAGAACCAAACCACATCAGCCCAAGGAACCGGATTATGGTACGGACGAATAGTATTCCAAACAGCTCGAACCGAGAACACCTGAACTGACCCAGACCTATCCCTCCACTCCAGACTATCTTGAATCCCAGTACTAAGACAAGGATTAGGGATAGAGAGAAGAGCAGGGTAAGCAGTACCGAGGTCGGGGGGCCATACCAAAGAGCCAGACGCCACAATATCTGCAACCCTGGAGGAGACAGAAAGATCCGCCCCATACATGTCCCGGGTGGACACAAATCCCGCAATGGGACTCAAAGCACACCACTTGTCATACCAAATCGAAGTACCATTACCATCACCAATCTTGTGCCAAATAAAATCACGAACAATTGGCCGCAGCTGTAACAACTTTCTCCATCCCCATGACATAGAACCACGGCATGGAATAGTCCAGAAATTCCGATCTCTTATCTTGTGCAAATGGGTCCAAGCAACCCATAAGGATTCCTTACGCATTAGGAGCTTCCAAAGCTGGCTAACCATAAGAGCTTGGTTAAACAGATCCAGCTGCCGAATCCCAAGACCGCCTTCAGACTTAGGCAAGCAAACAGCTTCCCAAGCCACCTTAGCTTCCCCCCTGCGGAAATCACCATTACTCCATAAAAACTTCCTCATAATCTGCTGAATTTCCAGAAGGACACGAGCGGGCAGAATGATGACCGAAGCCCAATAAACATGCATGGATGAGAGAACAGACTTAACCAGTTGTAATCGACCCGCAGTAGATAAGGATTTGTTCTTCCAATCAGAAACCCGAGCCTCAACCTTAGCAAGCAGTTCTTTGCAGTCCTTATACACCAGTCTCGAAGGAACCAGCGGAACACCAAGGTACTTAACCGGGAGCCGCCCCTCCTCAAACGGCATAACCTGAAGAATGCCTAACTTTGTATGATTAAGCACATTACAAAAATATGCAGTACTCTTAGGCAAGCTAGGGGTCAATCCAGACACATCCCGAAACTCATTCAAAGAATCCATAATAATCTTAGCCGAAGCAACATTACCATGAGAAAATATGAACAAGTCATCAGCAAAACAAAGATTAATTAACCCCATCTCCGAGCAATAACGGTGATACTTGAACCCAGCAGTCTCCCATACCCTCCGCTGCAAGATTAGCGTAAGAATTTCCATAACTAGGGTAAATAAGTAGGGGGACAAAGGATCACCCTGACGGAGCCCTCTTCTACCTCTGAAATGGCCATGAGTAGCACCATTAAGAGAAATGGAGAAGGACGTAGTAGTTACACATTCCATGATCCAACCAATCATCCTCTGAGGGAAACCAAAACCAGTAAGAATAACACGAAGAAAGTTCCAATCCACCGTGTCATAAGCTTTCTGAATATCGATTTTGAAGGCACATCGCGGCTCCCCACGGTCCAAATGATAATTATGCATCAGCTCATGCGTCAGCAAAATATTATCAGCAATGCTACGCCCAGGAATAAAAGCCGACTGATTCAAGCTAACCAGCGACTGGAGACTACCCTTGATACGATTAGCAATGATCTTGCTAATACATTTAAACAAAACATTACAACATGAGATTGGCCTGAAATCCGTAACTTTAGTCGGAGTCTGAACTTTAGGAATAAGCGCCAGGAGGGTATGGTTCATCTGTTTCAGAAGTTTCCCATTACAAAAAAAATTCCTTAACAGCTAAAAAAATATTACCGCCAACAGTCTCC
>CAJVGC010000060.1:43872148-44072550 GCA_910822075.1 Senecio squalidus | reverse complement strand
GTGCAAATACTTCTTCATAGTCAATACCTTCTTCTTGAGTGTAGCCCTGGGCAACTAGTCTTGCCTTATTTTTGATCACAATGCCACGCTCATCTTTCTTATTTCTGAATATCCAGCGTGTGCCTATCACCTTTTTCCCATATGGGATTTCAACAAGAACCCATACTCCCTGAATCTTGAATTGGAGAAGCTCTGCCTGACATGCTTCTATCCAGTGTGGATCTAATAGTGCCTCTTGAATTTTCTTTGGCTCCATTTGTGAGAGGAAGCATGCAAAGAGACATGTGTTTATAAGAGCACGCTGAGAATCCTTTTTAGATTTGAATTGGCTTCGAGTTTCCATAGAGACGTCAATTGAGCCAATGATCTGATCAGGAGGATGATTCTTAGTAATACGAGAAGATGGGAGCTTCTCAACACGTAGTTCACTACCTAGGTTTGTATCATTCAAATCTGGCATGTCATTGCTTGAAAAGTTGGTAGTGAATGGAGACGGAGTGGTTGGAGGAGTAGTAAATGAAGGAGAGGTGACTGATTTAGGGATATCAGTTGAGTAGTGCTCAAATTCTTCACTTACAGTAGTTTCAACTCCAAACTCATTTTCTTCTATTAGGAATGGAACTCCATTAGGTCGTGTTGCATTATCCGTAGGAGTTGGTGATGGAGGAGTGACAACTTCGTCTTCCTTGGTAGGGTTGTCTTCTGTGGCCTTTGATTCAACAGCTGGATCTTCCAAAAAGATTGGAAGATTTATGTATTCCATCACATCCAAGCGAGCAGTACCTGTAATAGGAGCCGTAGTAACAGGTGCCGTAGTTGTGGATTTTGTTGCCGTATTAACATGCTCAGTAGCAACTTGGTCCGTATCAACTTGCTTTGGTTGAAACTCAAAGTTAGAGTTTAGTGACTTTGTTAAGGCATCCAAATCAAATACCCAATCTGGTCCATGTCCCCTCTTGTTGGGTGTATATTCATTGAATGTGACATTTGAGCTTTCTTCAATGATCTTGGATTTGTGATTGTAGACCCGATATGCTTTGCTTTGAGATGAGTATCCAACGAATGTTCCTTCATCAGCTTTGCTTTCAAATTTTCCAAGATAGTCTTTTGAGTTAAGGACTGTGCATGGGCATCCAAAAGCACGAAGAAAGCTGATCAAGGGTTGCTTCTTGTGTAGTAGCTCATATGGTGTCTTGTTATGTGCCTTAACTAGCAATACCCTATTCTGGACATAGCAGGCAGTGTTAACTGCTTCTGCCCAGAAGAATATAGGAAGATTTGAGTCAGCTAGCATGCTTCTTGCTGCCTCAATTAGTGTCCTATTACGTCTTTCAGCAACTCCGTTTTGTTGAGGAGTCCTGGCAGCACTGAATTGGCGTTCTATTCCTTTCTTCTCGCAGAAGTCATTCATCACACTATTCTTGAATTCTGTACCATTATCACAACGGATTTTCTTGATCTTCTTGTTGAGTTGAAGTTCAATCTTAGTGATAAAAGAGATGAGAAGTTGGCTTGTTTCATCTTTGGTACCAAGAAAATAAACCCATGTATATCTTGTGTAATCATCGGTGATGACCAAGCAGTATGACTTCTTTGCAATACTTTTTACGTTCGTAGGACCAAAGAGATCCATGTGTAAAAGATGTAAAGCAGTGGTGTTAGAGTTGACTTCCTTGATTTTGTGGGAAGACTTGTGTTGCTTCCCCTTCAAGCAAGCTAAGCAATTGTCTTCAAGTTTGAATTGCTTGTTTGGGAGTCCTCTAACCAGACTAGACTTGACTAGTTTGTTGATGTTTTTCAAGTTCATGTGGCACATCCTCCTATGCCATAGAGTTGATTCATCCAAAGTTGCTTTAGAGAGAAAGCAGGCTTCAGGTGAATTGACTTGAACCTTGGACATGTCTAGACAATAAACATTATCCCTCCTTGGTGTTCTGAGTAGTATCATGCTTTCATCGATTACATACCCAGGCTTCATTATAATGCATTCAGTAGCAGTGAAGATCGGTGTGTGTTTCTCATCACAAACTTGAGAGACACTCAACAGATTATATTGAAGCTGTTGCACATAGTACACATCCTTGAAGTGTAGTGTACCATTGCTGATTGTTCCCTTTCCAGTAATCTTTCCTCCCTTTGGATTGCCTCCAAAAGCAACGTATCCTCCGTTGAACTTTTCAAAGTCCTGTAGGCAGGACATGTTGCCCGTCATGTGCCTGGAGCAGCCACTATCTACATGCCAACTGTCCTTGTCTTCTTTTGTTGGCTGAACCTGCACATTAACGTTAGAGATTAGTTTCTGGTGGGAACCCAAGCCAAAGTTGACTTGGGTTTGCCCATATCATCGAAGTAACTCACCTTCCTTTGTACAAGTTTTGTAAAATCAGTGGGGATAGGTGGTTGAGTTACTTGAACCTTTGGTTGCCATACTTTCTTGAAAGATTTATCTTTATGAGCAATTTTGGGTGTCACCACTTTTGATTTAACAATTTGAGGAGGTACTGGTTTGACGTATCGTTGTTTCTTTTTGTTAATAGGAGCCTTGGTGACAAAGTTACCTTTGGCAGGATTAACATGAGTAGGGTTCATACGGTTAGGTTTCACAGTATTAACACGAGCAGTATTAACACCCTTACCTTTGGCCGTATTAACCTTATCCGTAGAAACTATGGTTTGTCTAGCAGTACCAACTCTCTTGTTGAAAGTGTTGTTCCTGTTTTTACCACTTTGCTTTTCTGAAGATATTTGTTTAACAAAGTTGGTGTTAGAGACAACCCTTCCCTTGTATCCCACCCCATGATGTGGTTTTTGAGTCACTTGCACTTGAATTTGAGGATTGTGATAGCAGATCTTTGCATAGTGATTCAGTTTACCACAAATAAAACATCCCTTCCTAGTGTTTTGTACAACCTGACCCTTTTGGGTTTTGACTTGGTTCATGTTTCTTTGATTTCCTCTTTTGCCTATGTGTTTCCAAGTCTTGTTGTTTTCCTTAGGTGTGTGCTTAATTTTGCTTTCTGAAGGTGTTTTTGCAGTTTTAATGGGGTTAGTGGAGGGCAGAGACACTAAACTTTGTGTAGAAGGTAAAGTTATTCCCTCTATTGTGAGTAGATGATTTTCCAATGGAATATCCTTGTTCTTTATAACATGAACTTTACTTTCTTCCACTAAGTCCTCTATTAGAACTTCATCATAGTTGATTGGATCAACATTGAATGATTCTTTTGGAGGTGTCTGTGTGATTGGGATTCTAGGCTCATCTAAGGATGGTGGAATATAGTTTTGGTTAAATGGAGGGGCAACTTCTTTGTATCCTAGGCCCGCTTTAACCTTACTATGAATTTGTTTTTGACAAAGATCGTTAACAGATTTAGAAGCAAATTCTAACTTCCCTACATCTAGCTCAATTTTAGTGTGTTCTTGTTCTAAAAGTTTAACCTTATCCCTAGCTGCTTTGAGTTTAAGAAGTAAGTCCTCTTGTTGCCATTCAAGTAGATTGATCTTTTCCTGATAGCTTTGTTCATTTACTTTGTGGGACTTAATCTGTTTTTCTAAATTATCAATTACTCTAAGAGCTGACCTTCTTTGTTCTTCTAAGTCTTTAATGGAGTCACTCATTAATTGATTATGGTCTTTGTACTTAGTGATTATACTTTTACATTCAGGAGTACAAAGTTTGGTAATTACCTCGGCCATGAGCGATGTTGTATCTGGAGTTGGTGAGTCAATGGCCATGAGAGCATCTTCGTGGTTTGCTCCTTGATCATCGTCTGTCCAGTCGTATCCCAATATGTTGTTGTTGAGTGTAGAAATTTCAACGTCAACATACTCCAGCTCAGTAGAAAAAACATCATCCGTAGCAACTAATTCTCCAAAGATGTCCGCATCATCTGTTACTACGGCTATGCATGCATGGTGAACAGTAGCCGCAGTATTTTCTACGTGATATTGTTCCTCAGAGATTAGTGCTCTATTCTGACTTGTTTCTTCAGCCAAGTCGCTCCAATCAAATCCAAAGATGTCCTGAGACATGAGTGCACTTTGATTTGTCTCTTGAGTGGTTCGTGGATTGTTGGTGTTGGACTTGTTTGGACAATCTCTAGCGAAGTGACCTAATTCACCACAGTCATAGCACTTTACTTTGCTCTTGTCAAAGGTGATTCGTTCGTTGTTTCGTGGATTGAATCTCCTTCCTGTTCTATTCAAGAATCTTTTTGCGCGTAGAGCCAACATAGCTGATTGCCACTTGAGATCGATTTCATCAGAATCATCTTGATGCATCTGCTGGACTTCGTCGACTGTGAGATTAGCACACTTACATAGGAAGGATTCGAATGAAATCTCTTCGCTGATTTCATGTTTGGATCCTCCAGATGTTGTAGCAAGGGCAGTATTAATATTGGTAATACTGGGATTGTTGCTGGAAACCTTTTCTGCTTCGACTTCAGATTCAAAGACTCTTAAGTCGTTGTAGAGATCATCCAACTCTAGTGCTTCTAGGGCGTCTCCTTGTCTGTAGATCACAGTGTACACAATCCATTCCTTCCCTAGAGCTCGGATAAACTTTCTGTTTATATCATCCTTCTCATATTTGATTCCTGCGCTGAGCATCTCTCCAGTGAGTTTCTTGTATCGGTCAAAAGTCTGAGTCATTCGTTCGCCAGGTAAGCCATTAAAGTTTTCATACTCTTGTTTGAGAAGAGCCTTCTTGTTCTTTTTGGTATTCTTGGTTCCGCTGAATCTCTTTTCCAGAGCTTCCCATAGTGATTTGGCATCTTCATATTCTTCGAATTGTGATTGATATTCGTTGGGGATTGCAATCATAAGAATACTGAGAGCCTTGATCTCAGTTTGTTTCTCCCTTCTTTCAAGATCGCTTACCAGTGCACGAGCATTCACTCCTGGTTCTCCATCAGCTCCTTGGGCAGCAGGACGTTTGTTACCATTGATGATCACATCCCATACTGTGTAATCGGCCAGTAGGATGTGTTGCTTGATTCGTAGCTTCCATAAGTCGAATTCGTTGCTCTTTAGGATTGGAACTTTTCCTAGAGCAGTTTCCGTCATCGTGGTTGTAATGATTCTTGCTTGTGAGGATTTGTAACTCGTTGATCTATGGATCTAAAGCACCTCCTGTGCTCTGATACCACTTGTAGGATCGATATTGATTACTTAGATCAAGATTTATCAAAGAAGTTCAGCAGCGGAGATGAACACTTTGATATTCACAAGTTTATGATAATCAAATATTGTATATAAAAGAACAATAAGAACAAACAATAACGATTATCATCAAGCCTCAATCTATTAATAAATTAACAGACGTGTTTCTTTACATACAAGGATCTATAAAAGACCTTGAGGCTAAACCTAGCTTTTCTAGGAAACATCTAACACAACCTCAATCTATTTGATCAGAATAGTCGTGTTTCTTCTATCTTACAAGGATCAATTTGACCTTGAGGCTGAACAAAGGGGAAACGATCTCAAGTGGTGAGATCGTTTGGTGTTTTCCTAAAGAATAAACATGATGAAAACCACACGTTTACAATGTCTAGAGATCTCTTTATATATAGAGTCTCATATGACTTACATAAGGAAACTAGTTACATAAGGAAACCTAGTTATATTAGGAGACTAAATCTTTTTAGATCTTTATCTTGAAATTCAAGTCTTCCATAACTGAGTTGCAGGAGTAGTAACTTGCAGGAGTAGTAACTTGCAGGAGTAGTAACTGAGCAGTAGTAACTTGCAGTAGTAACTAAGCCGTATTAACTGAGCAGTAGTAACTGAGCAGTAGTAACTGAGCAGTATTAACTGAGCAGTAGTAACTAAGCAGTATTAACTCAACAATTTAGTCCTAACAATCTTCCCCTAAACTTATGCTTTCTACATGCAAAGCAATAAGTTTCTTCAATGTAAATTGTTGATGAGAATGCTATCACAACTACTATTTCAACTTTGTCTTCTCCATGTTTCCTTGATGTATATGCTCAGTTTATATTTTGTCTCATCAAATCAAAATATTATCCCAACACATTTTACACCATATTACACACACATACACTTTACTCTCTCTCTCTCTCTCTCTCTCTCTCTCTCTCTCTCTCTCTCTCTCTCTCTCTCATTATTTCCAGCCACTTAGCAAGGAAAATCCATCAAAATATCAGTAACAAACCACTAATCACATCAAGATTATCAAGAAATTTCACCACTTTGGTTACATACATCATCTTCCACCACTTTGGAGCCGAAATCACCATCAAGCAACTAGAAATCACCATCCATTCACTTTCCTTTGGGTATAATCACTTTTCCTTACTGTTTTTACATAAATCTTCCATTTCATGTATGGTCCATCATCTAAATATGAGTTTTTAGGAAGTTTTATGGTTAATAACCTAATTAAAACAAGTTTTGTAAGTTTATACATAGATCTTTGTTTAAATGGTTGAAAAGCTTAACAAGACTGTTAATTGGAAAGTATTTTGATGTTTTTATCACCTGCATGTTAAGATCCACCATCTAAAAGACAAGATTTTACACATACACGATGTTGGGGAAAATCAGTCGCCAGGTGCGCCGCCCCTGTTCTTCAGGGCGACGCACCGAGGCTGCTGACCATTTACAAAACGTTGTTAAAACGCTATAATTTGTAACCCAGAACTTAGTATTTTAAGAATCTGTTTAAGAATGATGTTAATGATTTTGAAGAGTAACTTATGTTAACATATAATTGTATGGTGTTATAATAAGTTAAAACACAAATCTTGTTATATAAATGTTTTGTTAAGCGGGAAAGTGTATAAATTTTGGATATAAATTCTATAGCGCGGAAGCGCTGCCCAAATCTCGTTAGACATATTTATAACACTTTAAAAACAAGCATCTCGTTGACTAACGAGTAAAATAATTAATAAGTAATGATACTTACACGAAAACTTGATATATATTAGGATTTCGGTGATTCCGAGCACCTTCCGAGCACATTCCGAGCACGCTAGAATCTTCGCCAACCGTGAGTTACAAACCCCTCTTTTAAACGCTTTATACATTTTGGGGTGAAATACGAGTCTTACGCTTTAAACGCTATTCTTATGCTAAAACGTTGTTTTGCATGCTTAAACGAACTACTTTTAAGCTTGAACACTTATACTAAAACTATATTGCCAGCATTGTTGAATTTTTTGCCAACAATGCTGAGGTCACTAAAATTATAATGCCAACATTGTTGAATGTTTTGCCAACAATGCTGAGGACACTAAAACTATATTGCTAGTGAACTAAACTTTGTTCCGTCATGTTGTGGATATGTCCAACATGTACGTGAGATACCACTAAAATTCCCGACACTACCAAGAGGTACGCTTTAGTTGCTATTAATCCCTTTGGAAATGACCGTTAGTAATTTTGGATAGCGCTATTAGGTTAGTTTGACCCTCACCACAACGGCAACAACGATGGTGCATGATTATTAATTGGGTAGGCTTGAGGCTTAGAAACGATCATTGGGCAATACTTTAGGATTGTCACATAGTCGTGCACTATGTGGTCAATGCCTACACACTTATAAACTTATCGTCTTCCACATGTGGATTATTCCACCGCTGAGGTAATGACAAAATACACTTACATCTTTGTCATACTTGAAACTTATGCCACGTTACCTAGTTTGGTACAACACACATATGCAAATTTTATATACTTATACTTTACGCAATGTTATGTGCCTCAACACTTTGAATGTCTATACTTAAACTTGTGACACACTAACTACGTCTCCCGTAGTTAACATTTTACTCGTATTTTTAGGAAACGAGTAAGCATAGAGATGATGCGTGTAGACTTTGGCTTGACTTTTTGGACGACTTCAAGAAGGGGAATGGTTTGGGTGGTTTGGAATTTGAAAACTTGTCTTTTGTAAACGCTATGTAATCTCAAAACTTTGTAACTTTGAATGCATGATTTTAATTTTAAACTTGGTGCTTATCTATACACTTGTGTAATGAATACTCTTGCGCTTCACATCCCGTGTTTCCGCTTTAGCGGGGTGTGACAAACCCAATATGCGGTGACACAAAGGTGTGTATCATGGCAACCATGAGGAGCCGACCAAACATCGGTTGTTAAGTTTACATTTGTTTTTTAATATTTCAAAACCTTTTATTACCATTGTTTTAGCTTCTTTCCATAATTTTATACAATCACTTCTAAGAGTAGTACGAATTACGTGATTATATCGCGGTTGAAGACACTTTTGAATCACCCTAGTGAATCGAGGGTTATCAAGGTGATTGAACGACAAGCGGATTGAATCACATGACCCGCAAACTCTTGACGTATCCGCTCCACCGAATATACAAAAATACTTCCGTCTTTCCCCATCGATGATTGACCCGATTTAGGAACGAGTTTGAGCACTTTGCAATGCTTCTCGGTATGACTCTTCAACGTCGAGTTGGATTCTTATTTCAAAAAATGGCAGCAATAATTACAATGCGCCATCTTTTCACCATCCAGCAACAACACCAAACGGTAATTACACCAAATGGCTAGGTTTTGGTTTGTTTTGATAAATTTAACAATCGTTCTTTCTCTTGTAGAACCAACACCGGTGGAAGCGGTAGAACTTTGAGTTGCCATTTGATTATTGATGATTTATCGAGATTTTTTCAAACGTTTTTCGAACGTATATTTTGCGTTATGAGAGTCTTATAATGTTTCGATTAACCACATACTCAACCTACATATTTATAGTAAATTTAGGATGATAAAATGGTATAGAAAAACACAAAAAACGGCTCTATAATGACTAGAATTTCGAAAAATAAAAAAGCGGATAGAATTAATAACCGATTTTTAAACCGGTTTTGTCCAAACCAGTTCTTATAACTCCTAATCGGTTGCAATGGTAGGAATGCCAAACCGGTCTTGAACCCCAGTGTTTCTGGCGAAACTAATCCGGTTTGGGTCAAAACCGGTTTTGACCAGGTTCGATTTTCGGTTTACTATTAGTTTCAGTTTCGTTTTTTTCCGACACGTCTAATTGTATATCATCAAAATACATCCAAGATGATAATAGTTATAAATATATATACAACTAAGTTGTAATAATCTCAATTTAGAAAACCTTGATAATATAAAATCGAAAAAATGACATTTTTAGAAAAGTGATATATATGCCTAACTTATATAAGCCTAAATATAACTAATTTATTCAAGTTGATAAATAGATCTCCACTACTTAAGTTATCTCTTATAAAATGAAAGTTTTATAACTTATGTTGCATTAACCCCATTAAGGGGAATTTAAAAGAAGAGAAAGCCCAAGTGATATAAAATATGGGCCTTTACCTAAATACCCTTAAACCATACTAAGAGTATAATTCCTTAACACATCTTGATTCCGGCGAGGCGGTAGCGGCTAACTCAACATCTCCGGTTAGTCACCATGGGTCGTATGCACAGCAAAGGGTAATCTCTCATTATTATTATTATTATTTTTATTATGTATTTTATTTTGTGTTAATATTAAATTGATTTGATTTATGTAGAAAGGGTATTTCAGCATCAGCTAAACCATACAAAAGGACCTCACCAAGCTGGTTGAAAATCTCCCCTCAAGATGTATATTTTCATATCTTACTTTTTTATTTGTTTATATAAATACTAGATTATTGTCCCGGATAGCACGGAAAAAAATAAAAATTTGGATGTGAACATTTCATTGTGTTTAGCTGATTTTTGTATAACCCAAACTCTTGTGCCCGTTATTTCGCTTTCATATATAGAACGTACAAACTGGATCAAGTAAGAACGAAAATCTTTTAAGAACCGTAAGAACTCATTTATAGCCACACATTCATGATGCGCAACTATTTTTTTTCCCTAACTCTGATTAAATTAGTGGACATTAATCACTCGTGCTTCACATCTTTCCGTTGTGCATTAAAAATGAGTTCTTATATTGGATCCATCCCCTTAGACCGTATTACTCTTATGTTAATAACATGATATTGATTGTTTTTTACAACTGAGCAGGTTCAGGACAGTATCTGTAAGTACCTATCATAGGTTCTTTAGAATTTCAAATACAAAATTTAATCATATTACATATGTAACCAATAACGGTTTCGGTGTTTCGTTTATTGACCTTCATTCGATGTCAACGTTTCTTTGTTGTAAAGGCTTTTGAGTTTTCTCAATGTATTTAACTAATCTTTGTATGACCCAATTGGTATAATTAAATACAGTAATAAATTAGCTCGGAGACTGCTTTTATATTTTGAGCTTGTTAGTTCACTTTCATATAAAGAGCGTAGAAACTGGATCAAATAAGAACCAAAATATGTTAAGAACCATAAGACCTCATTTATAGGATGCACAACTATTTTTTTAGCATCTTACTGGACATTAATCGCTCGTACATCAAATCTATCCCCTTTGCATAAAAAACGAGTGGCTAGAAATGGTTTATACGGTTTTCTATTAATTTTTTTTTTCTTATTGGATCCCTCCCCTTGGATCGTATTCTTATGTTAATAACATGATATTGATTTTATTTATATTTTTTAATTGTTCAGGTTCAGGACAATATCTGTAAGTTTGCCAAGAAGGGTCTGACACCATCTCAGATTGGTGTTATTCTTCGTGATTCTCATGGTATTGCTCAGGTCAACAGCGTTACTGGTAGCAAGATTCTAAGAATTCTTAAGGCACATGGTATGCATCTTTTCATTTCCATTCTGTTTGTGGTTTTTAATTTTATTGACTAATTTGTTGTGCTAATGAAAATTAATAGGGCTTGCTCCTGAGATTCCCGAGGATTTGTACCACCTGATTAAGAAGGCAGTTGCTATCAGAAAGCACTTGGAGAGGAACAGGAAGGACAAGGATTCCAAATTCAGGCTGATTCTCGTTGAGAGCAGGATTCACCGTCTTGCTCGTTATTACAAGAAGACCAAGAAGCTTCCACCTGTCTGGAAATAGTATGTTCTTCATATTTTCCTCTTTATCTTCTTTTATAAATCATCAGTATATCTTTTCTTTTTTAAAAAAGAAAAATGAATAGCTCCTTTCTTTGTTTGAATCTCTTTAATCCTACTTTGTATTAAATCAATGCTGAACATCTTGTTCGTTTTCTCACCTCATTATTTATCGGAAATTATAACCTTGGGTTAAAAGTTTGTTTTAAACGAATAGCTGCTCCTTCAATTTCCTACAAATCTTTCATTTCATTTCATTGGATGTGGCGTCTATTTTCATAGTTTTTTTTTTTAAATATGTTTTCTAGATTCCTAATAACTTTTTTCGTGTTTGCAGCGAGTCAACCACCGCTAGCACCCTTGTGGCTTAGAGCAGTTATCTAATGCGGAAGCTGGATCTAAGTTTGAAATTTTAAGTGATCTCTTTTAGCTGAAACATTGTTATATTCTGTTTTTGATCATTAGGGTGTTCAAAACATGAATCGATTTTGTATTGTTTGAAGATCTTTTTAAGAAAGCAGTTGCACTTCTCGTACATTGTTTATTCCTATGATGTATTATTCATACTATGCGCCAAAAGCCGGGTATTTTGTTTAAAGGTGCGGTTGTGATTTTTCCAGAGTAAAAAGCGATCTTGGTCGTATTGTATATAGAAATGAGTATTGCTATATACAGCATCTTAGATAAGATAGAAGAGGAAACTATGATTAGAAGAATATTTCGTTTGCTTAAAATCCAAGCGAAAACCAAAAATATCAAAATCTAGGTTACCTTTTAACCCTTATGAAAGCAAAGGTCCTACCTTTCTTCAAACGCACACCCAAACAACATTCTTCTGTTTATCGCGCCTGTTTTATACGTATTAACTCTAATACAAACAAATAAGCAGTTTAGAGACTCTATGGGATTGCTTGTCCGGTTTTTTTTTTTTAGTGAAATAAGATGTTCTTAATAACCAAACTGGCTTTGCGTACCCTCACTTCCCTCTATATTTGTTATAATCTTACCAATTTCATATGATAACGTATAAAAGTACCAACACAAGTTGTTCATGAGTAAAAGGCTGTGAAACAAACAAGAAATCAAAAGGTCTCGTGTACATGACACGGGGCCAATATGACCCTCGAAACATAGGAGAAGATAAAAGATATATTAACATGATATCATATCATTACTATGATGCTCAACGTTTCATGTCAAATGATGATTTCACCACATCCCAAATGCAAAAAATGAAAAGAAAAAAAACTGGGAAAAAAACATCTACATACATCATCAAGGAAAAAATGTTGACGTCAACACGAGTCAAACTAAAACCAACAAACTCGTAACATCCAAACCAAAGACTATATGTGTTCAAACCAAAGCTGAGGAGAAATCTAAGAGCAAAACTTAGACCGAAATGCAAGAAAAAGAAAGGCATTTATATATATAGTGAATAATTTATTTGAATTTGATAAAATGATACAACTCGGATCAAATAAAGCGAATTTCTTCTCTTAGTCATGAATTCTACAATAATGAAGCTACAACAATTACATTCCCACAAGTAAAAAACAACACATTTTCTTAATATCTTTCGGTACATATCACAAAAATCTATTTTTCTTCGTGGGATATCTTTCTTTTTTAAACCCTCCTTATCATCATTACGATATATGAAAACAAAGATCAGACAGATGAACAAAAACAATCAAGTGAATACCAAAATTAACAAGAATTAAAGTATAACTTTACCAAATCTTTTAAAATTTCCATCCTCGTGGAACATGATTCAATGATCGAGCTTCTTCCCTGAACCATAATAACCAACATACCATCTCACAAATTTCTTCAACCCCGTTTGAAGATCCGTTGTAGGCTTATAACCAAACTCTCTTTGAGCATAACTAATATTCGCATGAGTAAACGGAACATCACCATTTCTAGGCAACTTCATCACCCTTTTTTTCGCTTTCACTTTCAACAACTTTTCCAAAATACTGACGAGATCCGAAACAGGAACAGGTGAAGTATTCCCCAAATTAAAAACTCTCAATTGCGCATTCCCTTTCTTCTTCCCACCACTTCCAGTACTCTTTTCCGCAGTATCCAAAGCACCCAAACAACCTTTCACAATATCATCAATATACGTAAAATCACGCGCCACAGTTCCATGATTCGCACCTTCAAAAACCGAAATCGACTTGCCTTTCAAAATATCTCTAGTAAAAAAGAAATACGCCATATCCGGCCTACCCCAAGGTCCATAAACAGTAAAGAATCTCAAACCAGTCAAAGACAAGCCATATATATGATTATAAGTATGTGCAATCTCTTCACCGGCTTTCTTAGTCGCGGCATATAAACTCGCGGGCTGATCCGTTCTATCTTTTTCCGAAAAGGGTATTTTCGTATTCAATCCATAAACAGAACTAGATGAAGCCCAAACAATAGCAGGTTGTGGATTAGCATTTTTACAAACTTCAAGTAAATTAACTAAACCAGCAATATTACTATGAATATACGAATTCGGGTTTTCCATAGCATATCTAACACCAGCTTGTGCAGCTAAATGCATAACATGAGTAAAAGGAACTAGGTGAAACAATTTGGAGAGCAAAACGACATCGTTTATATCCCCTTCCACAACGAAAACCCCAGTTTTTTCAAGTAAAGCTTGCCTAGCTCTTTTAAGTTTAGGATCATAGTAATGGTTAAAATTATCAAGACCTACAACACCGTCACCGCGGCGTTTCAAGGCGGCGCTGACGTGTGTTCCGACGAATCCAGCTGCTCCGGTGACTAAAACGGAAAACCCATTTGGTGAGTGGATTTTGGCGGATGATTTGACCCGTTTTTCCCATGTGGAGGATTGGGTTTTCAAGGATCTGCGAATGAGATCTGAAGAAGGTTGATTTTGATTCTGAATTTGGGGGGATTTGAAGAAAAAAACAAGAATTAAAGCGAGGAAAATAAAGCTCCAAAATGTGAGTTTAGCTAATGAGGAATAATGGGTTAATCGGGTTTTTTCCATTTTTAATTTACCAGGAGTAGATGGATTATCCATCATATTATGAGTCTTTTGAAATGAAGAAGATAGTTTCATGAAATTGTTTTTGAAGAATCTTGGTGTTACTTGGAGAGATTATTGTTTTTTTTGGTATTGTGGACTGTATAGAATAGATAGTGTGTGTGTGAGAGAGAAGAAGAATCTTGAAATTGATGATGAATGTAAGATACATTTTTCTCAAAGTCAATAGTTAAATAGTGTGTGATTAAGTGTTAAATGTGTGCTAAATAAATTGGTCCCAATTTGCAGGAATGACAACACCAACTACAATAATCGAATTCAATGGCTCGTTAGAGGCTATCAGACTAAAGCATTAGCTAGAATGAGATGTCTTTTAAATATATACGTTTTTTTTACTACTTGACGATTTCCTACTTATACATAAAACTATCATTGTTTTGATATTTTAAGTATTGTAATGTTATATAAAATTTATATAAATAGTTATGATATAAAAAGTATTATTATTTGTTTTCTGTAAATGGTTAGACTTATATACATTTGGTGCGAACCTTGAAATAGATTTCGCTTCTCAAGATCATAAAACAACTGACGTTATTATATGTATTTAGCCTTTTATAATTTTGACTGATGTATTAGATATGAGAAGAAGATAAGATGTAAACACTAATATTCTAAAAGTAATGAATATGAGTTGATTTAAGCTTATTTCTATAAATATAAGGTACTAAGTGGTATATTTGGTTATTATAGTTAATAAACTATAATAATTGATATGTCATGATATATATCGAATTTTGTCATTTTATAAAAAGATTATTAATAAACAACCATACAATTTAGTTGATTTGATAGAACCCATTTTTTACTACCACGGGATTGTTAAAGGAGAAAGAATTTCGTATAAAACAGTAAACCCCACACACTAAAAGACTGTTGGTATTATATTTTGAAACGAAAGAGTGGATGTCACCAAATCTAAAGGATAAAACAAGATATGTACAATGGCAAACTAGTTTCACACTATCATGGTTGTTGATTGTGAAAAGAGGGCATGGATTTCAGTGGCTTCCATTTTATGTTAGTTAATTTATTGGACAATTTGTGTTGATTTAGGTATTAGAAGTATGTGTAGGGATTTGTTGGGAGATGGGGTAGATGAGATCTTGATGCTATTTCTAAGGAGGCTCCTTAAATTTTATATCATTGGATTGTGTGAGATCTATGGGGGCTTTAAATCTCACTCACTTTCTCTATAAACAATTTATCAATGTTTTAACTCATATAACTCAGTCCAATGTCATTTTCACAATCAATTTCAATCATAAAACAAGTGAGTTTACAGTAATCAATGAGCTCATGGTCAAAAGAAAGCAAAAACTTTTCCAAAAAACTAACAATTTATGTATTTGAATTTTGTTTCAATCATTAGCTTAATCAACCTTAACATGTTTTGACTTCAAATGTTGATTGTAGGATCAATATGTCGATTTCATGTCCACACGCGTCATACGTTAGGTTAACATATTCTTGAGAATAATCAACTAAACATTTTCCACGCACAATGTTCCCATGATATTTGGGACCACCTTTTGAGTTAAATAAGACTTCTCGATCCTCAGTGGCTCGGTAACCTTCAAACTTGATACCATCTTGGACATTGATCATGTGGTTTTTATTTAGCTCGTCTTTCTCCAGGTTGATTAGCTTGAAAGGCGAAGAGTCTTTGATAACTAATAACACACTGAGTGACGCTTAATGAGTCGCTACTAATACCCGACAACTAATAGCACATATTAGGGTATAAAGTTGATTCTAACCTTTAAAATATTTCCTAACAAATCTTTTATAAGGAACACCAATAGATCTATAAATGGACTTGAAATTGATCAGCATTGTTAAAAAAAAAATCTTTTGTATACAAACACAGAGAATAAAAAGAATCATTTAAATAAGAGTAGAATATATATGTTTAGATGAATCCCTTTTATCTAATGTTTTGAAAACCGGGTCAATGATCGACCCGGCCTAGCCACCGGGTCAACCGGTTGAACCGGCGGGTCAATCCGGTTTCTGCACATGTCCAAAATTTCCAATATCACCTGTCAAAACACTAACCTTTGTTGCATAAAAACATCAAAAAACCATGTTTAACTAATCAAGAAATAAGATATTACATCTTTTTACTTCAAAAGATTACAAGTTTCATACTCCATACTTGATAAGGCATAAATCCTAATGAGATTACAAGATTTATGCTTCAAAAGACTATACCCAAGCATAAATCTTACGAGATTATAAGTTTTAAACTTCGAATGGCATAAATCTTACGAGATTATAAACTTTTAACACTTTCAAAAATAGTATAAAAAACAAAACCCGGCGGGTATTAGCGAACCGGGTTGACCGGGTTTCTAAAAACCCGCCGGTTCGACCGGTTCACAGTTTCCTTAAAACCCGGATTGTTTTGACCCGTTTTTTTGGCCGGAACCGGTCCAATCGGTTGACACGGCCGGGTCGACCCAGGTTTCAAAACATTGCGTTTACCCAAAAAAAAACATATATGTTTAGACGGGCTAATCTTTATCAAGGATTTGTCTAATACAAGTCCAGCCTCATTTTTAAATCATGAGTTGAACTATTAATCAACTTAAAGGATATGTGATTGAATTACACATAATTTTGCTTTTTATTTCTGAAATAATAAATTTAATAGTCATGTTAATAAATGAGACAAGAGATAACAAGTTAATATTTTGAAATTATTTTTAATAATGAAACAAAAAACGTAGTTAGTTGATTATGAAAGGATTTTTACAAGTCGTTAATTATAGTACTACAAATTAAAAAGTTTATTGATTATTTTTGACCTAAATCCAAATACAATACCATAACTTTAAGAATTAGGAATAATTTATAACGAGGGGTGAAAGGAGAAAAAAAGAAACAAAGATGTACATAGTCAAATGTGTGGGTCTAACTTAGTGGTTTATGATACTTTAAAATTAAGTTTGCAATAAGTTGACGTTTGTTGGTGTAGCATTTTACAAACTCACATGATGTAGGTGCTATCTTAACAAATAAAGTTATGGCTAATTTATTTATTTTTACCAAAATACATTCATAGTTTACCTAATTTCCAATCAAAATATTTACACAGTGTGACAAGAAAAACAAACCCTGAGCTTAAACATAACCATGGTTTAAAACCTTTAATTTATTATATAACTCTCTCTTAAAGTTGTTTTTAGGACTTGAAACAAATTCTTACTTTTTGATGTTTTATTGCTAGGAAGAATGATTTACTCGTGTTGTCGACAATGCGAAGTCAAAATAGTCTACATGGCTAGAACAAAAAAAATCTCCACTTAGTCGAAAACTAAGAACCAATCACTTTTCGATTCCAGTAATAACAACAATAACCTTAAAAGCATGACATATGCTAGATTTTGTTTTTTGAATTAATGTCTGATTGATACTTGACGATACATAAAGACAATGCTCGAGTTATCAATTACGAAACAAGCTTTATCGAAGTCCTTTATTGTAAATGGGAGAAATCCAATGATCATTTTGTTTTTTGCAAAATACCAAAATAATTAGATCCAAAGAAAAACACCAAAGACTTGTTTGTAAAGGAAGGTTTCTCCTTTCATTTTCAAGATTTGTGTGCTCTTTACTATTAACCTCACACTAAACATGACTCATCTCATACTCACATGCTATCAAGGTTACAGATAACGTAAGGCGTGGCGTGGCGGCAAGGGTAAGCCTCAAGCTTTGCAAGAAAAGGCGAGACATGGCGTTTTTTAAAGCGTGACAAGGCGGCGAACTTTTTTAATATTTTTTATAATTTTATATATACTTATATATATATTTACTATTATTAAGCTATATAAATATCAATAAATTATCAAAAAGTCTGTTTTAACATTTAAGTATATATATATTCTAAGATATAGTCATAAATTTACAATCAAATGATTTTTATAACCATTTTTAACTATTTTTTAAACTTTTTTTTTTTTTTTTTTTAAATTTTCATAACGCGTTACAAAAAAACTCGCGTTAAGGCGCGCCATGAGACGCCATGACCACGTTTTCTTGCCGCCACGCCTAACAAAGACGCCTTGCATGTTTTCGTAAATTCTCGTCGCGCCTCGGCGCCATGGCGCGCCTTGGCGCCGCCATGGCGCGTTTTTTAGAACCTTGCATGCTATGTCTCTTTGCCTCCCATTATTTATTATTATTTTTCTTCCGCACCTTTCTTTCATATATAACTTTAATGATCGAAAAAAAGAAATTATCTAAATGTCTATTTAGCTTAAACTTTGAACTTCATGGATGAGTACTGAAAAATCATTTCAGATCAAGTCACTCATACTTGATCGTAATTGTAGAGGAAACTATAACCTAAAGTGTCATTGGTGACATATAAGTGGATAGCTTCGAGATATACAAAAGAGATTGTTGAAAGCCCATTTATGACATTAAGATTTATGTTGGCTGATATTAGAGAAAAATACATAATAGATGTTAGTTTGGGTAATTGCAAAAGAGCTAAACATAGGGCTTTATATGACCATGAAGGGGGACTAATTGAGCATTATGGTAGATATATGGGAGTATAGGAATGGTGTTTGGAATCAAATCCTCGTTCTACATGTCATCTGAATGTTGAAGAGCTAGATGATGGGAATATGTACATATATATTTGCTAGTTGCAATGGGGTAGAGATGCAAATAACCAGATGTTCCCAATTGCATGGACTATTGTTGGTATAGAAAACAATGATACTGGCTCTGGTTTATTGAGTTGTTAAGACATGTCCTAAAACTAGCAGGTGCAATCCATCAACACAACGTATTTTATTAATTGACACCATTAAACTAGCCATTAAAACCTTTGTGTCAGTAGTTGATTCACACCTGGCAGGTGCAATCCATCAACACAACTTATTTTTTATTTTATTTTTTTGTCTTTTACTTGGGTCGCACGTACTAGATGCTATCCATGTGAATTTTGTTTTGTTTTTCACAGAAGTCGCACGTAGTACCTGCGTTAAGGTACTTTTGGACCCCTTACGAAAAAGCAGGCATAGTAAATAACGATTAACCGAACACTTTTAGAAAATTTTCAGAAGATCAAGATCCTTCTAATAGTTTACATTTTGTAATTGGTTTTAATATATGTTTTAATTAAACAAAAGTTTTTTAGAATAGCTTTTAATTGGATTCCATTTCATTCTGATAACCAAACACGAAACAACAAATTCCTTAGAATTCAATTCGTTCTGATGACAATTCCTTTGACAGATTCCATTCTTCCAAAATATTATGCAAACCAAACATTGACCTAATATTCACCATTTCGAGGCCATCAACTTAAAACATTCATGACACATTTACAGATCTTGGCTATATTCAAAGCCCTTATTATAATACTGTAACTCATACATTATGCATCAAAATTCATACACTACGCTAACATACTTTTGTATATGATTAATGATTAAAGATTACACTCAATCCAGCTGAAAGAAAACTTCAATCTCAACAAAAGGTCAATTATACACTCCGGATGCACAAATGTGAAAGTGAAGAAAAATATCAGGGGGGGGGGGGGGGGGGGGGGGGGGGAAGAGTAGGGTCATCATTTGAAAGCTCTACCTTTTTATGTCATGTAAGATTCGGTTTAATGTTTCGTGAATCTTTCAAGGACTTCAAAGTAGTCGGGGAAAGTCTTACGAGTGCAACCAGGGTCCTTGATGGTGACTGGAACGTCTGCACAAGCAGCAAGCGAGAAAGCCATTGCCATTCTGTGATCATCGTAAGTGTCAATTGATGTCACATTTAATTTCTCTGGTGGAGTGATTACACAATAGTCTGGCCCTTCTTCAACTGTTGCTCCCAACTAAAAAGTTCAAAGGGTAAAAAACGTATTTTTAAATTTAAACGAAGGCAGACCGTAGACAGGTATTTTGGAGCAATATAGCTGTAATGGTTTGTACCTTTCTTAGTTCTGTGCAAATGGCAATCATCCTTTCAGTTTCTTTTACTCTCCAGCTAGCTACTGCCAAAGATCAGAAGAAAGATATTATTTGTCATATTCAGAGAAGTGAGACAAAGCCCGCAAAATGACGAATGTAGGATATAGGTAATATTGTAAACCAATAGCCAATATGCATTGCTATATACCATACTCTGTTTGCTGGTTCCATTAATTTATGACCAAGAGAAATCGAGTTTTATACTCCCTCCCATATCGACAGATATATATATATAGATTCGTTCCAAAATTGAGATACATGTTGGCCTATGGGTTTCAAAAGGTCATAAAGTTAATCTAAAATTACATTAAGTTTGTAAGATAAAAGATTTGTGGCAAATCCCACCACAACCCAGGTTTTTCTAACAAAAATCTGTATAGTTAATTATGGAAGCACAGCAATAGTAACAAAAATATATGAATTGCAAAATTATACCGTCTCTAATGGCTGTGGGACCGTCGGCATAAAGGGCAACGACAGCAAGAGTCATGGCAACATCTGGCATTTTGTTCATGTTCACATCTACTGGACGCAAGTGTCCCCTTCCAGAAGAATTTCTTGGTGGGCCCTTCACTGTCACGGAGTTCTCCGTCCAGGTTACTTCAGCACCCATTTGTCCAAGAACCTCGGCAAATTTTACATCCCCCTTTTAAAGAAAAATAATATGACAAGAACAAGGTAAGATCACATGACATATACGTACATACATGTATAATTTTATGTAGATACATATTGACGGTGTTTGGATGTGCATTATCAAACTGATTATCTTATTATTGAAACTTGAAGTCATTGTAATCAGTTTCTAGTGTTTCGATAAAATGGTTTTTTTGTTAGTTATCAGTTTCGAACCAGCTACAACACAATGCGTAATTTAAGAGAAAACTAAAATTACCTATCAGTTGATCTTCATCCGTACGAATAAGTCCTTAGAAGTTGTTTGAGTGTGTGTTTGTGGTTCTGGGTACTCCAAAGTTGAAGTACAACACAATGCGTACCCTTGTCACATAGACTTCCATTAGTAGTCCAGTCCCAATGCTTGTACCACAATATCAACATCATATTTATTCCAACCAAGGATAATCCTTGTACCCTTGTCACATAGACTTCCATTAGTAGTCCAGTCCCAATGCTTGAAAACACTAGAACAAAGTTTATCCAATTTAGACACCTGCGCACGAGATTCTAAAATAGCACAAACCGAATGCTTATTATCAAAGATTATTTGACGAATTTCACATTGTTTGGGGGAGAAGTTGAGACCCCGTATGTTCCATGAAGCCATACTAATCATGGGAAACCACAACAACGAGACACTAGTGATTCTAATATTTGAGTTCCAGGACAGTCTTCAAGAACTAGTTCCTCCTCCTCCGAGTCACTCGGATTCAAAGTGGAATCAAGATATTCCTTTGGCCTTGGATCCCCTGACCCGCCATTCTTTCCGGTAGACGAACCCAAAACTCCAAATGAATTAGTTGTCGAGACAACCTTCTTCGACGTCTTGTCAGGATCTTGGGGATTACCCCCATCCCCCCGACTTGATTTGGCATTAGAAGGAGATGTTTTCACCTTCTGCTGATACTGAAAATTTGGCCTAGGTTTGGTTAACCTAACACCCTCAATGGTCTTGGCATTCTTGGATTTCTTCCTTTTATGCTTAACCGCAGTAAAGCCGTCCCCATCCACCCTTGGGGAAACCTCAGCAACCGTAGGAGGAACATCAATCTTAGGATTCAAAGGACATTTATCCTCCTTATGCTCAAAAATCTTACAAGTAGCACATCGGGGGGGCCTCCATTCATACTCAATATCAACCGTAGCCAAAGAATGACCTAACCCACCAGAATGAGGGATGGCAACCACCATAGGTTCCAGAAGATCCTCCTCAGCCGATACTTCAATTAAGGCACGAGCATAGTCCTTGCGCCCCCAAGAGTTTGTACACATTTTGCTAGTATACGTATCTAACATGATAGGTTTGCCAATTTGAGTAGTAATTAGACTCAATCCCACCTCAGAATATGCCACAATTGGAACATTGTGAATCTTGACCCAAACCGGGGCCCTGGTGACGGCCTCCTTCTTCAAGATGGTATTTGGAGTCCAGATGTTCAAGAATAACGGTATCTGTCGGATGTCGGATGAGCCAAGGACCACCCTCCATAACCCGTTCCATTCCATCCTTCGTATTAAATTGGAACAGAAAGAAATCTTTTTCCAGCATTACTCTTTTAAGTCCAAACTTTGCCCAAGAATTCAAGACATAGTTCTCCACCAGTTTGAATGCCAGACGTTTTCCAATAAAGAATCCATAGATAGTGTTCTTAAAATGGGCACTAACTTCGTCCACCACCGACATCGGGATAGTAACCCTAGCACCCAGAACCACCTCTTTGTTTCGCATCTCAGTTAACTTTACCTTCTGATCGGAAGAAGTTTGACGTAAAGCAGTTGCAAAAGACCCCTTATCAGTAATAACCCTTGGAGTATCCAAAGTTGTAGAAATCCCGGAATCTTTCAAAGGTTGTGTAAGAGAAGTACCCCGAATAGGAACACGAATGTTACCATTAAGACTTGTTAAAGTCCCGACCTCAGTACCTTGCAAAATTGATTTAACAACTCCAGAAGCTGCCATCATTTAAGATGTAAATCAAATCACACGGATCAGATACAATTCGTACGGATGAAGAGAATATTCGTACGGATGAAGATCACTTTGTACGGATGAAGCCAAAAAACGTACGGATGAAGCTCTAAACGGATGAGAGGACTTATTCGTACGGATGTACTTCAACTTGTACGGATGAAGATCAACTGATACAGATGAAGATGCGAAACACAAACACACACTCAAACAACTTCAAGAGTCAATAGAAGGTGTTTTAGTTTTCTCTTAAATTACGCATTGTGTTGTACTTCAACTTTGGATACTCCAAGGGTTATTACTGATAAGGGGTCTTTTGCAACTGCTTTACGTCAAACTTCTTCCGATCAGAAGGTAAAGTTAACTGAGATGCGAAACAAAGAGGTGGTTCTGGGTGCTAGGGTTACTATCCCGATGTCGGTGGTGGACGAAGTTAGTGCCCGTTTTAAGAACACTATCTATGGATTCTTTATTGGAAAACGTCTGGCATTCAAACTGATGGAGAACTATGTCTTGAATTCTTGGGCAAAGTTTGGACTTAAAAGAGTAATGCTGGAAAAAGATTTCTTTCTGTTCCAATTTAATACGAAGGATGGAATGGAACGGGTTATGGAGGGTGGTCCTTGGCTCATCCGACAGATACCGTTATTCTTGAACATCTGGACTCCAAATACCATCTTGAAGGAAGGAGGCCGTCACCAGGGCCCCGGTTTGGGTCAAGATTCACAATGTTCCAATTGTGGCATATTCTGAGGTGGGATTGAGTCTAATTACTACTCAAATTGGCAAACCTATCATGTTACATACGTATACTAGCAAAATGTGTACAAACTCTTGGGGGCGCAAGGACTATGCTCGTGCCTTAATTGAAGTATCGGCTGAGGAGGATCTTCTGGAAACTATGGTGGTTGCTATCCCTCATTCTGGTGGGTTACTTGTAAGATTTTTGAGCATAAGGAGGATAAATGTCCTTTGAATCCTAAGATTGATGTTCCTCCTACGGTTGCTGAGGTTTCCCCAAGGGTAGATGGGGACGGCTTTACTGCGGTTAAGCATAAAAGGAAGAAATCCAAGAATGCCAAGACCGTTGAGGGTGTTAGGTTAACCAAACCTAGGCCAAATTTTCAGTATCATCAGAAGGTGAAAACAGCTCCTTCTAATGCCAAACCAAGTCAGGGGGATGGGGGTAATCCCCAAGGTCCTGGCAAGACGTCGAAGAAGGTTGTCTCGACAACTAATTCATTTGGAGTTTTGGGTTCGTCTACCGGAAAGAATGGCGGGTCAGGGGATCCAAGGCCAAAGGAATATCCTGATTCCACTTTGAATCCGAGTGACTCGGAGGAGGAGGAACTAGTTCTTGAAGACTGTCCTGGAACTCAAATATTAGAATCACTAGTGGGGGCAAGCACTCCCGTTGTTGTGGTTTCCCATGATTAGTATGGCTTCATGGAACATACGGGGTCTCAACTTCTCCCCCAAACAATGTGAAGTTCGTCAAATAATCTTTGATAATAAGCTTTCGGTTTGTGCTATTTTAGAATCTCGTGCGCAGGTGTCTAAATTGGATAAACTTTGTTCTAGTGTTTTCAAGCATTGGGACTGGACTACTAATGGAAGTCTATGTGACAAGGGTACAAGGATTATCCTTGGTTGGAATAAATATGATGTTGATATTGTGGTTATCTCTCAAACTGATCAGGTCATTCATACACGTATATGGCTTAAGTTGGCGAAGAAGGAATTGTTTTGTTCATTTATTTATGGCCATAACATATACACACAGCGCAGACAACTTTGGGATAATCTTCGGAAGCATTGCTCGTACATTCGTGACAGACCTTGGAGCATTCTTGGCGACTTTAATGCTTCTCTTTTTTTGAACGAAAGCACTGCTGGTTCTTCGTGTATGTCTATAGCTATGCGTGAATTTAAGGAATGTATTGATGACATTGAAGTTCGTGATATTTCTAGCACAGGTCTTCAATTTACCTGGACTCAGAAGCCTAAGGGTGGTGATGGCATCCTCAAGATAATTGATCGCATCCTGGGCAATTCTCAATTTGGGGATGTATTTGCTGATGCTCATGCTGTCTTTCATCCTTATCGAACCTCGGATCATGCTCCGTCGATTCTTAGGATCTCTACCAATGTTAGGGGTCCTCCTAAGCCGTTTAAATTTACTAACATCCTCACGTCTCACCCGAGATTTAAGGATGTGGTTAAAGAGGGTTGGTTGCAATCATCTTCTGGTTTTTTCATGTTTCAAGTTTCAAATAAGCTCAAACAGTTAAAGCGGCCGTTTCGTAAGCTCTTATTTGCTCATGGTAATCTGTTTGAGAATCTCAACTCTTTGCGCTCGAAGCTGGATAAGGCCCAGACTGATTTGGATAAAGACCCTTATAATGTTGCTCTTAGGGAGGAGGAGGCTTCTCTGGTACAGGAGTATAATAAGGCTCTGGTTAATCATGACCGGTTCCTTAAGCAGAAGGCAAAGATTCACTAGCTCAAGGATAGGGATTCGAACTCTGCTTTTTTCCATAAAGCGGTCAAGGGTAGAATTAGTCGGAACCGTATCAATGCGGTTACTGATAATGCTGGGACTATTCATGAGAATGAGAATGTAGCTCGAGCGTTTGTTGCACACTATGAAGGATTTCTTGGCCAAGCGGGTAATTCTATTGTTCTTAATACCCAGGATTTATTTGGGAATGTGCTTGATCCGTTGGCTGCTTCTGAGATGACTATGGAGGTAGGGGATCGGGAAATTAAGCTTGCTATGTTTTCTATGGGGAATGATAAATCCCCCGGTGTCCTGATGGTTTCACGGCTGCTTTCTTTTTCTTTAAGGAGGCCTGCTTTCTTTAAGGAGGCCTGGGAGATTGTTGGAGGGGATGTTTGCTTAGCTGTTAAAGAATATTTTCGTAATGGGAAGCTTCTGAAACAGATGAACATACCCTTCTGGCTCTTATTCCCAAAGTTCAGACGCCGACCAAGGTTACGGATTTTAGGCCGATCTCATGTTGCAATGTGCTTTTTAAATGTATTAGCAAAATTATTGCTAATCGGATCAAGGGTAGTCTTCAGTCCCTGGTTAGTTTGAATCAGTCGGCGTTTATCCCTGGGCGTAGCATTGCGCTTAATATTCTGCTGACTCATGAGCTAATGCATAATTATCATTTGGACCGTGGGGAGCCGAGGTGTGCTTTCAAAATCGATATTCAGAAAGCTTATGACACGGTGGATTGGAATTTTCTTCGTGTTTCTCTTGCTGGTTTTGGGTTTCCTCGGAAGATGATTGGTTGGATCATGGAGTGTGTTACTACTACTTCCTTTTTAATTTCTCTTAATGGTGCTAGTCATGGCCATTTTAGAGGTAGAAGAGGGCTTCGTCAGGGTGATCCTTTGTCCCCCTATTTATTTACCCTCGTTATGGAAATTCTTACGTTAATCTTGCAGCGGCGGGTGAGGGAGACTGATGGGTTCAAGTATCACCGTTCTTGTTCGGAGATGGGGTTAATTAATCTTTGTTTTGCCGATGATTTATTCTTATTTGCCCATGGTGATGTGATTTCGGCTAAGATTATTATGGATTCTTTGAGTGAGTTTCGGGATGTTTCTGGATTGACTCCTAGTTTGCCTAAGAGCACTGCTTACTTTTGTAATGTTCTCAATCATACAAAGTTAGGCATTCTTCAGGTTCTTCCGTTTGAGGAGGGGCGGCTCCCGGTTAAGTATCTTGGTGTTCCGCTTGTTCCTTCGAGACTGGTGTATAAGGACTGCAAAGAACTGATTGTTAAGGTTGAAGCTCGGGTTTCTGATTGGAAGAATAAATCCTTGTCTATTGCGGGTCGTTTGCAATTGGTCAAGTCTGTTCTAGCGTCCATGCATGTTTATTGGGCATCGGTCTTCATTCTTCCCACTCGTGTTCTTCTGGAAATTCAGCAGATTATGCGGAAGTTCTTATGGAGTAATGGTGAATATCGTAGGGGGAAAGCAAAGGTGGCTTGGGATGCTGTTTGCTTGCCTAAATCTGAAGGCGGTATTGGGATTCGGCAGCTTGACCTTTTTAATCAAGCCCTTATGGTTAGTCAGCTATGGAAGCTTCTCATGCGTAAGGAGTCCTTATGGGTTGCTTGGACCCAGTTGCACAAGATAAGGGATCGTAACTTCTGGACTATTCCATGCCGTGGTTCTATGTCGTGGGGATGGAGAAAGTTGTTGCAGCTGCGGCCAGTTGTTCGAGACTTTATTTGGCACAAGATTGGTGATGGTAATGGTACTTCGATTTGGTATGACAAGTGGTGTGAATTGAGTCCCATTGCGGACTTTGTGTCTACTAGGGATATGTATGGGGCGGATCTTTCTCTCTCATCCAGGGTTGCAGATATTGTGGAGTCCGGCTCTTTGGTATGGCCTCCAGAACTTGGTACTGCTTACCCTTCTCTTCTCTCTATTCCCACGCCTACTCTTAGTGCTCGGATGCAAGATAGTCTGGAGTGGAGGAATAGGTTTGGGTCAGTTCAGCCGTTTTCGGTTCGAGCTGTTTGGAATGCTATTCGTCCGTATCATAATCCGGTTCCTTGGGCAGATGTAGTTTGGTTCTCGAATAATATTCCAAAGCATGCTTTTCTTGTTTGGCTTGCAATCAAAAACTCGATGTTCTTCGCTCTTGGGATGTGTCTTCATCGCTTGTTTCTCATTGTACTCTTTGTGAAACTCAGCCGGATTCTCATGCCCATCTTTTTTTTGACTGTCCTTATGCCAGGCCAGGGTAGCCCTCCATGTCTCACGGATATTGTTGGGTCCATTTTGCCAATAGCTCATCGTCGTTCTTCGGCAAGTGTCATTGCTAAACTGGTTCTTGCTGCTGCCATGTATTTCATATGGCGCGAGAGAAATGAAAGATTATATACGGGATCCAAAAGAACGGTCACTGTTCTTGTGGCTAACGTTTTGGCTGATGTTCGTTCAAGGCTAATGTCATGTAGGTTCAAGAGTTCGAAAGCGGCTTTGGATCTGTTGAAGAATTGGAATATTCCGGAGTCTCTCCTACTCTAGGCGATTCCGTTGTTTAGTATTCTTGTTCTTGTATTATTAGTATGTAGACAGATGGTTTGTCATCTTTTCTTAGTTTGTTCAAGCTAGTCTTGAGGTTAATGTGGTTCTTAAGCCACATTCCATTGTACTTAATTAGCTTTTTGGTGTTTATAATTTACCGGGGTAATTTCCCTTATACCAAAAAAAAGTCAAGCAAAGTAATTTTCAGCCTTCAAAGATAAAATAAATGATTATGTTAAAACAAAGACGGTGTTCCCTGTTAAAGTGCATTGAACTTGATAATATATAAATGAGGAACTTTTTTGGTTTTTGAATTTGCAATAGAAGCTAAAGTCGAGCTTATAAAATTATATTTTTGACCACAAGGTCAAAGTTCATCTATTTATTTATGCACATGAGTAATACCTGTAAACTACTTGTCCCACAACCTTCCACCGTGACGGTTCCCCCAGTGATGGCGGCACCAGCTAAGAAGTAACTTGCACTTGAAGCATCACCTTCTACATAAGCATTTCCAGGTGACCTGAAGAATTTTTGTTACCATTAAAATACTGTCGACCTATCTTCACAAAAAATATTTAATTTTGTGACTTACTTGTACGTTTGACCACCTTTGATATGGAACCTGTCCCAACTATCACTGTGTTCTACAGAAACACCAAACCGTTCCATCAACTTCAGTGTCATTTCTACATACGGTATAGAGATAAGTTTATCAATAATTTCTATCTCTATGTCTCCCTGGGCAAGGGGAGCGGCCATGAGCAAAGAAGTCAAGTATTGACTACTAATAGATCCCGACAACTTCACCTGCAATGTGAAAGGAAAAAATTAGAAGGTTACAGAAAGATGGGGAAAACAGAAAATCTGTGTTAATTATTGCAAGTAACTATTTTCTGAAAATTTGGAATTAAGGACTCATTATTAAAGGTTAAGCGACAAAAGATATGCACAGCTGACACGTAACTCGACAGAAATATAGCATTCTTAAAGTATAAGCATAAAAGTAAATGTTTATCACCTTTCCACCAGGAAGGCCTCCACTTCCAACTACACGAACCGGTGGGCAGTTTGTTCCATGAAAACAATCAACATCTGCACCAAGCTGTTTAAGACCCGTGACTAAATCACCAATTGGTCTCTCTCTCATTCGCGGAACACCATCTAATATGTAGCTGAATCATATATCCATAAGGTATTAGCATTAGGTTAGGTATCTAAGTGAATTGGATGTTTTAATATAAGCTTTGAAAATCATTATGCGTATTAAATCAATCAGAATCGACAAATATTAGTTGTGATAAAACAATGTGCTTTTGATGCTACAAGATGTAATAATCAGATATTCAAATTCTTTTAAAAAAATTATAAAGACATAAAATTTAATAATTTTTAAACAAAGAGATATTAATGGTAAAAAAAATACCTTGAATTCCCACCGGCAGCTGTAACGGCAGCAGTCAATGGACGCATAGCAGTTCCAGCATTTCCGAGAAAAAGCTGGATTTCATCCTTGCCTTCTTTACCCACCGGAAATACACCGCCACAACCTTCCACAACTGCTCTTTTAATCGCACCATTTTCTTCAACATTTAACCCTAAAGCTCTTAAAGCCCCGAGCATATAATGAACATCATCACTGTTCAATAAATTGTCTACAATAGTGGTCCCCTGAGAAAATACTTCACTCAGATTCACCATATGAAACATGGAAAGGTTATACAGAATTACAATGAATTTTTGTATTCATTTCTATTAGCTTAATGTAATTATCAAATTCTAAGCAAAACTATTTAAAGAATCTATTGCAGCATTTTGAAAGACGTTTGACCATTTTACTCAAACATATGTACATAACAATAAACTTTGACCCGTCATTCCATATGTCGGTAAATAGCCTCTTAAGCAAATCTATATAGCCTTTTGACTGTCTATGCCAATTTACAAATAAATGACTATGTCAGAAACATTATCAAAACAGTAGTGATCATACAAGATGCATAATACAAAAAGATATGCAATGAACGTCAAAAACTGAAAGCACTTCTACTTACTAAACAACTATCAGTGGGAAACTATGGACGATAAAAACGGATAGCAATTTTTTATTCTTTTTCTTCATATGTTAGTGCTAAAAGCACAAAAGAGACCAAATGGATGTACACTTTAGCAGTGGAACTATAATCTATCGTTCGCTAATGCAAAAGCTAAACTAACTCCTAAAAATATAACGTTTGGATGATTTTTTAGGGTGAAGAACTCCTATTTTGGGTCATTATATTGGACCGTTGAGCGAGCGAAGTTAATCTATTATACCTTAACTTTAACAAACAATCCAAAAAGCTCAAACTTTATAGTCAACTACATAATACCCATAAAAGGAAAATTAAGCAAACTTGAAATTTTTTTAAAAATGAGTAATTTGAAGAAAATTAAAATACCTCAGAGAGGGCAGCAAGAAGAAGGATCCGATTAGATAAAGACTTGGATCCGGGTAAATTAACGGTTCCGGATATTTCCTTAATGGGTTTCAACAGAATCTCCTCCGGCGTCGTTGACGGCTTCTCGGCGGTGACAGCCGATGCTGAGACAATATTCCGGTGGGTTTGATTAGAAGAAAAAGAGGTCATATGCATTAATGGGTTTTTGCATTTCGATCCAAAAGACAAAAAAGAAAACGGTGATGATGATGGTTTTGAATTATATTGGGTTTTTGTTAGATTGGAAGTTAAACTGTGTAAGTTGTTGAGGTGAATCGCCATTGTGATTCCCAGAATTTTGCAGAAGAAAAATCGAAATGGTGGTGATGGAGATGGTGGTAGTGGGAAGTTTGGTGGCGGCTTTTAGATAAATGTCATTTCCTTTACCAACCCCCCACATCTTACCAACCCATCCAACCATTTTATTTTATTTTCACATATATATACAAGAGTTTGTATACAATGATTATAATTTATATTTAATGGATAGGCTAAAAATAAAAATAAAAATCTAAAATTAATAAAAGCTAAAAAAATTGTAATTCAAAAAAAAAAAATATAAACTAAAAATTAAAAATCAATCGAAATCGATACATAACAACTTTATTCAACAGTCTAATCTATAAAAGTAACCGAAAAGAAAAAGCTAAAAACCATAATCAAAAAATAAGCGAAATAAAAGGGAAAACCAACTATTTAAAAAGAAAAAAACATAACCCAAAAGAATATGTCTAAAGTAATAATAAACAATTAATCAGAAAAAAAAAGAGTCCGTATATTTAATAGCGTACAAAAAAAATACCCAAATATATATATATATATATATATATATATATATATATATATATATATATATATATATATATATATATATATATATATATATATATATAGGGACTGGTTCATGCGAGAACTCCAATTTTTGCGAGAACTGCGAGAACCATTTCTGATTGGTCAGTTTGATTTTATTTTTAAAAAGATTTTATTAAACAAAAAAGGGTATTTCGGTAAATTTGATATTTTTAATTATTTTTATTTTCAATTAATCCCACAATTATCTCTTAATCTCTCTCTCTCTCTTCTTTTTTCTCTTTTTCCGATCATTTCAATCTTTCTTTTCTTCCACCTTTGTGACAACTTTTAAACTTTTTTTCTCCATTAAACTTAAAAAGAACACCAATATCGTTCATAGATATTTTTATCAAACCGACATGGTTGTTTTTACAATAACTTTTGTCATTGTTCATATGAGCACATCTCTGTGTTCATGTATAAACAATTGATGTTCATATATATACACATCCGTGATCATGAATGAACATACGTCTAAAAGAGAAGTAATGTTGCAACAAACACAATGTCATAATGAATCTACTTTATTACAAAAACCATCGTTCGGATCTAAGCAATGAATTCAATTCATTTTATTAGAGAGCACGAGACACTAGACTACTGCAATGCATTCAATCTCGATTCTTGCATCCAACGGTAATGCTGCAACCTGATACGTTGAACGAGCAGGTGCTGGAGCAGGGAAATCTGAAAAACCATACCATCTTCTCTAGTTAAAAACTTTTTTTAAGCTCCATGGCAATAAGAGGTTAAATAGAAATTAGGTGTAGTTTTTAGGTGTCAACACTTAAAAAAGACTCCGTTCAAAAGTACTCAAGCATATTTTTACCCAGGTTCTTCTTAAATTATCAAAATATTACAAAAATTATTCTATTACAAATGAAATCAAACGTTTTTTATAAATCGGTTAGAGGGCTTTATTCATTTTGGATACAACTTGACCAACTCTTGACATGTTTAACCCATTTTACCCATTTCAAACATAGCAAAATATTTTCCTTTTACCCAATAAACCAGTTGACCCATTTTCAACAGTTAATGGGTTAGAATTAACAACTCGATCAACCGTTCACTTTCTAATGTTTATTCTATTCTTTGGGTCAATACTAAACCAAGAACGTTATGAAAATGTTAACTCCAACTATTCATTCACTTATTAATCTAAGATGTATAGTGAACTCACATTTAGCATAGATCTCGTTCACCTTCTTGAAGTCTTTCAAATCTGCCAACATGCCACCAAACAGATCATAAAATCAATCTTCAACATTTTATTTCTTAAAACAAATACGCTAAAATTGCAACGAGATTAAGCATGTACATAATCGTGGTCTTAACGACTAAAGAATAGCTAGCTCCACTTGCATTCGATATCTCTCCCATATTTTTCATAACCTAAAAACGTGAGCCAGTTTACCTTTTGTAAATAATGTAACGATATAAAAGAAAACTACAAGTTTTAACGAATATATTACCTGCTCTGTTTGTTCCTCAACATTGTCAGAAACAAACTTCCCAGTCTGCACAAATACTGAAACACGGTTACGCTTACACTAGATAAAACATTAAAAAAAAACAAAAGGATGATTAAAAAAAAGAAAACACAAATCATGACGTTACAACCTCAGGAATAAGACCGAGAACACCAGGTACAAAAACGATATCCTTTGCCTTAATAGCTTGGGAATAAGGACCCAAAGCGGCTGGGGCTTTGTCGGTTTTAACAGCCTCCTTTATGCCTGCATCCAATATGAACAAACCGAATTAACGTCTTTCAAAGCAAACAGCATTATACCACTACTAAAGTTAAACCAAACAAAACCCAATATTTAAAAAAACATCCTCAATTTGGTAGGCACACAGGTTGTCACATTTTCCATTTTGGTATATGTCCCGAAATTGTCCGCTTCAATAAAACTAGCGATAATCCAATTTTTTTTTCTAATAGATTCCACTGCCATAAACTCATTACCTTTCTTTCTTATTTGTTTAATTGTCGGGGGTGGCTAATTATAATCGTCGGCGGCGGTGCTAATTATAAACTCATTACCTTTCTTTCTTATTTGTTTAATTCTCGGCGGCGGTGGCTAATATGGGTTGATGTCGGCGGTGGTAATTATATGTGTGGGAGAGAGGGAGGAAAGAAACGAAGGGAGAGAGGGAGAAAAAAATGGGTTGGGATCATGTGAAAATCCACATTTGCCCTTTTACTAATATCAAATATTAGATCACCCTTTTAGCCACACAATTTCATTAATAGATCAAACCCACGGAGGGGTATTTTAGTCATATTGAAAAAATATTTAAAAAGGTCACGCGCCTCTAAAAAGAAAATAAAATTAGCTGATCTCACACTTCAACGGACTGAAATAAAATTAGCTTCACCGACCTCTTACTCCTCCACCAACCACCACCACCATACTCTCATCATCATCTCCTCCTCCGTCCTCTACCTCCTTCCATCTCCATTTCCACCAGAAAACGTCCACCGTCTCTCGCTATTGTCAGCTGTCTCATCTCCGACGTTGACGGCGGAGACGGCGGCGGAGGAGTCTCGATTGTTGTCCTCGTCGTTAATTACAGGGTAATTCCTCTTCACCAAACCAAAACACAAATTATTAACCAAAAAAAAAAAAAAAAAAAAAAACTTTCTCTCTCATTCTCAATTGAATATCATTTTCTCAAATTTCATCACTGATTATTCCAGTTATCCGCTTTTGACTTTTTTTTTTGTTCTCATAATTATTCATGTAAGTAATCTCAATCTGTTAATTTCATGATTAATAATGCTTCAGATCTTGTTATATGTTGACCTAATTCATTTCGCTAATCATAATTACCTAATTTCTGGATTTTTGTTTGATTTGTTTGATTTCAGGTGAAGTTTATTATTTGACTATTTATTGTTATTTGATTTGATGGTGTTTGTTAGATGATATAGGATTCGAATTAGTAAATATAAGTGATGATAAAACAGATACTTAATAGAAAACTTACAGGTATCTCATTACTCAATTCAATTATTTAAATTTACCTTACTATATTATTATATTTATTGGATTCCATTATGTGAATATGATCGTTACCTGGCTTCTTGTACGTTTCTGATCTGTTTTATTGTGGACATTTTGCTCTAAATATATTTTATTAAGATTTGATTGTTATAAAATGTGGTTCCTTGCGAAATGTTATAGGTGATAAATTGATGTAAACCCTTTTTTTGCTTTTCTATTTTTCATTGCATCTTTAGTAATCACCTGTGATTTTATTAATTTAGTGCCTTAGTATGTTGATGTAAAATGTCGCCAAAATGTTTAGTAATCACCTGTGATTCTATAGTTTTTACATTAAGAACTGTTTTATAATTTAGTGCCTTAGTACCTTGATGTAAATTGTCACAAAATCTATAGTAATCACCTGTGATTGTATTAATTTAGTGCCTTAAATGTCATAAAAAATGTTTAGTAATCACTTGTGATTCTAAAGTTTTTACATTAAGAACTGTTTAGTAATCATTGTGCCTTGTAAAGATGAGATTACCTTTGAGGTTTATATGAATGATGATGTTATGGATCATGTGGTTTTCGCTTTGGCTAAGAAGAAGTCGAGGGATCTTCAACGGTTTGGGAGTTTGATGCCTGTACCGAGTAATAGGAAATGGATTGCGGATGACTTGGCTGTTGTTACTCAGTCTAAGGACCTGGCTGGAGATTTCATAACCGAAGCTGTTCTTGATCAGGTTACTTAGTTTATGGTCCAACATTGTTGTTTCTAAATTGACGATTTTAAGGTGTAATAGAAACTGAACTTCAGTAACCTTTTTAGGCCACTGATCTGATACCGTTTGATTGCCTAGTAGTTGACCTTATAACTTCAAAACTAAGATTTAAACGTCTATAACTTGATCTGTACGGACTTGGTTCCAAACTGGTTGTTTTACTACATTTTGTTAATGCCATTCCGTCAAGAGTTAAGAACACGACATATGGTTGATGAAGACTAGTAATGAGACAGCCTATCACATTTAGAGTAACCGTTGATATTTGTTTATATTTTTATTTTACTTATTTAGATTCCGTTTGATTCAGTCGATAAAGTTGTAGAGACATGTGACTTGGGTTATAAATGGTGGTTTCTGTTTGCTCTCTGCAGGTATTTGGTGAAAAAGCTTTTGACAAATTCGGAAAGTTTTTCATATCAATGCATTTCTCGGATCAGCATCCAAGTAGCCACAGGAAGATTTTGATATTTAAATTTGCTCTCCCTGCTGCTGACCAAATGGCTGACATGACTCGACTCGTGGCTCTAATACCCTATTATATCGATCTCATTGGTCGTTACAAGCTCAACTCACAGGTATGCTTTCTTCTAAAGTTGTCAAATTCGATCCATTTACCAATAAATGGGCTGACTTGGGTTATGTTTTATCTTTAACGGGTGAAACTAAAAGATTAAACTAGAAATAAAACATGTAAAATGGGTGAAATATATTGAATTGGGTTAGTCCTGCTGATATAAATGCCGAGGAGACTCTGAACACATTAAAGTATGCAAACCGTGCTCGGAATATACAGAATAAGCCTGTGGTACGTTTATATTTGTCCAATTTCTATAAATAAATTGTTTGTTAAATATGATTAAAAGAAATATGTAATTACGATAATAATTTAACGTTTTGAACAGGTTAATAGGGATCCAGTGTCCAGTGAAATGTTAAAGATGCGTCAACAATTAGAATGCTTGCAAGCAGAACTTTGTGCCCGTGGTGGTGGAGGTTCTTCGATTGAGTTACAGGTACAATATAAGTAGAGTATTTTTTAACTATATAAAAACGCCTATCTTTCATAGTTGTATTATGTGATTAAAGTTTATTCTATTATCTATTATTAAATATTGTGTCTGTAAATTTTGATTAGGTTCTTCGGGAGCGGATTTCTTGGCTTGAAGCTAGTAACCGCGATCTATGTAGGGAACTTCACGTCTATCAGAGCAGAGGCGTTGCACTTCATCAATCTGACAAAGGTTTCTAATGTATGTATTAATTAATAATAAACTTTGTAACTGTTTATAAACATAATTAATTATGCTGCAAGAACCGTTCATGAAGCATCACCTTTTGTAGGTTGCTGATTCTTTTTGCATGAAAAACGAAGGGCTTAAAAGGGGTTTGCAAAGTGTTGATTCATCTGAGTGTCAAATGAGCGAAAATGGTAGGTCTTCTTCCACGTCTAAATCTTGGTTAATGAACGACCCAACTTCCGTACCTTTTTAATGACGTATTGCCAATAAATATAGGTGATTCGGGTATCGTAGAAGATTGAGTGATCAGCAGCCAGCAGCCAGCAAGAAGATTGAGTGATCAGCAGCACGTAGTAACTAGTTTTGAGGAGTTGGATCGATATTGTGAGGATGTAAGTCCAATTATCATTGTTGATTAACAACTTGGTTATGATTATTGTGTTTGTTTTAAAAAATGAAATAATTATCTATAGTAATCACCTGTGATTGTATTAATTTAGTGCCTTAAATGTCATAAAAAATGTTTAGTAATCACTTGTGATTCTAAAGTTTTTACATTAATAACTGTTTATAATTTAGTGGCTTAGTACCTTGATGTAAAATGTCACCAAAATGTTTAGTAATCACCTAGTAATCACCTGTGATTTTATTAATAATGTGCCTTAGTATGTTGATGTAAAATGTCACAAAAATGTTTAGTAATCACCTGTGATTTTATTAATAATGTGCCTTAGTATGTTGATGTAAAATGTCACAAAAATGTTTAGTAATCACCTGTGATTTTATTAATAATGTTCCTTAGTATGTTGATATAAAATGTCACAAAATGTTTAGTAATCACATGTGATTTTATTAAATTAAGTCACTAAATATCTTAAATGTAATTTTGTAGTCAACAAATTGTAAAGGAAAATCACCTGTGATTTAGTGCCTTAATACCTTAATACATTTAAGGTTCTTAATTTAGTGCCTTAGTAACTTGATGTAAATGTCTATTAATCACCTGTGATTGTATTAATTTAGTGCCTTATATATTGATGTAAAATATCATCAAAATGTTTAGTAATCACCTGTGATTTTGTTAATAATTTTCTTTAGTATGTTGATGTAAAATGTCACCAAATGCTTATTTAATCACCTGTGATTATATAGTTTTTACATTAAGAAACTATTTATTATTTAATGTCTTAGTATGTTGATGTAAAATGTCACCAAATGTTTAGTAATCACCTGTGATTTTATTAATAATGTGACTTAGTATGTTGATGTAAAATGTGACTTAGTATGTTGATGTAAAATGTCACCAAATATTTAGTAATCACATGTGATTCCATAGTTTTTACATTAAGAACTGTTTATAATTTAGTGCCTTAGTTCTTTGATGTAAAATGTCACAAAACGTTTAGTAATCACTTGTGATTTTATTAATAATGTGTCTTAGTATGTTGATGTAAAATGTCGCCAAATGTTTAGTAATCACCTATGATTCTATAGTTTTTACATATAATTTTGTTTAATGCATTATGTATGTGAAAAGAATATAATTTTGTTTAATGCATTATGTATTTTGGCTTTATTGCAAGTGGTTGGAATAAATTATTGTTTAATGTATTTATGTGAAAGAATATTTACTTGGTAAATGTGCTCAATATTTGTTTAATATATTTATGTGAAAGAATATATTATTGTTTGGTAAATGTGACACTATGGAATCACAGGAAGCGCGTGTGAGTAAAAAGAAAGAAAAAAGGTAAAAAGACTAAACTGCCCCTCCTTGTCTTTTCCTTATAATTCATTTAAATCCAACTTTTAATCTCAACCACACAATTTAGGTGATCTTGTGGTTAAAAAGTGGATCCCTAGATCTCTAGCAAATTAGGGATCCCTTTTGAACCTCAATCTATATATATATATATATACATATATATATATATATATATATATATATATATATATATATATATATATATATATATATATATATATATATATATATATATATATATATATATATATATATATATTATTTAATTTAGACACGTAGACTAGCTGCTGGGATGCTTACTTAGTTCATCACATCCCATCAACTACTTCGTAAATGTTAGTATAGGTAATATAAGAAGATAATATTGAAGCCTTTAGTTTCTCGAAACTCGATGAAAACATAAACGAAAGAAATGTTAGAGGTATGTGTTTAATGCATTTTTCTTAAGACAGATTTGTCTCTTCCATTGTGTTCGAGACTCGTGAACTTCTATTTCTCATGATATAACAACGATGGAAAATTTCGGTAACAAAACCGAACTATATCAACGAACCATTTGTCTTTTCACTCTATTACAAGAACACTAGATAAAATGACATGAAACTGAAGAATGATAAAACCCCTTGATTATTATTATCATGATCAAACATATATATATATATATATATATATAGTAATACAATGGAAACCCTAATCAGATCAGAAACCCTAATGGACCCAAACCTACATATCGGGTTTGAGCTTATTATCTAATACTCCCCGGCAGTTCGAGCGGCGAAATCGCGAAAGCTCGAACTGGAAAAAAAAAACTATTATTACGAAAATAAACATAAAATAAAACATAGATAATTGCTAATAAGACTCATTGCTTGTGGTGACGCATGGCGACGGGTCGAAGCTGCGTTCGTTGCTTTTTCCGGTTTGCTTTTCTTCGGAATTTAATTACGAATTCACAGCCGCTAACGGCATCTGCTAACTCCAGGCGGTTTGAAAATTATAAGCAAAACAATTTTTTTTTCCAGATCTAAACCCGACACCTTGTATCGGAGCGTGACGGTGCGTCCGGTGGTCTTCTGATTGGTATTATCCATATTTGTATCTATATATTCTGGATTGATCTATGAAATAAGACACATTGATTTTCCATACCATAATATGGTATCAGAGCCGTGTTTCGGCTTTGACTCGTTTGATTAAGCTTCCGCCTACTATTCCGTATTCATCATTGTTCGATTTTGGTTAGTTTGTTCTTATTTTGATTCGTTTCTTTAGGGTCATTTGTTCGTTTGTTTAGGGTTTGATTTTAATTAATTGTTAATTTGTCTTTCATCTGTTTGTTCGTTTTGTGGGTTAGATAAAAGTCTGTCGTCAATTTGCAAAGAAAAGGAACATATTCAAAATCAATAACAAATTTTTTTATTTAAAACTATTATCATTCAGTTAATGGTTGTCATATGATCTTGTTTTCCTTTTGTTTCTCTACTTCTTTTATATGTGTTTGAATAAGAAAGAATTTTGGATTTTGTACTTTTCCTTCGGTTTGATAGAGTTCCATATACTTCCATGACGCAAACCATTATTCTTGTTTTTCTTATTCTGTTTGGTGGTCCATTTTGCAGTATAAAAAGAGTATGTATATTTATTCAATTACTTGATTAGTTTGTTTTGGTTTCGCCATTAGGTCTTATCTCGTTGTTAGGTTTTATTATATTTTAAATCTCTTATTTGTTTCGTATGAGGATTAATATTTTCACGTGTCTCTTAAAGCGAGATAATTAGAAATAAAAGAAAAAAGAAAAAGAAAATAAAAAGTCTCCTAAAGCGAGACCATCATCATATATTATTGCTGATTCCGAGTGAAACATGATCGGAAAATACTATGCTTTCTTTTGTTGCTGCTACCGAGTGAAACATGATCGGTAAAATATTACGCTATTTCCGAGTGAAACATGATCGGAAAATAATATGCTTCTTTTTTATATATTATGCTTTTGATTCCGAGTGAAACATGATCGGTTTCTGGTTCAAGTCCTTCGACATTATCGCAACATCTGCAGCGCCGCCGCAAGCTAGGAGTCATTTAAAATATCTTAGTTTTTATCTTTTATTTATTTTGATAATTATAGTTTTGTTTTACAGTTCGAGCTTTCGCGATTTCGCCGCTCGAACTGCGGGGGAGTATTAGAGAATAAGTCAGGCCCGATCCCGATTGTGGGTAGGGCCCATTAGGGTTTTATATTAGTTTATAAATAATGGATTTGTAATAGTTTTACGATCATCAATAATACAACGGTTTCCATTATTCAATAGAAACATCTACAAGATAAAGAGAAAAAAATTCTAAAAATTTGGTGTTTAGTGTATCTATAATGAGAGTCTTACCTATTTATTTTTAGGCAATAGACTGAGGGAGTTGGAAAATGGATTTAATGACAAGTTAAACTCATATTAATTCTTTTGGTGACATCCTAATGTTTTTTATGACACCTTAGTGCTAATTAGTATTATTTTGATGACCACTATACATCGTTAACGTTCATCAATTGACATTTAAATTTTAATTTGAGTAAATTTTCTAACATTCCTCACGATGAAACTGACTTTAAAACTAGATTCAATGACTCGATGTTGTAATAGAGTTTTGCAATTGATATTTGCATAGAATAGGTAAGTGTTCTTCTTTGAACTTTCACTTGTTTGAGCATATTTACATCCTTAACGCTTTTCCACTTGTGAACATAGTGATATGCTTCACACAAATATCTTCCTCACACAATTATTGTTCTCATGGTAATGTTCAGTATAACCATGAACATTGTCGGGGTTCTGCAAGACCTCTTATGAAACTACACTCATTTAGTATCCTTTGAAGCAGCGCCACTTCTTTCTTACATATGTGATGCTTATAGTAATATCAAATTAACTTGCTCGACTCTCCGACATTGAAGAATTTTTAAAAGCTAAGCTTAACCTTCTCATTAAGGGTGTTCAAAAAATCCGAAAACACTGTCCGAACCCGAAAAACCAGATAACCAAAAAAACTGACCCGAAATATCCGGAACCCGAAAAACCCTCTTTATGGAGGGGCGGTTACGGTTCTTGTTTTTAGGTATCTGCGGTTACCCGAATCGACCCGCGCGTGTATGTTTATATATAAAAATATGTTTTTCTTAATATTATTAAACATTTATCCAATTGTTATTTTCATGCATTCCATTAAGTTTATAAAACTCATTTTATTGACATCAAATAAAATTTCACTAACCGATAAATTTTCCTATTTAAGTGTTTGTATCAATATACTTGGTGTAATAGTTATAATAGGTATATGAGTTAATTTGAGTAAATTACATAGATCGTCCCTAAAATTTATATGCAATTACGGATTTCGTCCCTAACTTTGAAAAGTTGCATGGATCGTCCCGTTGTTCAAACTAATTACTCATTTCGTCCCTAATTTCAACGTCCGTTTAATTGTACCGTTAGTCTGTCCCACGTGTTAAACACGTGAGGGGTATTTTAGTCTTTTCACCGTTTTCATTTTAATTACCCCCTTTAGCCAACGATTTCTAATCGATTTCAAATCGATTTCCCTAATTTTAACCTAATTTATCTCACGTCATCACCTTCACAATCCTTCTATAATCATGGTGAATTGTTGGTGTGGAAGACATGCTGCTGTTCGCACTTCATGGACATCACAAAATCCCGGTCGTCGTTTGTATGCTTGTCCCCAAATGGTCAGTTCCTTTTTTTTTTATTTCCATCAGTGACTAGTTTTTTTTTTAATTTTTACTCAAAACATGTATCCCTTTTCCCTTTTGATAGGGATCAAATTGTCGTTTTATTGGATGGGTTGATCCTCCAATGTGTGGTCGATCAACTATTATAATCCATGGTTTATTGACGACAAGGAATAAGATGCAATAAAAAATTAATGAGTTGGAACTTGAGCGAAGAAGATTGAAGGTGTTCTTGATTCTCAGTTGGATGGCTTTCTTAGTTTCTTGTATTTTAATGTTTCTATATGTAAAGGATAGTTAAAATGGTTTTTAGTTGTATTGGCACCTGTATCCCTTTTCTCAGTTGTAATGGTTTATGTATAAGGATAGTTGGAATGGTTTTTAGTTGATTGTTTATGTGATTCTCATATTTTTTTGTTTTTGATTCTAGTATAAACTAACATTGTTTATATACTAACACACAAGCAGAAACACAAACATTAATACAAATACCATAAATAGTTAAATACCATAATACCATAAAACCATAAAACCATAAAGGTGTTCTGAAGTTGTTACATTGCCACTTGTTTTCAAGTCACCTAAACAAAAGACATTACACATACCATAAAGGTGTTCCAAAGTTGTTACACTAACATTAGTTTTCAAGACATCTAACACAAAAGACTAACACTAACACTAACACTAACACTAACACTTCTTGGTACCCTTCCCCTTTGATCCAATTGATTTCTTCCTTTTGGCCCTTGTTTCAACACCACCAACTCCACTACCTGCTGCACTTGTTCCAACACCACCTACTCCACTCTTTTTCCCTTTTTGACCACCAGCTGCACTTGTTCCAACACCAGCAGGTGCTCCACTATTCTTGTCTTTTTGACTCCATTCTAACAAAAGAATACAAAATATTGTTATGACCCATTTGCTTACAACTAACATTTTAACCGACATAATCACATGTAAAAATTTAACCAACATAATCACATTTGCTTACCTGGAAATTGACCCTTGCATGACCTTTTGTTATGACCCATTTGCTTACAAGAATCACAAGTAACAGTTTTCCATTTCCTTGTCAATTTTCCTCCTTGAACCATGTCATCCGTCTCAAATTCACCCTTTCTTCTCTTTTTCTTTGGTCTACCAACTGGAGTATGATGGTAAGGTGTTCTTATAGAGGTAGGAACTACTGACTTAGGCCACATAATTGAACCAGTTACAGGTTCCACATGGAAGCTATAAACTTGCTTCCATGTAGATAGTCTGTAACATGGATGAACCCATCTCTCAGGTATGCCAACATTTGTGTCATTTTGTGCCATGTTCCATATACAAGCAGTTATGTGCTTACAAGGTATACCAATAATTTCAAACTTTCTACAAGTACAAACCCTTAACTGCATTATCAACAACAGATTGATCTGAGAAAGGACCAGAAACTTCATACCTACTGCTGCCATTCCATATAGCAGTGCATTGCACAACTCTTGTTTTGATTTCCTCTAACAATTTAGTAGCAGTTGGTGTAAGATGCCCTGCAGATTTGTCAATTACTCCCTTAACAGCAACAATTCTTCTCATTAACTACTCCCTTATGTACTCCAAACAACTTATAATTGGCTTATCTCTCACAAGTTTGAGTTGCCTATTGAATACTTCACACATATTATTCAACATCACATCTGAGTCAGCAATCCCTGTTCATGTCAACAGTTAACAATATTTCAAACATAATACTCAAAATCTATAACATATTAACTAAAATCAATAATATTTCAAACATAATACCTGAAAAGTATGACCTTGTCCAATGTTGAGGTGGAATCTCAAGTAGCCAGTTGTATGCATCTTTATTGAACTCTCTTAACTCACCCATTTCCCTCTCAAAGTATGGAACACTAGTTTGAGATGCACACTTCCACAAATGGTCTTTATATTTTTTTCCCTCTCCACTGTTTCTTCATGTTTTCATGTATGTGCCTAAGGGAGTACCTATGTTCAGCACATGGAAACACTTTGGCAATTGCAGGGAGTATACCATGTAACAAGTAAGACCCTCAATAAAAATGTATAAATCAATAAAAAAAATGCATAAATCAATATAAAAAATATTCAAACCTTCTGTCTATCAGTAACAAAGGTGAAATTAGACATCACACCTAGTTCAAGATCCCCTCCAAGACACTCCAAGAACCATTGCCAAGAATCAGTTGTTTCTGCTTCAACTATTGCATATGCTAATAGATAAATTCCATTGTTTGGATCTAGTCCCACAGCAGTTAGAATCTGTCCTAGGAAAGGACCACTCATGAATGCCCCATCCAATCCTAACAAGTTCCTTCCAATTGCTTTAAATCCTTGTTTTAAAGCCCCCAAACATATGTATATCCTCCTAAAAGCTCTACTGTCAACATCTGGATCTCGTTCAGGATGCACATCCAACCTTATAGTTGTACCAGGATTACTTTTACTCAACTATTCACAATAATCCCTCAACATACTATATTGAGCCATGTAATCACCCCTCACTTTATTATATGCTTGTGACTTTGCCCTGAATGCTTTCATCTTGCTAATTGAGACTGCATATTTTTTTTGCAATTGATCCTGGATTGCTTTGATTGGTACATCCGGATTAGACTCAATTTGAGAAACAAGTTCCTGGGATAGAAATCCAGCTGTGCATGCTTTAACTTCTCTAGTTTGGAGACATTTATGTTAACCTCTAAATGTCTTTACTACCCAAGTAGATTCCCCTTTAACTTTGGCCACATACAAAACCCAAGGACACCTACCCTCATTTCTTGGTACATTAAATACCCTACCTGTACCCATATTCTTTTTTTGACTTGCCCCACTTGCCCTACTTGCCCTACTAGATCTAGTTGCCCTACTTGGCCCACTACTTGCACTTGGCCCAACAGACTCACTTGGCCCAGCAGACTCACTTGGCCCAGCAGCTGCACTTGGCACAGCAGTCTTATATTGCCCACTTTCATCATTAAAAACAACTATATTCCCTGTACAAATAGCTCTTACCCTAATGTTGTCCTGCTTTTACAATCTTCAAATTCCTTCTACTTTCAATAGCACTCTTTTTGATCAACTGAATCACCTCCAATCTTGAACCAAAATCTTTTCCAGGATAAAAATATTAATGATCTATACCCCTATCATTTCCAGCATTCTTTTTCCTCAACAACTTTAATTTTCTATTCCTAATGTTTTCAATACCATCACCTGAATCCTCAGCACTAGAAAATGCATCATTGTCTATAACCTCCACTTCAATTTCTTCAAAAGTTGGATCTATGTCTGTTACTAAACTCCTATTTGTGACACCACCAAACTCTACATTTGAATCAATATGTGAATGAAAGTCTCTCATGTCTACTGCTACCTCATTCACCATATTCTCTTCATCTACTAGATAATCACTGTCCTCTAAATCCTCATCTACAACCTTGTTTTTATCCTCATCTACAACTTTGCTTTTACTCTTATAATTTCTATCATCCACTAAATCATCTAAGTCCACAAAAGGATCATCTAAGTCAGCAACTTTGTCTTTACCCTTATCAGTTGGAACACTAACTTGGTCATACTCTAACAACAACATTTTAGTAGTTTTGATTTTTCCTTTTGTCATTCTAGTTGGTGTGTCATCAGGTATTTCTTCAATTCTAACACTGCTTCTTGGTGGTGTGACCTGGTCTAACAACAACATTTTAGAACTTTGGATTTTTCCTTTTGTCATTCTACTTGGTGTGTCATCAAGGATTTCTTCAATTCTAACATTGGTTCTTGGTGGTGTGTTATGGTCTACCACAAAATAAGTGTTTAAACTAGTTGAACCATGTTCAATGTACACATTAATCATCGTATGTTCAGCAACATGTTTAGACAACCTATTTATATCCTGGTCACTAGCAAGTGCCTCAAGTCCAAAGTCCAAATCAGTATCAGGAATCTCATAATGGTAAAACATAATATCATTTTGTTTATAGCCTAATTCTACCATAATATCATCCAACTCATGAACTGAAAAGGTATCAATATCTAAAAGATCAACATACGATTCAAGCACATTAATATACCTCCTATCACGGAAACTTGTAAACTTGCCACCGTGATGAATCTTCATGGTAAAATGTGTCTTGTCATTTTCTGAAATAAGAAATAATTTTGTGTCATTAGCCATTACTATGGTTGTTAATGACTACTAAAATGAAAAAAATAAAACTTACCATAAAACTGTGGTAGAAGATCGATATTATCGGTTGGGAGTCGAACCCTAGAAGATTTAGTTATCACCATTTTTATCGTAGATTAGGGAACTTAACATCGATTGACTGTATTAATTTGTGTAACCCTAATTTTGCGAGGAAGATGAAGTGTTGAAGTGTTACAGAGGATTGGGAGGAAGATGAAGTGTTAGGTTAAAATTAGGGATACAAAATGAAACCGTTGGCTAAAGGGGGTAATTAAAATGAAAACGGAGAAAAGACTAAAATACCCCTCACGTGTTTAACATGTGGGACATACAAACGGTATAATTACACGGACGTTGAAATTAGGGACGAAATGAGTAATTAGTTTGAACAACAGGACGATCCATGCAACTTTTCAAAGTTAGGGACGAAATCCGTAATTGCATATAAACCTTAGGGACGATCTATGTAATTTACTCTAGATATTTTATCATTTTTGTATAATATAATGTTATTATAGTTTTATTATATTTATAGAATATATATATATATATATATATATATATATATATATATATATATATATAAAAGATAATGTTATACGAATGAAATTATCAACTCTCAAATTGAACGAATCTACTAAACCAATAATCTAGGGTACCCGCGACCCGAACAACGTGTAACCGCCTTGTTAAGGGTACCCGCGGTCCTGTTACCCGCTTATTACCGGGCGAGTTAGGGTAGTGATAATAAAATACCCGCCCTACAAAAACGGACAAAAATTTCTTACTACCCGCCCCGTGCACACCCCTAGATAGATTTCTCTTATTTGAAGAATATCGATTTATACAATATATGAACACACGATAACGAAACTTATCTTTAATATATAATAAAAGAGTGACCTTAAATGCCACATGGCGAAGTAAGGTCCATTGGATGTATTAGTTCTTTGATTTCAGTCGTTAGATCAGATTGATAATGTAATCAAAAACTATTTTCATTTTACATCCTCTTACAATACGTAACTACATTCTCTCTTTCATTCCATCTTCATCAAAATAAAAAATATAATTTTAATTTACGTATAAAATCGTTCAATTTGGACTATGATTTACCTTACTGTTATTTTAAAATCTCCTAATACGAAATCTCAAAACATATGTATAAACGTAAATGTGTATATGTTATTATAACTATAACAACATGCGTACAAACGTAAACGTATACATGTTATTATATAACTTAAAAGCTACACAAACTTAAAGTTTACGATTTAACTTTTATCTTTATCCGCGCTATCGTGGGGCAATAATCTAGTTCTATCTGAACGAAACATATTCAAACTATACATATTCATAAAAGGAAACTAATTCCTCTAATTAATTACATAAATACTTTAATTAAGTCTTTTAAACTATTCAAGTTTTAAGAGCACCCGGAAGGGGGGGGGGGGGGGGGGGGGGGGGGGTTGTTCTCGCTCGTTGTGTGAGTGAGAACGAGCCCCCATTCTCGTTATCACTCCGGGTAGGCTCGTTCTGAGCCTCGTTGTGGGGGGTCGTTGTTACAACAACGGCTCGTTGTAATTTTTTTTTTTTTTTTAATGGTATAATTAAGGATAAATGATAAAGAATATGAAATATGTTTTGTGTTTGTTTAGGTGGAGAAGACAAGGAAATTTTCAATGACTTGATCTAATTTTTTTTTTCTTCAATCTATTTTTTTTTTTTTTGCAGAGATCTAGATGGAGAAGACAAGGAAATTTTCAATATTTACTTTTTCTTTTATTTATTTACATATTTTATACTTATTTTTGTTTTTGTATTTATAAATACCCTAAACATTTTTATATTTATATTATTACTCCAAAGGTTTGTATTTACAAATTTGATTTATTTACAATTTTTCGTAATATTAATTTTCAGTTTACTTATATTTTAAATATTTATATTGTATAATGATTAATAAAATGTTTTTTAAAATTAATATAATTGTTTTTTTTTTTTAAAAACAAAAAAATAGTGGGTCCCATAACTCCCACAACCCCCACAACCTTCATTATCATGCCACCCAAAATCTTACAATCCTCATTCTCACTACCACGTCAGCAAAAATAATCCCACAACCCCCACAACCCTCATTATCACTCCGGGTGCTCTAAGTGTGTTCCATGTCTTCTAAAGATGTCTTAATTACGCGCTTGAATCTCTTGTCTTTTATCATTTGATAAATTAACATTTCTGAGTTTAATTTTGCCCGAAACTGACCTTTTCTTATTTTAAGAATATTTTTCAAACTGACTACATAGTTTGAACTTCTCTTTAAGCTTCTTTTTTCGTATGATGATGTTACACATGAAACATATTAATTAGTATGAACTTATCATACCCATTTTTTTTATTATACCTAACGGTTCTAAATGTATTTGTCACAAAAAGATATTAAGAGCTCAAATTCCACACATAAGCCCAACACCAACCCAAGCCCAACACCAACCCAAGATGGGCACAATTCCATAGGCAACGATGGGATTTACCATAAGCCCAACACCAACACAAGCCCAACACAAACCAAGATGGGCACAATTCTATAGGCAACGATGAGATTTAAATTAGAGGATAATATGTGTAATTTGACTAAAAATTACTCCTTATTTTGATGATGTAACTAGAAATATGATACTTGATTTATCTCGTTTTAATGATAAACACAATTATTTTCATTCTAAAATATCCGATGGACAAATTGAATTAATAATATTAAACACAATTATTTTCATTCCAAAATATGAGATACCCTATCTATCATGATTTTAACACGAAAATGACCAAATATCGCATATAAAAGTATATGTAAATATACGATATCACTCTCTTCAAAATTGTCTTCTATCCTTTTCTTTAGCTCCAAAAAACGATTATATATCCCTAACTTCGTTCTCCAAAAGCTTATCTTTCTTTTAGGGTTAATTTTTCTCTTAAATAGGCTAAAATCCAGAGCCCGAAAAATCAATCGTTGGGCCGCATCACTAACTGTTGTGTCGCAATAGATACTTCCTCAAACTAAGATTTTGAACTGAATCCATGTTGCGGCACATCAACTACTGCTCCTTCGCATCGTAACTATCCTCAAACAAAGATTTTGAACTGAATCTCTGTTGCGCCGCATCAACTACTGTTGCTCCGCATTGTGACCGGCTTCAAACAAAGATTTTGAACTGAAGTTGTATTGCACCGTACCACTATCCACTGCGCGGCACTGGATTTCCAGCCTCCGATTTTACGTACTTTTGGCCCTTTTCTTGCATTTCTTTGGCCAATTCATCAATTCTCGATCCGTGTTAATACATGTTACTTGAATAAACACTTTCAAACAATTAAAGAAAAAAGCTACCTTATCCATCCAGGTTTTCGACACAAAAATGACCAAATATCACATATAAACATATATGAAAATATGAGATATCGGCTAGGCGGTTGGGTTTGTCCGGCCGGGGGCTAGTTGGTCTGAGTTGTTAATTTATGTGTTTCGTTTTATAAGTTAGGCTTTAACGTTGAAAGTTGTTACAACTTTGTTAACGGGTAATATTTGATTAGGTTAGTCGTGAATTGGAGTGCTAGGACGGTTACTGAATCATCAAAAAATTAGAGGTTAGTACAATATCGTTTTAAAAACCGAGCATTAAGACAAATAACGTTTGAACGCAAAGGATTGTTTTGAAATGACATTCTGATCAAATTACGATAAACCTAGATACATGATAACTTGTTTGAAAAGTAAGAGTAGTTGCGACTCTCCGTGTTCGGTTTAGCGTACTACGCATTAATGGATACTGATTTTATAATACGTTGATATAATTATTTCTACTGTTATTGTGACAACCGCAAATTTTGAGGTACTAATTCCGAGTTAACTTTTATTATTCTTCATTATTTCATTTTGACCCATCTTATTACTTCGATATTTCGATTATTTACACTTGCGTTTGTGTCGGATTACGCTTACTATCTTTTGTTTTATGTCCTTTGCGACTAAAACATTTATCCAACTAAGTGCCTAGCAATTATAATTATTCTCGTAGGTTAATATTTGTATTTTAAAGCCTTCGTCTTTTCGAGAAAAATTAACGTTTAAAATATTTCAAATTTTACCCTCTAAATAAAAATCTATTACAAAGTTAGTCCTTTAACGAGAACTAACGAAATCTGTTACAAATTCAGTCCTTTTAACGGACAAACTAACGGATCAGTCTTGGCCAAGACCGCGTCCGTGACCGCGAGGCGGTCACCATGACCGCGAGGCAGTCGCAGACCTGCAGTCTCATATGATGCCAAAAACGTTTTTTTGACTCTCCTTGAGATCCCAACTCACATGCAACCATGTGATTTATGCCCAAAACTTACTCTAATGGGTATGGATGAGTGAATTGTGGATCCTTGACCAATTCAACTCATCTCTCATTCCATTTTTCCTCCTTAACCCATTTTTCAACCCATTTGGTCAAAAGTTGTGTTTTTCTCTAACTCAAACTCTCTCTAGAATCCTTTCATTTCCAGGAATTTCTAGGGAGATAAACCATATTCAAGAGTGGTATTTGAGTTGAGGAAGACCAATTGAAGACATCCTTTGAATTCTATAACTTTCGGTAAGTAACTTCCTTTGAAAAATCATCTTTGTTATTCTAATTTTCTTACTTTGACACCAAGAGTTTACTAACCAAACTCTTGTGTTATTGCAAGGAGTTCATCCATCAAAGCTTCATTTTCCGGCTTAGTTTTGAGTTGGAAGGTTTCAAGCTTTGGACATTTCGATAAGGAAACTCTTTACAACAATTTTCTTTCAATGTTTTCTTCTTGAAATTTCACTCTAACATATTGTTTTTCTTTCCATGCTTGGAGCTCTTTTCTCCACACTTCACCTTGAAAGCTTTTTCGGCTAGTTCATAAGTTGGAAAGCTTCCCATCTTTGGTGAAAAACCGGTAAGTAAAACCTTTACAGTTACCTTTTCTTTCACTTTCATTTCTTCATAAAAAGTCATAATCTAACATATTTCCTTTTTCTTTTGTTTGGAGTTTCCACTCTCCCTACTCTTCTTGGAAGTCTTTCCGGCAAAAGTCTAAAGATTTACTAGCCATTCCAAGAACTTTCCGGTAAACCTTCATTTTCTCATCTGTGACAACCGTCTAATTCCAGGTGCATTTTCATACTCTATGTCTCTTTCGGTCTATCTAGTCCTTAACTATTCAATAACCGGAACCGCGACAGTGTCGGAATCACAACCGGAATCAAATTATATAAGTCCTAATACCGAGAAATACTTTAATGTAACATACTTTAAAACTTTAGTTAACGAAAAGGTCCAACGAAACAATTATACAAAATCAGCCAAAACACAAAATTTATGACAGAAATGGTCCAGGACGACGCACAGAGGCCATGTGCGCCGTCCTGGAGGACGAAATTTGTAACAGATTTGAAAACTTTGCATGTCTCGATTTCCACCAAAATTCAACCAATCTATCTCGATTATCAGTCCATTATTACTGCAAATTGCAGTCCCCAACTTCCCATATTATCACTTTTCTTTTATTCATTTTGTTATTCATTTTTATTAAACAAAAACACACACATACACCATTTCTCTCAAACTTTCTCTCAAAAACCCATCATTTCCAGTGATTTCCAAATATCAAAATCCATTTTCCATCCATACAAATCATTTAGAACATCAAGATAATCAAGAGGAAGCCAAGTTTTCGGAAAAGGACCATTATTGTAAAGGTTTTTGAAGCTAAAATCCGGCCAAAATCATCATCCGAGCTTTTCCTCCGGTAGATTTCTGTCATTTTACTATTTCTATACAAATAAACATTTGCATGTAAGATCTAACGGTTCAAAATAAGTTTTTATACAAATCTATGACTTTTAATGGTCAAAAACGTTTTTAATCGAAATAACCTTTGGATCCACGAATTTGTGACTTAATATGCTTTAGAAACTGTTAAAAAGATGTTTTAATAAGTTTAAACCTATTGCATGTCAGAATCTAAGGCTAAATAAACGTTTTGCAACAAAAACTCGGAAGCCCGCGACCTGTGCGCCGTCCCTATGACCATGACGACGCAGCGGGTGAAATTTTGGTCACTGTGCGCCGTTCGTGTGGTCACAACGGCGCACATGCCTGAACTTTTTCCCGAATTTTCGTTATTTGACGTTTTTGAATATGTTGACCCGCTGACTTTTTGAGACATGACTTTTGGGGACTGAATATGTAACAATAATAACATTTGAAACATGTATGGACTAAATCGGACTAAAATGGACTATATTATATATGTTATCGTGTTTTAGGTGATTTGTGAGCGGAAGTGGATTGTACATTTTTGGATATGAAATTTGGGCGCGGAAGCGCTGCCCAAATTTCCTTAGAAAAATGTAAACCACTTCAGCGAGCAAAAGCACTTATGACATAATAATAATAAACGTAAAAATCGGACTTTCGGACAAAAACGTGACAATTACCATTCGGACTATTTTGGACATTACTTAACCTTGACACTTAAAGTTTAATAAAATTTTATCTATATTATTATATAAAGAACATAATAAGATAATAACTAATTGTTAGGTCTCAATAAGATCTCAAACAATGGCTAATCAATCACAAATAAGTATTTAGACGTTAATTATTATTAATCGATTGATTACTCAGTTTCTTGTTTATTATCGCGGAATTATAATAACAAAGAATAAGTATAACACACAATTATATTGCTTCAAAAGGTACATGGATTACAAAGTTCAAGCTCACTATTTATACACAATAATAGTGAGCTTGATAAGTATGAATCTTAGAAAATCTTCTAAAAGGATAGAAGATTTTATCTAACTAACACACCTAAATTACTGCTCTACGTCTCTTCATGAGTCTGAGTAGTCAGCTTCAGTCACTCAGACTCAAGTCACTCAAACTCAGTCACTCAGACTCATATCACTCAGACTAAGACTTTAATAAACAGATTTATTAATTTGGGTTAAATTGTTGATTTTCCCAACAATCTCCCCCTATCTGTTTCAATTAAAGTCTTTTACAAACTATGCATAAAAAATTAAACACAAACAAGAATTGTTAACTAAACACTGTTTGTGAAAAAAATACATCCAACAAACTACTTTCTTCTCTTCACAGATCTTTTCTTCTTTAATGGAACTTCCCATGGCAAGGGCTTGTTTGCTTCATTGATCCATTTTATTCTCTCAATCTTCCAGTCAAGAAGTCTCTTCATCTCAGCGTCTGTTTTGTTGAAAAGTACTTGGTACTCCTTCTTAATCAGTTGCACTTTATCAGCCGAAGTACCAGTTTCTTCCATTCTTTTGAGGTTATTAAATAACCAACTAATCAGCTTCATTCGAAATGGTAGGCACTGATCAGACTCACATTCACTGAGTAAGGCAATACAGTGGTAGATGGATGCCATGGTTAGTCTGTCTTTGGCTTGAAAGCTTTATTCTCCCCCACAATCTATATAACATAGGCCTTCAAACTTCTCAGTCTTCACATACATTCTGTCTTGAAATATTACTCCGTTGGGAACAGGATGCATGTAACTTGGTTCCAGACCCAGGGATTTAGCTCCAGCTCTTAGTTTGTGGATAGTGCAGAAGGCCCTATAATCTTCATCAGGCATCAGTTTCAGCATATGGGCTACATTCACATTTGAGACAGCTTCTCTTTTTATAGTCATTCTGTGAGCTGTATTAGTTATGCTTGAGCTCAAACTGGCTATCTCTTTCCATTCCTCCAAACCCATGGTGTGCATTCTGGTTACCCCAACTCTGAAAGATCCTCCTTTGTGATGGCACGTGAGCAGGAGGTTAGTTCCACCATGACTTTTGCAGACCAAGTATTGAATTTTATTCTGAAGCTTCCTCAGTGTAAAATTTGTCTCGATATAATTAAGTATTGCTTCTTCTCTAAGCACCTCTTTTGCCATCAATTTATCAGCTTCTATCCTCATTTGATCTTATTCAATAGCCAAATCTTCCTCTGCTTTCATTTCAGCTTCAAGATTCTCAGCTGCTTTTGTTGACTGATCATATGGATTTACATCAAACTTCTCCATGTATAGCAACTTAACGTATTCTCTGTATTGCTCCACAGTCATTCCAGAGTTGTGAGCAAATCGTTGGAGTTTAGCCAGTTTCTCGGCTTCTTCATTCTTTTTCTATAATTCCACCTCTGAGTCAGTTTGAACTGTTGGTTTTTCAAGTGTCTGTTCAGTCTCAGCTTGATCTGAGTCACTTTCATACCCTACTTTGTCTTTCCCCTTTTTATCTTCTTTTTCAGGTTCATCACTCGATATGTCACTCCAATCAGTTTCATAGAACACTTCGGACTGACCAGTTTTGGTGTTGAATCTGGTGGTCTTATAGTACCTTTTCTCCCCCTCTTCTCTCTTCCTTTTCATATCTTGCTTGGGGATCTCAGAGTCATCAGTTATGACAGCCATTTTCTCCCCCTGAATCTGGGAAACCTCTGCAACATGCTTCCCCTTCCTAATCAGACTGACCTCAGAAGTCAGTTTCAGTACCATCTCTTTGAGTTCCTTCATCTCCTCTACATTGTTAGTTTTGATAGCATGAACCTCAGTCTGCATTGCTCTCAGTCTGTCATCAAACTGAGCAGACATGTCCTTAAGAGCTTGTAACAGCACGGGGACAGTCAAGGCAACCTCAGACTGGGGTTGAGTAGTAACAGTGGATGTTGTAACAGATGTCACAGCTTCACTCCCTCCCTGTGGTTTAGGAGAATGATCATAAGCCATAGAAAATGAAGTCTGTACCTCACTCAGTTTGGGGAGTAAGGCATTGGCGACTAGTGTAAGAGAGTGTAAGAGAGTTGATTGTGGTACCTGATCGTGAACTAGCACAGAGCTAGTGAAAATAGCTTTTGGAACTGGCTGAGAAATTGAAGGGGGTGGTCCCATACTGAGTACAGGAATATCCAGGAGTGAGATATTTTCTTCAATGCTTGCCACATGTGCCTGTGTGGTAGCAGCAGCGTGTTTCTCCAAGTTTACTACCTTAAGGGGGCTTAGGGTGGACTTGGTAGTCAGATTCACCTCCTCTCTAGCACAGGAAAAGTGGAATGATCTACAGCACTGGAGGGGAGTTCAGAACTCTCAGCCTCATGGAAAAGTGAGTCCATTAGTGCTTGATTTGCAGCGGGGCTGGATGTTAGAGCTTTTTCAAATGAACTTGGTGAGTCCATCAGTTTGGCCGCTTGAGTAGCTAGTACATCAAGATGTGGAGTGGACTGCTCAGACTGAGAGGGGATACTCTCAGACTGAGGTAAGGAAAGAGGAATATCCATACCTGGGTCTGTCTCATCTGGCCCAGCCCCACCCAGTTCCACCTTAGCATCTGCTGCAGGGTTATTACCCTCAATCTCCCCGACAATTCTATCAACCTGGACTTCTGAGTCTGAGGAATCAGACTCAGTCAGTTCCTGATCGATGAAAGGATTTGCAATCCATTCAAGCATAACAGGTGTTAATGCTGCCTCATCCTCAGTGATTTGAATATACGTAAAAAAAAATTGGAGTCAGCCTGGGAAGTTCACAAGTGTAAAATATTTGATCCAGCTGATCATACGTTTCTTTTCCCAGGACTTCCTCAAAGCACAATGAAAGGACTCGAATGAAGGGAACATCATTTGGTCGTTTTGATTTAAGGGCAAGGGAGAGAAGCTCATCGAAATATAGTTGTGAGAAAGAGATTCTTCTACCCGTTACCATGGCATGAAACAGATGAGTTTCAAACTCGTTCATCTGATCCAAACTCCCTGATTTACCCCCCCCCCAAGCACCTTGTAATCATTGAAAATAAGAACCTCCATTTTCCAGTGAAGAATTTGTATTGTATGACCCTGATGTGTAAAATCGAGTCTTAAATTAAACCTACTTTTTCACGCAATTACACACTTATAGGCAGTGGACCTATTCGTATGTAATATAGTTTAATAGTAAGTATAGGTTCGTTCGCAGGGACTAATTTGCTTTTATATTCGAATAAATAATACTAAGAGTATTTGGGGGTTTTTTATCGTAACTAAAATTGCAAGTAATTGAGTAAAAAGTGATTAATTAAAATCGAGCGAAAGATTTATGGATTAAATCAAATAAAGAGAGATTACACTTGTTTGACACTTCACCTATTTTCCGTTAATTTTACGAGATCGATTGTTGTTTCAACTTCTAATATATACTAAAAGTCCTTCCGAATCTTTTACTAACTTTAATTATTGCTACTTACACCGTTCCTTCCGAATACAGTTAATAAATATTAATAATTAAGCAATAAGTATCAAGCCTGTTTTTAGTGATTTAACCTTATAGAGTTTCCTTCCGAATAACTCCTCTAATTATCAAGTCCTTCCGAATCTTAATACTTAGACCTACTCACTTAAATTTAATTACCTAAGTTGTTATTACTAAGTCCTTCCGAATCTTAATAATTTTAAATCGATTATAGACCGACCGATTACTTCATAAAACTTATCTAATCTATCTAGATTCCTTCCGAATACCTAGAATGTTGATTAAACAAATTATATATAAACAACTATAATAACATATTAAAATTTAAGCAAATAAGGATCGACGGTTAAACACAAAAACATAAAACAACCGAAAACGTTAAATAAACATCAAATAGGATCCGTTGTTCAAACAAGCATAAAAAGAAATTAGCCACTCATAATTATGTTCAAAATAAAACTAATAATAAGAGAAAACATGCTGGAAAAATAAAGTCTAAAAAGGAAACAAGAAACAAACTAAAAACCGAAACGTGTCGTGACCGACGTTGAACGAAAACGAAAACTCCTAGCTTGAAATCTTGCTTCTAAACTCGAACTCCAGCTCTAGACTTAATTAATGATGATTGAATGATGAAAAATCTGGATGAATTTGTCTTGTATTTATAGGCAAAAATCGTGTAGAAAACGTATTCGACTCGTATTACAATTCCTTGTAATTATCCAAAAATTAAAGATTTCTGCGTCTGAAATTCGCGAGGGACGAGCGTCCCCCTATTAGGACGGCCGTCCCATTCCTTTTTTCCATATTCTAATTTTTACAAAATGTAGCTCTCTCTTTCTTCTTCATTCTCCAATTTGAATCACCTAAATCGGACATCGTATGAAGAAGTTATGATCAAAACGGTGGAGGTGGTACTGCGACGTTCCCTTCGTCATATTTCACTATTTTTCGTCTTTTAAGCTCATTTCTTCCACCATTTCCGCTACCCGATCATATAAACCTATAAAATAGATAAAACAACTTTTCCACACGATTAAATGTAAAAACCTATCCTATCCATCATGTTTACTATGAAATGTGACACGATATCGCATATAAATATATATATAAATATGCGATATCAAATCCCCCCAAACTTGCCTTTTTGCTTGCCCTCAAGCAAAAACTGTTTTCAAATTAATTATCAAAGCCAAAAATAAACATAACCAAACTCCTCACGATTTTTATTGGAAGTAAAATCACACAATCTCTCAAACTAATCTAAAAGGGTGTGTAAAATATCTCTGTAGAATCGCTCAATTGCTCGGTCATGGTGAATATTCTATCATAGGCTTGATAATGTATCACTTCTCCACCACTAGAGTCTAGGTACAACTAAACGGGGACTTTTATTCGGGTTATATCGTACAGGTAAAGACATGTGAAAATATATAATGGAGTCTAAAGGGGTAAAATAAAATAATACAAAAAGCTTAGATTAAATCCGAACTAACTAAAATCTTTAACGTACTGGATTGCTCAATTTCTCCAACTTATACGTTTCTCCGAATATACAAATTTCGTATATGACTCATAATACAATATTTCTCTTAAAATCTACAACTAATTTTTTTTTTCGCTTTTATGTTTTTCCGATTTTTCTTTCTTTTCTTCTTTTTTTTTTCTTCTTCCAGCCTAGTACATGCCTTACAAAATAATTTTTTTCTCGTGGTAAGTACACATGCTCAAAAGGCTAATAATCACTATTTATTTTTTTTCTCTACTATTTCTCCAAATACAATAATAATACAAGGCGATAATAAAACTTTTCTCCAATGCCTTAATAAACTTCAACTTTACTTCATATATAATAATTGCAATCAAAAATCTAAGTTCGGACTTAATCTAAAAAGAAACGAAAATAAGGCGAGTGTACAAAATAATATAGTAGTGTTTAGAAACGAAAAAGTTTAGGCGCAAATTGGTTTAACTAGAGTTTCTAACACTAAAAATAAGTGTTACAAGGGTTAGGCGGAAAATATATAAAAATATAAAAAGAAACGAAAAATTGGCTAACAAATGGGTTAATCCTAAATACCCCTATCATTGTACCAAAATCACACTAAGTTACCCTAATGCAATTGCTCATATGTGGTCTCGAAATGTATAACAATGTCAAGTTCTAAAGTCATCAACCATCGGCACACTCAAAGAAACGAAAAAAGTAGCATTAAAAATAAATGCTTTCAATAGGCTCAAACTCTCACTATTTTCTCGAGTAGGGTATCAAATGCGTCTGGTTATGCTTAAAGTTTAAGGTATTACCGACTAGACACGTTATATTTTTTTGGTTTTTTCAATTTTTTCAATTTTTTTGGATTTTCTGTTTTTTTCTGACTCAAACATGTATAACAACAACACATTTCAGCTTGAGCAACTTGTCCTCTGTGTTTTCGGCCTCGACCATCGTCTCGATACTCCCTTGATAGGCTTATGACTAGCTTGTCTTCCATTAGGTTGTATGCCTCGTTGGTGGTTTTGTACATGAAATCTCCTCCTCCAGCTAGATCCAACTCGTTTTGAGACTCCTTGGTTAACCCGTAGAAGAAAATTTCAATGATGTTGTCTTTGCCCAATCCATGACCATAGCAACCTCTCAGCATCTCTTTTAGTCTAGCCCATGCTTCAGTAGAAGTCTCTCCATCTTCCTGCCGGAATCCTCTGATAACTCTGAGTAATTTCCTACCCAAGGCGGGTGGGAAAAATCTTTTGATGAAAGCCTCTCGCATTTGCGTCCATGTGGTTATTGAATTTTCATTGAGCTCCTCGAACCAAACCTTCGCATCTCCGGTGAGAGACGAAGGGAATAACCTCAGTTTGACAGGATCGCCCTTGCCTTGGCCATATTTGAACATCTCACACAGCTCGTTGAATTTTGCTATGTGTTTATGCGGATCTGAATTGTAACGCCCATCGAACGTGTTGTCTTGGATCATCTTGAGATGGTGACCCTTGACAACAAAGTCATCACCCAATTCCGGAGTGGTGATTGCCGACCCTCGGGTGGGTGGCACCGCTACAGCTGCGGCCCGTCGGTTCATTGGTGTGTCTAAAGGGTCCATAGCTGGTTGTGGTTCCGGTTTGTCTTCACAAAACACTTCTTCGACCTCTGGTTCTGAATCGCTTCCTCCGCTTTCTGAAGATGAAATATCTTCAAATTTTACTGGCGAGAACGGTCCAAAACTTGGTGGTGTCTGAATCAATATGTTTCCTTTCTTCTTGCCTCGCTTCTTTGATACTCCTGGATTGGATTTTGGACTCGCGAGTGGTAATCCCGAAGCCCTTGTGTTCATCAACTACCTGAAATACCTGAAAAGACAAAAACAAGAAAAGCGTAAAACGTATCGGTGTAATAACAAATAAAAAGTAACTTCTAAGTAAATAAATACTCAAAAGGATCGTATTACAAATTCGAAACAAAAACGAAAAATCAGTCCCCGGCAGCGGCGCCAAAAACTTGATGTGTAAAATCGAGTCTTAAATTAAACCTACTTTTTCACGCAATTACACACTTATAGGCAGTGGACCTATTCGTATGTAATATAGTTTAATAGTAAGTATAGGTTCGTTCGCAGGGACTAATTTGCTTTTATATTCGAATAAATAATACTAAGAGTATTTGGGGGTTTTTTATCGTAACTAAAATTGCAAGTAATTGAGTAAAAAGTGATTAATTAAAATCGAGCGAAAGATTTATGGATTAAATCAAATAAAGAGAGATTACACTTGTTTGACACTTCACCTATTTTCCGTTAATTTTACGAGATCGATTGTTGTTTCAACTTCTAATATATACTAAAAGTCCTTCCGAATCTTTTACTAACTTTAATTATTGCTACTTACACCGTTCCTTCCGAATACAGTTAATAAATATTAATAATTAAGCAATAAGTATCAAGCCTGTTTTTAGTGATTTAACCTTATAGAGTTTCCTTCCGAATAACTCCTCTAATTATCAAGTCCTTCCGAATCTTAATACTTAGACCTACTCACTTAAATTTAATTACCTAAGTTGTTATTACTAAGTCTTCCGAATCTTAATAATTTTAAATCGATTATAGACCGACCGATTACTTCATAAAACTTATCTAATCTATCTAGATTCCTTCCGAATACCTAGAATGTTGATTAAACAAATTATATATAAACAACTATAATAACATATTAAAATTTAAGCAAATAAGGATCGACGGTTAAACACAAAAACATAAAACAACCGAAAACGTTAAATAAACATCAAATAGGATCCGTTGTTCAAACAAGCATAAAAAGAAATTAGCCACTCATAATTATGTTCAAAATAAAACTAATAATAAGAGAAAACATGCTGGAAAAATAAAGTCTAAAAAGGAAACAAGAAACAAACTAAAAACCGAAACGTGTCGTGACCGACGTTGAACGAAAACGAAAACTCCTAGCTTGAAATCTTGCTTCTAAACTCGAACTCCGGCTCTAGACTTAATTAATGATGATTGAATGATGAAAAATCTGGATGAATTTGTCTTGTATTTATAGGCAAAAATCGTGTAGAAAACGTATTCGACTCGTATTACAATTCCTTGTAATTATCCAAAAATTAAAGATTTCTGCGTCTGAAATTCGCGAGGGACGGGTGTCCCCCTATTAGGACGGCCGTCCCATTCCTTTTTTCCATATTCTAATTTTTACAAAATGTAGCTCTCTCTTTCTTCTTCATTCTCCAATTTGAATCACCTAAATCGGACATCGTATGAAGAAGTTATGATCAAAACGGTGGAGGTGGTACTGCGACGTTCCCTTCGTCATATTTCACTATTTTTCGTCTTTTAAGCTCATTTCTTCCACCAGTTCCGCTACCCGATCATATAAACCTATAAAATAGATAAACAACTTTTCCACCGATTAATGGAAAACCTATCCGATCCTCATGTTTACTATAATGTGCTCGCATTAAATTTAATATAAATTTGCGATATCAATCCCCCCAACTTGCCTTTTTGCTTCCCGCAGCAAAAATTGTTTTCAAATTAATTATCATGCCAAATAAACTAACCAAACTCCTCACGATTTATTGAAGTAATCACACAATCTCTCAAACTAATCTAAAAGTGTGTAAAATACCTCTGTAGAACGCTCAATTGCGCGGTCAGGTGAATAGTCATCATAGGCTTTATAATGATCACTTCTCACCACTAGAGTCTAGTACACGAAACGGGCTTTATTCGGGTTATATCGTACAGTAAAGACATGTGAAAAATATTAATGGAGTCTAAAGGGGTAAAAATAATAATACAAAAAGTAATAATCCGAACTAACTAAAATAACCGTACTGGATTGCTCAATTTCCCAACGTATATCGTTTCTCCGAATATACAAATGTCGTATATACTCATAATACATATTCTCGTAAATCTACAACTATTTTTTTTTCGCTTTATGTTTTTCCGATTTTCTTTCTGTTCTTCTGTTTTTTTTCTTCTTCCAGCCTAGTACAGGCCTTACAAATAATTTTTTTCGTGGTAAGTATGCTCAAAAGGCTAATAATCATATTTATTGTTTTTCTCACATGTCTCCAAATACAATAATACGAAGGCGATAATAAAACACTTCTCCAATGCCTTAATAAACGTCAACTTACTTCAATAGATAAAATTGCATCAAAATCTAAGTCGGACTTAATCTAAAAAGAAACGAAAATAAGGCGGTGTACTAAATAATATAGTATGTTTAGAAACGAAAAATTTTAGGCGCAAATTGGTTTACGAAGTTTCTTTTTCAAAAAAATAGTAAGGGTTAGGCGGAAAATATATAAAAATATAAAAGAAACAAAAATTGCTAACAAATGGGGTTATCCTAAATACCCCTATCATGTACCAAAATCACACTAGTACCCTATGCAATTGCTCATAAGTGGTCCGAAAAACAATGTCAAGTTCTAAAGTCGCAACCATCGGCACACTCACGAAACGAAAAAAGTGCATTAAAATAAATGCTTTCAAATGCTCAAAACCTCTCACGATTGTCTCGAGTAGGGTACAAATGCTTCTGGTTATGCTTAAAGTTAAGGTATTACCGACTAACACGTTATATTTTTTTGTTTTTCAATTTTTTCATTTTTTTGGTTTTCTTTTTTTTTTTCTTCTGACTCAACATGTATAACAACACACTTGCGGCTTGAGCAACTGTCCTCTGTGTTTTCGGCCTCGCCATCGTCCGATCCTCCCTTGAAGGCTTATGACAGCTTGCCTTCCATTAGTTGTATGCCTCGTTGTGGTTTTGTACATGAAATCTCCTCCTCCAACGAATCCACCTTTTGAGATCCTTGGTTAACCCGTAAAGAAAATTCAAGATGTTGTCTTTTGCCCAATCCATGACCATGCAACCTCTCACCTCTCTTTTAGCTAGCCATGCTTCGTAACCTTATAGAGTTTCCTTCCGAATAACTCCTCTAATTATCAAGTCCTTCCGAATCTTAATACTTAGACCTACTCACTTAAATTTAATTACCTAAGTTGTTATTACTAAGTCTTTCCGAATCTTAATAATTTTAAATCGATTATAGACCGACCGATTACTTCATAAAACTTATCTAATCTATCTAGATTCCTTCCGAATACCTAGAATGTTGATTAAACAAATTATATATAAACAACTATAATAACATATTAAAATTTAAGCAAATAAGGATCGACGGTTAAACACAAAAACATAAAACAACCGAAAACGTTAAATAAACATCAAATAGGATCCGTTGTTCAAACAAGCATAAAAAGAAATTAGCCACTCATAATTATGTTCAAAATAAAACTAATAATAAGAGAAAACATGCTGGAAAAATAAAGTCTAAAAAGGAAACAAGAAACAAACTAAAAACCGAAACGTGTCGTGACCGACGTTGAACGAAAACGAAAACTCCTAGCTTGAAATCTTGCTTCTAAACTCGAACTCCGGCTCTAGACTTAATTAATGATGATTGAATGATGAAAAATCTGGATGAATTTGTCTTGTATTTATAGGCAAAAATCGTGTAGAAAACGTATTCGACTCGTATTACAATTCCTTGTAATTATCCAAAAATTAAAGATTTCTGCGTCTGAAATTCGCGAGGGACGGGCGTCCCCATATTAGGACGGCCGTCCCATTCCTTTTTTCCATATTCTAATTTTTACAAAATGTAGCTCTCTCTTTCTTCTTCATTCTCCAATTTGAATCACCTAAATCGGACATCGTATGAAGAAGTTATGATCAAAACGGTGGAGGTGGTACTGCGACGTTCCCTTCGTCATATTTCACTATTTTTCGTCTTTTAAGCTCATTTCTTCCACCATTTCCGCTACCCGATCATATAAACCTATAAAATAGATAAAACAACTTTTCCACACGATTAAATGTAAAAACCTATCCTATCCATCATGTTTACTATGAAATGTGACACGATATCGCATATAAATATATATATAAATATGCGATATCAGACCCCTTGTATTTCAGGCTGACCAATGAGAGGGAAGGACTCAGCTCGAGCTTGCTGTTTGGTCCTTCTTGCCTGAAAACCACCTTCTCCTGCCTCAGCAAGGGTGGGAAGTAAGAGCGCTGCACGGATTGTTTCTTCAGAAATGGTGATTGTCTCCAGCCCATCATTATATGTCCCAGTGATGGCGGTCTTGGCAGCGTTGACGGTGCATGTATACCACCATTCACAAAGCACCGGGGGACACATTGTGTTTGCACAAAAGAAGGCGCCGTAGAGGGGATGTGCCTTCATATACTGAATAAGCTGCTCAAAACCCCTGTTTTGACGATTGGCGGGAATTTCAGCGGTAGCCACTCTGTTGTTATCTTTGATCTGAACAGGATTTTGAAAATCCGCACCTGGAATCATACGCGATGTAACATGAAGAACCATATTTGCATTCGCCATTAGAAAGAAAATCAAGAAGAAGATTAGAGATGAAAACAATTAGGTTAAAATTTGAAAATCAGTTGAATATAAACTAAGAGAGCGAAAATTATGAAACTAAGTTAGGAAACTTTCAATTTAGACCTTTAATGTTTATCAGATTTACACTATTGACCCTTGACTGTACATTGACCCGTTTTAAAAAAAACAAAAAATAAAAAAAATATATCGAAGAAGAAAGAACTTTTTTTTGCAAAAGAGATATACAAAAGTTAAAAAAAAATTAAAAACTTAAAAAGATGGCAAAAAGAAATATGTACTAAAAATGCATTCAGTCTGTGTACTTGGTCAGACTGAAATATCTGGAGATGACTATTGGGTCAAACTGAAAATTCACAAGCTGACTAACAGTGTGACAACTCGTCTTTTCGAGTTAGTATTCTTTACCGACATTTACTCTTTTTATTCGCAATGATTTGGACCCTTGTATTTCGCTTTATTTTACTCACGTTTATTGCATTTGAGTCGGGTTTATATTTTATTTATACTTTGTCTCTCGAGACGGAAGCTTTAGAATCACCTAAGTGCCTAATATCTAGTATTCTCACGTTATTAAAGTATTGCGTTTACGCCATGATCGTCGGTTAAGAAAATCATTATTTCGAAATTTCATTACAAAGTTAGTCCTCTAACTTAATCTGTTACAAAGTTAGTCCTTTAACGGAGAACTAACGGAATCTGTTACAAATCTGGTCCTTTAACGAAAAGTTAACGGGAATAGACCAAATAAAGCCCCGGTGCGCAGCACCAAGGTACTTGGTGCGCAGCACCATGTGCTTTTTCGGCTAAAATCCATTTTTTCGAGTTTGTGGTCAATTTCTTGAGACTCCCAACCCCTTTTCACGTGATTTCTTCTGCAAACTCCCCCATTTGGGTATGTTAGATCCATTTGTGGATCTCTAAGCATGTAGAGACCATTTCTCTTTCCAAATTCCCAACTTTTACATTCAAACTTGTATTACTTTTGTCACTCAATTCTCTCTTCACACTTGTCTCATATTCTCTCAAACTTTCCAGAGAATTGAGACCTCTTACACTAGTGTATTGAAGAGGAATTCAAGCTAAGAAGTCCACAACTTCCCCACTCAAGAGTTCCATAACAAATCCCTCCATTTCGGTAAGTGTTTTCTTAAGAGTTTCCTTCATTTCTTTCTCATTTCTTCCATTAAACTTAGAGTTTCTAACTCATAATCTTTTTCCTTTACTCACCAAGCTTTGCTTCCATGGATATCTTTGGAGTTATAGAGTTTTGAAGATTTCTTGAAAATCGTCATATTTAATTTTGGTATGTAAACTCTTCAAAGATTTCTCTCTCCATTTACTTCTTTTGCTATGAGAAAACCTCTAACATATGTTCTTGTTTTTGGTTCAAATGGAAGCCCTTGCTTTCCCGGAATCCTTCCACTACCTTTGGAGCCTAGTGACTTTCGGTGAAAGTAACACCTTGAAACGTTGGTAAGAAAACTTCTCCGAAAAATCCTTATTCCTTCTCTTTTTGAGACTTTTACTAACCGGTGGTTTTATTGGTATTTTTGGAGTGTGTCTACCTCCTCACCACCACCCTTGAAGTCTCCTCCTTACCGAAGTACTTGCAAGATTTCAACTACGACACGTCTTGCGGGTGAAATCGGTAAAATATTCTAAACCTCTTATCTTTTCATTTCCTTACTTATAAATTCGGTTTTAAGCCTTGAAAATGGTTAGGTTAACATATTAGACCAACACCAATCGATCTCAGAAACTTTGGACTTAAAACGAGTAAAATATGTAAAGATAAGATATTTACCGAAATTAACATATCTTATGATAAATATATGTAAAACCACACATTTAGACATATATGACACTTGGTAAATGTTAAATGAACCTAAACTAACAATTTATCAGTTTACACTTTCGCCTAAAAACGTCAAACGAAACAGTTAGCAACAAAAACGTAAAATTCGGTTTTCGGGAAACACCCCGGTGCGCAGCACCTACACCCTGGTGCGCAGCACCGGGGGTCTGTCCTTCAAAAATTGTCGTTTTTGTTCGTTTTCGACTTAGACTCTTAACGTGTTTTGACCTCAAACTTATATCAGTAACTTATCATGTATAAAAGTATCAAATAAGCCAAACTAATGTCTTTGGACTCAAAGACATATCGCAATCTTAAACATTAATCGAGAATATGTAATCAAACGTTTACTTACTTTTACGGAAAATTGTTAAAACCGTCATAAATCATTTTCATTCTATTATTCTGAAAATAAAAGCGTTTTTACTCATAAATAGTCAAAGTTATATTCCAATCTAAATATCATCAATTTTGACTTTTCTATAAAACGTTGACTTTGACTTTTCTATAAAACGTTGACTTTGACTTTTCTCAAATAGTTGACTTTTGACTAATCTAAATCAATATCTTTAATTTGGACCTTTACTTCCAATTGTTGACTTTGACTTTAACCAAGTCAACATCTTTGACTTTAACCAAGTCAACATCTTTGACTTTGACCAAGTCAACATCTTCGACGTTGACTTTGGTTGACTTCAATAAACTTTGGTAACGGTATTCCTTTCAATCGACGTTCCTGTTAGTCAAGTTCGGCTCGGAATGTTATTCCTTTCTAAAAGTCATTATGACGTGAAACTTATCGATATTTTCCCATCGTCCTTATCGACGCGGAACATCGTCACTTTGAACCGTCATCACGACTCGACTTGGAAATCGTTGGAATACTCTAATAAATCTTAAACTCTAAACTTAACCGACAAGGCTAAACCGAACTATGTTATTGAGATACTTAGACTTTGTTATTGATTTAGGGCACTTAGGCGGCGGATTATTAGCTTCATATTGATTATTACCCGATCTCTTGCCGAGCTTATTTTGTGAGTTATTCGTAGCCCCTTTTCTCTTACTATTTTTGGGCTGGAAAGCGTATTTTGAACTGTTTAAATGAATGTATATCTTGTATGCCTAGTGTATCAGTATCACCTCATATTAGATGGTTCATAGGCTTGGTTAAGCCCCCCCTTATGCACTTGTTAGCTTATTGCCCACGGTACATATATATAGATCTATATGGGATCGGCCTACCCTCATTGCTCAATAGGATATCCCTATGAGTGGATGTTATGACCGTATGATTATTACCTTTGGTTTACCATCACCTTAGGACAGGGGATACAATGTGGTCAGGTTCAGTGTATGCTTAATCTAGGTATCTATACTCACACTTAGGTTATGATTTCAAGATATACTATTTGAAACTTACTATATTAATCAAATCTTTTATTGGGTCAACTTTTATTTACATATTGCGAATAATTCACCAACATTGTGTTGATGTCGTTTTTAACGCTTTTTCAGGAGTTTGAGGATTTATTTTGATCATGCCTTGCTTATTTTGGGATCATCTATTTATTGTATCTGGAATTCATTATGTTGATGTAATTCATTTATGATCCACCTTATGACATTGATCTGTATTTGTATTTGACGTTTGGTCACTTTTGACTTTGTATTGTATTTGATAAACCTTTGGCATGATTAATATATTCCGATGTTTTGTTTATTGGTTGTAAATGTTGTAATCCTTGACTCTTGATATCTTTAACTGGAACACTCTGCGTTCCGCTTTTAGCGGGGTGTTACAAACAGGTCAGCATGAGATTTATGTTTTTGACAGATTAAGGATTTAACATTCCTAGTTCCCCTAAGAGATAGAAAAACCTGTCCTCACTCAGAGGCTTCGTGAATATGTCTGCCAATTGATCATTTGTAGCCACGAACTCCAGTCTGACCTTTCCTTTCTCCACACAGTCTCGAATGAAGTGATGTCGAATTTCAATGTGTTTGGTCCTGGAGTGGAAAACCGGATTCTCAGTGATTTGAATGGCACTCTTGTTATCACAAATGATTGGAGTGTTTTGAATCTGGATTTCAAGATCAGCCAATTGGTGTTGCATCCACAACAATTGTGCACAACAACTCCCTGCTGCTACATACTCAGCTTCAGCAGTGGAAGTTGCAACTGAGTTTTGCTTCTTACTAGACCAGCTGACTAATTTTCCTCCCAGAAGCTGACATCCTCCAAAAGTGCTTTTCCTGTCAAGTTTACATCCTGCATAATCTGCATCTGTGTAGCCAATTAGTTCAAAACCAGAATCTTTAGGGTACCATAAACCAAGATTTGGTGTACCCTTAAGATATCTAAATATTCTTTTGACAGCTTTAAGATGAGATTCGTTGGGGTCAGCTTGATATCGTGCACATAGACAAATAGAAAACATGATATTAGGTCTACTGGCAGTTAAATAGAGTAAAGAACCAATCATTCCTCTATAAGTGGCTTGACAGACTGACTTGCCAGATGAGTCTTTATGCAATTTGTCAGAGATGCTCATTGGTGTTTTCATTTCAGAACTCGTTTCAAAACCAAATTTCTTGACCAAATCATGAACATATTTACTTTGGTTTATAAAAATTCCATCTTTCTTTTGTTCTACTTGTAGGCCAAGAAAGAAGGTAAGTTCCCCCATCATACTCATTCTGTATTCACTACACATGAGTTTTGAAAACCAAGTACACAACTTTTCATTTGTGGATCCAAATATGATGTCATCAACATATATTTGAACCAAAATGACATGACCATTTTCCTTTTTGATGAACAATGTTTTATCAATGGACCCTCGTTTAAAGTCATTTTTAAGAAGAAAGTCAGACAGGGCTAGAGCTTGTTTGAGACCATATAAAGCTTTGTTTAATTTATAAACATGATCAGGAAAGTTAGGATCAACAAACCCTGGAGGCTGCTTGACATAGACTTCCTCCTGCAGGTCTCCATTCAAGAATGCACTTTTCACATCCATTTGATACACCAAGAAATCTTTGAATGCTGCATATGCTAAGAATAGACGAATTGCTTCTATTCTGGCCACTGGAGCAAATGTTTCATCGTAATCAATTACCTCTTCCTGTTTGTAGCCTTGAGCCACCAGTCGTGCTTTATTTCTGATCACCACCCCATCTTTGTCAAATTTATTTCGAAAGATCCATTTAAGTCCAATAATGGTCTTGTACAGGGGACGGGGGACCTTTGTCCATACATTGTTTCTGATGAAATCTCCAAGCTCCTCTTGCATACCATCAACCCAGTCTTCATCTAATAAAGCTTCTTCAACCTTCTTTGGTTCCATCAGACTTAAGAAATTTGTGTAAAAACAAAAATTCGCAGTGGCATTCTTGCGTCTTGTTGTGACACCTTCAGTTAATGAACCAATGACTGACGAGATAGGATGCCCTCTGACAGTCTTGATGTTGCCAGAAACATTCTCAGTGACTTCTTCAGCTTGAGTCTGAGTACTGTCAGTATGAGTAACTTGGAGCTGAGTTTGGTCAGACCGAGGGATGTCAGGCTGAGTGTCGCCAGTTTCATTTGACTCTGTATTTTCTATTTCTGGAACACTCTGGAGAGAGGGTTCTTCTGGTTCACTCTCAGATCCTTGGTTTATATGAGTGTTTTCAGCAATCTGATCTTCAGTCTGAGAGTCAGCTTCAAATGAGGTTACAAGTAATTCATCACAAAGTTGATTAATTGTAGGAATATCAGTCTGTGATGAGGATTCATCTTTGTCAGACTGAGTGGTGTCATCAAAAGTGACATTAATGCTTTCCTCTACCACTTTTCTTCTTTCATTGTAGACTCTGAATGCCTTGGCTATGCTTGAGTATCCAACGAACAGTCCTTCATCAGCTTTAGGAGACATTTTACATAACAAGTCCCTTTGATTTAGGATATAACATCTACTTCCAAAGATATGGAAATAATGAATAGAAGGGACCTTGTTATGATACAATTCATAAGCTGTCTTTCCATGTCTTTTTACGATGATGGACCTATTTGAGTGAAGCAAGCAGTGTTCACAGCTTCAGCCCAGAATTTTATCTTCATATTTCCATAGCACATCATTGTTCTAGCAGCCTCAATTAAAGTTCTGTTTCTTCTCTCTGCAACTCCATTTTGTTGAGGGGTTCGAACTAATGCAAAGTTTTGAACTATGCCTAATTGATCACAGAAGTCTATTAAAAATGAATTTTTGAACTCAGTTCCATGATCACTTCACTTCTCAGATCAAAAGGTTTCTTTCCTTTGTAGCCTGTCTTCTGTTCAAGCTTCATTGTTACTAGAGAAAGCTGACTTTTCAATTTCTTGACCTCAGTTTCATCATCTGATTCTGAGTCTGAGTGAGACTCAGATTCAGATGAGTCAGCTTTAGAATAAATTTCTTTATTCCTTCTACTGGTTGCAACTAATGCTGCTTCAGGATCCCTTGCAGTTCGTCTATTGTTAATCGTTTTTCCTTTCTTGAGATTCCTCAAAGTTTAACAATAAACCAAAGAGTCCTGGCAGCTTGTAGGTGGACAACTTCTCGCTAACTACAAGAGATGTAATAACAGATTCAAATTTGTTAGGTAAGATATCAACAAATTTCTTACAGATTTCATCATCTTCCTTTGTCACTCCTAGAGCTGACATATCATTCAGCATAATTTGAAAACGTGTGTGAACATCAGCCAAAGTCTCCTTTTCTTTCATATAGAAATTTTCATAATTTCTAATGAGACTGTTTAATCGTTGCTCTTTCACCACTGGAACACCTTCATAGGACACAATTAACGTGTCCCATAGTTCTTTTGCAGTTTTGCATCCAGCTATTTTTGAAAAGATTTGTTCAGACACTGCATTTCCTAAAATGCTTCTGGCTTTAGGATCAAGATTGTACAACAACTTGTCTTGATATGTCCATTGAGATTTGGTGGTTTGAACCCATCTAGCACGTTGAACTACTTTATCACCTTCCTTTACTTCATCGATGTGCTTTCCAGGAATTATGGGTCCTTCAGTTATTATTCTTATCATTTCTTCATGAATTCCTGAGAGATGCCACTCAACTTTAAGCTTCCAATGGGCAAAATTGTGACCATTGAAAACAGGAATTCCTTTACCAGCCATTGCAGGTGAGTTTGAAGATGATGACATTGTTTTGAGATATTAAGTATTGATCGTTTAAGATTTATAAATTTATTAAAATTTAAATCTTATTTGCTCTGATACCATTTGTTAGGTCTCAATAAGATCTCAAACAATGGCTAATCAATCACAAATAAGTATTTAGACGTTAATTATCATTAATCGATTGATTACTCAGTTTCTTGTTTATTATCGCGGAATTATAATAACAAAGAATAAGTATAACACACAGTTATATTGCTTCAAAAGGTACATGGATTACAAAGTTCAAGCTCACTATTTATCCACAATAATAGTGAGCTTGATAAGTATGAATCTTAGAAAATCTTCTAAAAGGATAGAAGATTTTATCTAACTAACACACCTAAATTACTGCCCTACGTCTCTTCATGAGTCTGAGTAGTCAGCTTCAGTCACTCAGACTCATATCACTCAGACTAAGACTTTAATAAACAGATTTATTAATTTGGGTTAAATTGTTGATTTTCCCAACACTAATTAAACTATCTTGGTATTATTAGGCAATCCGTGATTCCCGGCTTCCATTTCCGACCGAACTCCGCGTTCTTACTCTTCGCAATCCGTGAGTTACAACCCCTTTATTTTATATGTATTTTGCATGATTTTGGGGGAAACATAAGATTATTTGTAACTTGAAAACATTTATGAACAAATTGCAACTTTGTGAACTTTTGACTATTACAAAATTTATGAAACTATTTTAACTTTGGAACTTTTATGAACTATTTTGACTTTGGAACTTTTATGAACTATTATGACTTTGGAACTATTGAACTATTTTGGACAAACTCTTTGAACTCTTATGCGTAAACACTTTTACTCTACTGGCTTACTTGAACTTACCGGCTTGCCCCCTTTTTCTGCTAAACTAATTATTAATGCTTGTATGCGAGACCGACCCTTGATGGAACTATAACATGACTCTTAAGTGATAGACGACTATCTCTTTTTAAAACAAAACTACTTAGTGCCCAGCTGCTTTTTAGAACTTTACACACTATTAACTACAGATCCGTTTAGTAATTATGGGTATCGATACTTAGGAAATAACTGTTCCTTGCTTAGATGGCAGTCTAAGTACATATTACTAAGAACTTGACAACTTCCCGTAGGATAGGCGGGGAAAGGGGCCTCACGGTTGAACAATCGGTTTAGTGTGAACACTTAAGTTATAGATGCCAAGAGGTTGATACAAGAATCTAATTAGTTACTTATACGCATAAATTTACGAACTTTTAGCGATTGTTTCCGCAACTATGATTTGACTAAATTTGACTCTACTTGGTTTTGACGAACTTTAGGGCACTGATTCGCCCATTACTTGAAACTTTAAAAGTATATAAATTTTAAGCGACTTTTCTCCGCTAACCTCCTTTTTGGAAACTTTTACTTTTATATACTTAACCAATTTTTGCTGAGCAACTTAAACTGTAACTCACTCACTACTTTCGTAGTTGACACTTTATCTTATGTTTCAGGAAATTTAGTGTAAGCATGAGGTGCATGGCATGGACGGGTCAAGGAGGTCGTGTGAGAACCTTTTCGGGAAAAGACTTGTTCATTACTTTTGAGAATTTTAATTTGGGATTTTAAACTTATGTATTTGTGTACTGAAAATCTTGGTTGTCTTGAATTGTAAACACTTTTATTTTTAATCTATGACTTGAATGCCGTTATGTTCTTATAACCCATGTAATGATCTTCCAGCTCTTCACATTCCGTGTTTCCGCTTAAGCGAGGTGTGACATCATCTTTACGTTTTTCTTTTAAATTCTCCATTTTATCACCTAAAACTATCTTAAAACTTATAAAAGTGGCTAAAATGATTATTATGTTTAAAACCTAAAAGTTTCTTTAAACTCAATAAGATTACCATGTTAATAGGTTATTAGAAAATTTAACCGAAAATGTTATGTTAAACTATTATAAAAACCGGATAATCACATATAAGATTATTAGTAAATTCTATTCGAAAAGGTTCCAACACTTTCTGAAAATCTAGTGGACTCGTAATCTAAGTATTATATATCTAATCTATATTATAAACGAGCTTAACAAAACATAACTAAAATCTTGCAAAATAAGTATATGTATGAATATGTGTATTTTATATAAACTATTTATAAGTTATTTGACTAAATAACTTCAAATAACAACCTGTAAATATCCGTTTAAGACTTAAACTAACTAACCAAAACTGAAACAACTTAGAACGAAAACCAAAAACTTGGCTCTGGGCACTGGGTGCGGCGCGGTGGCCTTGGTGCGCCGCGGTCAGCACTAGTCCCAGACCAGCAGGTTGTTGTTTCTTTTGTTGCTTATTTCGGACGATTTTTAAGTATACGTAAACCTATTTTAGTATACGTAAAGTATTATACTCTGATAAATATATGTTTTGGACTCAAAATATAAAACTCAATCTTAAACAACATATTATTTACTATCATATGCGTTAAAACATCCATTTATCATTAAATCGTCAACTTCTCCGAAAACGATCAAATATTCGATTTTTAAACTTAATCTTTTTAAACAAACTTATAAAACTGATTTCTAAGCATATTTTACTTATATTCAAACTTACATCTTTAAAATATTCAAATCGGTCAAAGGTTGACATTGACTTCTCTTTAAAATAGTTGACTTTCGTTGACTTTGACCAAGTCAACTATCCTTGATATTGACTTTGGTTGACTTTGACTTGGTTGACTTTGACTTAGTTGACTTTGACCATGGTTGACTTTGACTTCGGTTGACTTTGACTAAATCTAATACTCCTTTCAACGATATTCCAGGTAGTCACTTTGGGCTCGGATATCATTCCTATCAAATCTTAATTATAAACTTAAATGATCGATGTCATTTTCGACTCGAAATATCAAATACTTTCTTTATTCATCACCTCGCTACGACTTATCGTCGGTGGATTCGATGACTTTAATTCTAAATATTTATTATTCGTCTAAACTCTACTAAACTCTAATATTTAATATAACGTTAATTAAATACGAGGCTAAATCTATTACATTAGAGATACTTAGACCTTTTATGTCTTATGCTAGGGCACTTAGGCGGCGGATCTTATACCGCGTATCTTTGAGTTTCCGACACTCATACGCTTTATTACGCTTTACGCTACCTGTGAGTTATTCGATGCCCTTTTACCGCTTTATAAATTTTACTTCGGTCATGATTAGCGTTAACTAAATTTTATATATCTTGTTATGCAAATTAGATTATGATGCCTTAGTATTATCGTGTTACCTTAATTACTTATATGGCCTTGGTGGTAGTATAAGGCCCCGTTTACACACTTGTCAACTCTTATTGAGCCTACGGAAATATATATATATAGATCTATTTGGGTTTAACAAACCCTCATCGCCGTATTGGGATGCCTTGCCGGTGTGCGGTCCTTGCGGACTGATGTTATTACCGTATACTATTTCATTGACTAAACTTAGCTTAACACACTAAGGGGGTTGTTGCCTTTTATGTTTAGGTTCAAGTGTATTATTCTAGGCTAAGGAATGTTCATTTTGCTATTTGCTATTTTAAATCAAGATATATGTTTATTACTAATGATTTTACTAAACTTTTCTAAATATTCGGGTCAAAAGCTTTATTACTTATGTTTTATTAACTTTACGAATAACCCACCAACATTGTGTTGACGTCGTTTTTAACGCTATTTCAGGGATTTGAGGTTACTTCTTGATGACTATTATATGACTACGTGGATCTTGCTTGGGAACTTGTTTTGCTATGATTAGTTCTATTAGGATCCGTATGTCGATTATGTATTGTTTTATTTCCCGAACTTATGTACTTTGTAACTTTTGTAACTCGATAACTTATATTTAAATTTGATGTTACCCTTTTGTTATTTAATTTGTTGTAACCTTATGACTCTGAATATACTAATACTGTACATCTCCGGCTTCCGCCTGAGCGGGGTGTTACAGAAATTGGTATAAGAGCCACTGATTATAGCGAACTAAGTGGCTTATATGTGAATCACTTAGACTATAACCTAAGGCTTAAAACGAATTCTCTGATTTACTTATGTGCGCATTTTCCTTATTTGGGCCTTTATGTGTTTTGCTTTGCTTATGCATGCTTGCTTTATGTTTATTATGTTGGCCTAATATTTTTGTCGCACTTTTTCTTACAATTCTTCCGTTCTTACGTTCTTAGACGATGCCGCCTAAGAGAGGAAGAGCTGCTACTACTACTACTAGAAGGTTTGCACGTCGCGGCCGTCCTACATCACCGAGATCTACCATTCCCCCTACTCGTGCGACTACTCTTACTGCTACCCCTACACCTACTCCTATACCTAACCCTCCACCTACCACTACTACTACTACTACTTCGACTACTCCAGATTTTGGTCAGATGTTTGCTGACAACATGGAAGCCTCTATGCCGGGTATTGTAGCACAGCTGAAGGAGACCCTACTACAGTCTATGGGAGGATCGGGTGCCGGTCCTGAGTCCGGTGGCCCTGAGGTCATTACGAGGTTTGACGGTACAACATCAGGCCGAGATAATTCCGACATGGATGATATTGTGCTTACTAGGGTAGAGCCGATTGGCAGTGGGAATCCGTCCCGAGGTTGTATCTTTCAGCAGTTTTTGGCTTGTAAGCCCTCAGAGTTCCGTGGTACGGAGGACTCAGTAGCTACGCTTCAGTGGATGGAGAAGATGGAATCTATTCTGGATGTGTCGGGTTTTGTTTTTGAGGATCGTGTCAGATACGCGACGCACCTGTTTAAGGGTAAGGCCCTTACATGGTGGAATTCGGTGGTGAAGATTCAGGGTCGGGTGACCACCAGTGTGATGACTTGGGAGCACCTTAAGAGGTTGATGAGGGAGGTATTTGTACCGGCGAGTGAGTTGCAGCGCCTTGAGCAGGAGTTGTGGAACCTGACGATGCAGGGTTCCTATGTCCGAGGTTACACCGACAGATTTTATGACTTGATAGTTCTCGCTCCGCGATTGGTCCGTACGGAGCAGGAGAAGATTACCAAGTACGTGGACGGATTGCCCCTGTCTATGAGGGACAACATCATTCCTACCCGTCCAGGTACCTTGAGGAGCGCGGTGGAGATCGCCTACACCCTCACTGAGAGTATGATTAGAGGTGGAGCTTTGCAGCGGACAGTGGTCCGTAAGGATGTTAGTGGTAGACACGGTAAGAGATCTAGGCCAGATTCTAGGAAGATATCTCGAGGACAGGATCAGAGTCCCCAACCGATTCAGTCTTATGTTGCGGTTGGCAGTAGTCAGGGCAAGCGCCCTAAGTGTGGTAAGTGTGGTGGTGCTCATGCACTGGAGGTTGCTTGCTGGGTTTGTGAGAGATGCAAGAAGCTCGGACATACCGAGCGTTTTTGAAAGTGTGTGCCAGGGTCATGTTATGAGTGCGGTGAGAAGGGACACTTCCGTAATAAGTGCCCCAAGTTTGCTACTTCTACTCCCCTTCTTACTGCTGGATCTACTGGTGGCGGTGATACCGCCAAGGGCAGAGTGTTTTCTTTGGGCTCTGCAGAGGCACGCCGGGATCCTACTGTTGTTACTGGTACGTTCTTTCTTAATGATCAACCTGCATATGTGTTATTTGATTCTAGTGCGGATAGGAGTTTTATTTCTAGTGACTTTAGGCAGTTAGTAGCTAGCCCTTCTAGTCCTTTAGTGCCTGCTTATGAGGTAGAGTTAGCGGATGGTAGTTTCCTTTGAGCTTGGGAGATACTTTTTGATTGTTCCCTTACCTTATCCGACACTCCTTTTTCGATCGAATTGATTCCTATGAGACTTGGTAGTTTCGATATCGTCGTGGGTATGGACTGGCTAGCTACGCATCGTGCCGAGATTGTTTGCTATGAGAGACTCATCCGTATTCCGAGACCAGATGGTGTACCTTTACTTATTCATGGGGACGAGACCGGGAAACACCTCAAGGTCATTTCTAGCTTGAAGGTGCGAGAGTATATTCGCCGTGGATGTTCCTTATACCTAGCTCATTTGGTGAAGAAGGATTCTGCGACGAAGATTGAGGACATACCGATTGTTCGTGATTTTCCCGACGTCTTTCCCGACGATTTGCCTGGACTTCCTCCCCAGCGACAGATAGAGTTCCGTATTGATCTTGTTTCAGGAGCAGCGCCGGTGGCGAAAGCTCCATATCGTTTAGCGCCTTCAGAGATGGTTGAGTTATCTAAACAGATTCAGGAGTTAGTTGATAAGGGTTTTGTTCGCCCTAGTTTCTCTCCATGGGGTGCTCCAGTTCTCTTCGTGAAGAAGAAGGATGGCTCCATGCGACTGTGCATTGACTATAGGGAGCTGAACAAGTTGACGGTGAAGAACCGTTATCCCCTTCCTGGCATTGACGATTTGTTTGATCTGCTTCAGGGTTCATGTTACTTCTCGAAGATAGATCTTCGTTCAGGTTACCATCAGTTGAGCATTCAGGAGGATGACATACCGAAGACTGCTTTTCGTACTAGGTATGGTCATTACGAGCTCTTAGTTATGCCGTTTGGATTGACAAACACACCTGCAGCTTTTATGGACTTGATGAATCGAATTTTTCGCCCCTACTTGGACAAATTCGTAATTTTGTTTATTGACAATATTCTCATCTACTCCCGTAGCCGTGAGGAACACGAGGAGCACATACGTCTAGTCTTGGAGATGTTACGTAAGTGTGAGTTTTGGTTACCCGCGGTTCAGTTTCTTGGCCACGTGGTCAGCACGAAGGGTATTCACGTTGATCCTGCCAAGATTGAAGCCGTAAAGAGTTGGGTTGCACCAAAATCCGCTACCGAAATTCGTTCCTTTTTGGGTCTCGCGGGTTATTACCAGCGCTTCATTGAGGACTTCTCTAAGATTGCTTCTCCTATGACGAAGTTGACTCAGAAGAGCGAGCCGTTTGTTTGGGGTTCGGCTCAGGAGAGTGCCTTCCAGTTGCTAAAGGAGCGGTTATGTGATGCTCCTATTCTTAGTCTGCCGATTGGGACTGAGAATTTCGTCGTTTATTGTGATGCCTCGATTAAGGGCATGGGTTGTGTGTTGATGCAGAATGGTAAGGTGATCGCATATGCTTCTCGACAGTTGAGGATTCATGAGAAGAACTACACTACGCATGATCTCGAGTTAGGAGTCGTTGTCTTTGCTCTCAAGATATGGAGACACTATCTGTATGGGACTAAATGTACCGTGTTTACGGATCACAAGAGTCTTCAGCATATCTTCGACCAAAAGATGCTGAACATGAGGCAGAGACGTTGGGTTGAGTTGTTGAATGACTATGATTGTGATATTCGCTACCACCCGGGTAAGGCGAATGTGGTTGCTGATGCGCTGAGTCGCAAGGAGACGGTGAAGCCGGTTAGAATCCGTTCTATGGTTATCTCACTTCAGACGAGCTTGAAAGCTCAGATTCTTCAGGCACAGCAGGATGCGATGACCGAGAACCGTCTTAAGGACGAGGGATTGTTTAGTCTAGCTCGACAGTTAGAGCCGAAGACTGATGGAGTTCTCTATTTCCTTGAGCTTATTTGGGTTCCGGTCAGCATTAGACAGTTGATATTGGACGAGGCTCATAAGTCCAACTATTCCGTTCATCCAGGTTCCGATAATATGTATCAGGATCTGAAGGAGTTTTATTGGTGGCCTGGGATGAAGCGAGCGATTGCAGTTTATGTTAGTAAGTGTCTGACCTTCTCTAAGGTCAAGATTGAGTACCAGAAGCCATCTGGGCTTCTGCAGCAGCCTATGATTCCCGAGTGGAAATGAGAGCGCATTACTATGGACTTCATTACGAAGCTTCCGAGATCTTCCGGTGGTTTTGATAGTATTTGGGTTATCGTCGACCGTTTGACGAAGTCTGCTCACTTTCTGCCTATTAGAGAGACGTATCAGCTGGAGAGACTTGTCCGTTTATATATATATCCGAGATCGTGTCTAAGCACGGTGTTCCCGTGTCGATTATTTCTGATCGCGATGCTCGATTTACTTCACGTTTTTGGCAGTCTTTTCAGCACGCTATGGGTACGGGATTAGATATGAGTACGGCTTATCATCCTCAAACAGACGGTCAGAGCAAGAGGACCATTCAGACACTAGAGGACATGTTACGGGCTTGTGTTATAGACTTCGGAGGTAGTTGGGATACGCATATACCATTGATAGAGTTCTCGTACAACAACAGTTATCACACGAGTATCAGTTGTGCACCGTTCGAGGCTTTGTATGGCCGTAAGTGTCGATCGCCCGTGTGTTGGGCCGAGATTGGAGATAGTCAGGTCACTGGTCCCGAGATCATTCAGGAGACGACTGACAAGATCTTCAAGATAAAGGAGCGTTTGGTTGCTGCTACGGATCGACAAAAGAAATATGCAGACAAGCGACGGAAGCCCTTAGAGTTCAGCGTTGGGGATATGGTTTTGTTGAAAGTATCCTCGTGGAAAGGGGTTGTCAGCTTCGAGAAGCGCAGTAAGCTGAGTCCGAGATACACGGGTCCTTTTCCGATCATAGCCCGTGTCGGCCCGGCTGCTTACAGACTTGATTTGCCGCCAGAGTTGAGCAGTGTTCATAATGTCTTTCACGTTTCTCACCTGAAGAAATGTCTTGCTGATGATTCACTTCTGGTTCCATTGGAGAACCTCCAGATCGACGATAAGCTTCATTTTGTTGAGGAGCCGATAGAGATTGTAGACCGTGATGTCAAGCGTCTACGTCATATTCGAATTCCAATTGTTAAAGTTCGTTGGAATTCGAAACATGGAGCTGAGTTTACTTGGGAGCGCGAAGACGAGATGCAGAGGAAGTATCCCCGTCTCTTTCCGGGAGGCAGTACCGAGTGATGATTTCGGGACGAAATCCTTTTTACTTGGGGAGACTGTGACAACCGCAAATTTTGAGGTACTAATTCCGAGTTAACTTTTATTATTCTTCATTATTTCATTTTGACCCATCTTATTACTTCGATATTTCGATTATTTACACTTGCGTTTGTGTCGGATTACTCTTTTGTTTTATGTCCTTTGCGACTAAAACGTTTATCCAACTAAGTGCCTAGCAATTATAAGTATTCTCGTAGGTTAATATTGGTATTTTAAAGCCTTCGTCTTTTCGAGAAAAATTAACGTTTAAAATATTACAAATTTTACCCTCTAAATAAAAATCTATTACAAAGTTAGTCCTTTAATGAGAACTAACGAAATATGTTACAAATTCAGTCCTTTTAACGGACAAACTAACGGATCAGTCTTGGCCATGACCGCGTCCGTGACCGCGAGGCGGTCACCATGACCGCGAGGCAGTCGCAGACCTGCAGTCTCATATGATGCCAAAAACGTTTTTTGACTCTCCTTGAGATCCCAACTCACATGCAACCATGTGATTTCTGCCCAAAACTTACTCTAATGGGTATGGATGAGTGAATTGTGGATCCTTGACCAATTCAACTCATCTCTCATTCCATTTTTCCTCCTTAACCCATTTTTCAACCCATTTGGTCAAAAGTTGTGTTTTTCTCTAACTCAAACTCTCTCTAGAATCCTTTCATTTCCAGGAATTTCTAGGGAGATAAACCATATTCAAGAGTGGTATTTGAGTTGAGGAAGACCAATTGAAGACATCCTTTGAATTCTATAACTTTCGGTAAGTAACTTCCTTTGAAAAATCATCTTTGTTATTCTAATTTTCTTATTTTGACACCAAGAGTTTACTAACCAAACTCTTGTGTTATTGCAAGGAGTTCATCCATCAAAGCTTCATTTTCCGGCTTAGTCTTGAGTTGGAAGGTTTCAAGATTTGGACATTTCGGTAAGGAAACTCTTTACAACCATTTTCTTTCAATGTTTTCTTCTTGAAATTTCACTCTAACATATTGTTTTTCTTTCCATGCTTGGAGCTCTTTTCTCCACACTTCACCTTGAAACCTTTTTCGGCTAGTTCATAAGTTGGAAAGCTTCCCATCTTTGGTGAAAGACCGGTAAGTAAAACCTTTACGGTTACCTTTTCTTTCACTTTCATATCTTCATAAAAAGTCATAATCTAACATATTTCCTTTTTCTTTTGTTTGGAGTTTCCACTCTCCCTACTCTTCTTGGAAGTCTTTCCGGCAAAAGTCTAAAGATTTACTAGCCATTCCAAGAACTTTCCGGTAAACCTTCATTTTCTCATCTTTACGTTTTTCTTTTAAATTCTCCATTTTATCACCTAAAACTATCTTAAAACTTATAAAAGTGGCTAAAATGATTATTATGGTTAAAACCTAAAAGTTTCTTTAAACTCAATAAGATTACCATGTTAATAGGTTATTAGAAAATTTAATCGAAAATGTTATGTTAAACTATTATAAAAACCGGATAATCACATATAAGATTATTAGTAAATTCTATTCGAAAAGGTTCCAACACTTTCTGAAAATCTAGTGGACTCGTAATCTAAGTATTATATATCTAATATATATTATAAACGAGCTTAACAAAACATAACTAAAATCTTGCAAAATAAGTATATATATGAATATGTGTATTTTATATAAACTATTTATGAGTTATTTGACTAAATAACTTCAAATAACAACCTGTAAATATCCGCTTAAGACTTAAACTAACTAACCAAAACTGAAACAACATAGAACGAAAACCAAAACCTTGGCTCTGGGCACTGGGTGCGCCACGGTGGCCTTGGTGCGCCACGATCAGCACCAGTCCCAGACCAGCAGGTTGTCGTTTCTTTTGTTGCGTATTTCAGACGATTTTTAAGTATACGTAAACCTATTTTAGTATACGTAAAGTATTATACTCTGATAAATATACGTTTTGGACTCAAAACATAACACGCAATCTTAAACAACATATTATTTACGATCATATGCGTTAAAACGTCCATTTATCATTAAATCGTCAACTTCTCCGAAAACGATCAAATATTCGATTTTTAAACTTAATCTTTTTAAACAAACTTATAAAACTGATTTCTAAGCATATTTTACTTAAATATTCAAACTTACATCTTTAAAATATTCAAATCGGTCAAAGGTTGACTTTGACTTCTCTTTAAAATAGTTGACTTTCGTTGACTTTGACCAAGTCAACTATCCTTGATATTGACTTTGGTTGACTTTGACTTAGTTGACTTTGACTTAGTTGACTTTGACCATGGTTGACTTTGACTTCGGTTGACTTTGACTAAATCTAATACTCCTTTCAACGATATTCCTGGTAGTCACTTTGGGCTCGGATATCATTCCTATCAAATCTTAATTATAAACTTAAATGATCGATGTCATTTTCGACTCGAAATATCAAATACTTTATTTATTCGTCACCTCGCTACGACTTATCGCCGGTGGATTCGATGACTTTAATTCTAAATATTTATTATTCGTCTAAACTCTACTAAACTCTAATATTTAATATAACGTTAATTAAATACGAGGCTAAACCTATTACATTAGAGATACTTAGACCTTTTATGTCTTATGCTAGGGCACTTAGGCGGCGGATCTTATACCGCGTATCTTTGAGTTTCCGACACTCATACGCTTTATTACGCTTTACGCTACCTGTGAGTTATTCGATGCCCTTTTACCGCTTTATAAATTTTACTTCGGGCATGATTAGCGTTAACTAAATTTTATATATCTTGTTATGCAAATTAGATTATGATGCCTTAGTATTATCGTGTTACCTTAATTACTTATATGGCATTGGTGGTAGTATAAGGCCCCGTTTACACACTTGTCAACTCTTATTGAGCCTACGGATATATATATATATATATATATATATATATATATATATATATATATATATATAGATCTATTTGGGTTTAACAAACCCTCATCGCCGTATTGGGATGCCTTGCCGGTGTGCGGTCCTTGCGGACTGATGTTATTACCGTATACTATTTCATTGACTAAACTTAGCTTAACACACTAATGGGGTTGTTGCCTTTTATGTTTAGGTTCAAGTGTATTATTCTAGGCTAAGGAATGTTCATTTTGCTATTTGCTATTTTAAATCAAGATATATGTTTATTACTAATGATTTTACTAAACTTTTCTAAATATTCGGGTCAAAAGTTTTATTACTTATGTTTTATTAACTTTACGAATAACCCACCAACATTGTGTTGACGTCGTTTTTAACGCTATTTCAGGGATTTGAGGTTACTTCTTGATGACTATTATATGACTACGTGGATCTTGCTTGGGAACTTGTTTTGCTATAATTAGTTCTATTAGGATCCGTATGTCGATTATGTATTGTTTTATTTCCCGAGCTTATGTACTTTGTAACTTTTGTAACTCGATAACTTATATTTAAATTCGATGTTACCCTTTTGTTATTTAATTTGTTGTAACCTTATGACTCTGAATATACTAATACTGTATATATCCGGCTTCCTCCTGAGCGGGGTCTTACAGTTATTGTTATTGTTAAAAAAAATTTATGCATCATAAGGAGTATGCCTTAGTTTTACATAAGAGGCTTTGATTCGGGTAGTTGTAGCTGCTCGTAGATTGACAGCGAACTTAGTGTGACCAACTAGGTAAAAAGTGTTAGCCAAAAGATTAGTACACTTAAGACATTGATGGACCAGATACGTGGTACACTTAGGACGTCGATGGATCAGATAAGTTGTGTACTTAGGACATTAATGGACCAGTAAGTGGAACACGTAGGACATCGATAGACCAGATAAGTTGTATCCTTAGGACATCGATGGGTCAGACAAGTGGTATACTTAGAACATCGATGGACCAGATAAGTAAATACTTAGGGCTTGATGAACCCTAGTAACAGATATATAATAAGTGCATTATTGAGAAATTAATTATATGACGAGAATTAATTATTTATGCATTATTTATTATTGATTGTTTATCATATCAGCTTATGTGGTACCGGGTTTGGGTTGGATTAGTAAAGACAACTATTTATTAAATGTTTGATAGTTTTTACTAATATATTATTGTCTCGTCGACTTTATGCTGATACTCTTTTTCCAAACATGTCTTTTGCTCGTAGGTTGCTTAGGTGTCTAGTGAGTTGGGATGCTTTAGGGTAGCTTGTGGTCCCCGTGTCTATTGGAAACTTTGATTGACATGTAAGATATACTTTGTTTTACATATTGTAAATAATAACGTAACAAATGGTGTAACGTAGCACTAAACTTATATGAACCGCTAATCACGTCTTATTATCGTTTTCCGCTGTCATAATTCTGTTAATATTTAAAGTTTTTGAAAAACGTGATTTTTAAAACTATGCCGTTACAGAAATAATCGCTACATGTATTTATTTGTGCTAATTTTTCTTCCTAACACATTTTCACTACATCATATTACATTCTTCTAATTATTTAAGACGACCACTCCTAACAATAACTTATACTAACAAACCCATATAAGTGTTTGTAGCTAGTAAAATGATATTTGAACTAAAACATGGAGTTCATATAATCTTTAATGAGAGGAAGGGAATGATTCTCATCATAATCGTACATAGTAGGAATCATCCTTGCGAGATTCAGACAAGCCTTCGTGAATGTAGGTGAAAACTGATTTGGAGATAGGCACTCCTTATTTAATTGCTTCCAAGTGTTCGTTATCATTTGCATAACATGTTCACGAGCATTCTGAATCGAACAACCTTCATTATCGTTCATGTAATACGTCACATATGATCCATCGTGGCCATCTTGACCCGCGTCCTGTTAGATAGTAATTTGTTAGATACTCGGTAGTAATTACAGATAATCAAATTTCAAAAATATTACAAAAACATAACAACTAATGCTCAAGTTATTCATCTCATTTACAATATACCTTAGGGAACTATGTTTTACCTTGGCACTTCCTAAATCATCCCAAAGACGGAGAATTTTTGCCACGCAAGTTGAAATTTCTTGGTTATTAATAATGCTAGCACTTCCGTCGCTTGTACCACCACCAAGGAGGAAGAACATGTGCACTATCACAACATGCGCCCCAGAACTAACAATCCCGTTATTCAAGTAATCCTCTGCTTTTGGCATATATCCAGAAGCAAACCATTTTGCTTCCACTAAAAATGCTTCACAAAGATTTATCCACTACAAGAATCCATTTATTTTGTTCAGTTCACATTTTCACAAAAAAAAAAAAAAAAAAAAACCCATTAAATACGACTAAATAGTTTGTCAAGTTAACCGCGCTTCTTTCAATCTGAAATAACTACAAAATCTATCTAGTCTCATATTCAAAAAGGTATGTTGATCTGTCATGGATGTTTTTAAGGTTTTAACCATGAAAATGTTAGACTTTGGATCTTACAATTTTGACTTCGGTTTAAAATAGCTTTCTATAGAAATGAAAAAAAAAATGTTTTTGTGAAAATAATCCGACCTATTTGTGATTTGTGCAAAACAAAAGTAAATAAAAATCATTCTAATGTGTGTTTTTTTGGAGGATGTTTCTATTGTGTAATACTCCAGTTAATGGGACTAATATCTGGCGAGGACTTACTTTACCAACCCTATATATGCATATCCTAAGTTTTTTTTTTTGTGAACTTTTTGTCATATAAAATTTATTTACGGTGATGAATGTCTAAGTTGCAAATGATCAAACGTCCTTACCGCTTGCTTTAAAAACTCTTTAGGATTGAATCCATACTTCTTGTAGATCTTGCAACTAATTTCTTGTGTTTCGTCATATAATGATTGTATACAGATCCTTAGGTGATATGGGAGCTTTGCAAGAGTGTTGATATCCCATCTGCAAGCAATGTAAGTAGAAACCTTGTAATCCGTTGTTTATATCAGATACATTTAAACATTAAGGTTGATTAATTGTGTTTTCTATTTCACATATCATTTATACCCATTTACTACTTCTGTGAAGAGGATGAGTTCGTCTAGCGTTCCATAAACATCAAAAATGTCATCAATCAGAAAGATTAATGCAATGGGCTTTGTAAGCTCGATTCTCTGCTCCGACAAGCTGGGATCTGTGAGACCAGCCATTGGAAATAAGTACCAGTTTAATGGTTGGTTCCTTGCAAGCTTCAACTCTTGAGCCAAACCCAGGTCGTTCCACCATCTATTAGAATTTACAAAGAACGACATATAGTAAGGACGTTAATCTTCTTAATTTTACATATTTCCATTTAAGTGTTATAAGCATATGCAATACGTACTATAATTGTAGTATACATGTGTGATATGATATTTAATATGTTACTCTCCTCATCCTAATATATATGTCCAAGAAGATACACAGTTTTGAAAAATATGAAATGATTAGAGTTTATTTTATTATAAATAACAGTTTACTCTTTACCATATTTATCTATGTTAATTTAGGTTTTGTGATTATAATTCTAGTCAGGACAGGTTAAAATAGCAACTTATTTTTAGAAGTCGTCAATTATTTAATTAAGACAAATTAAAAGAATAAGTTCGACACTTATTTTGGGGACGGAGGAAGCATAAGATGTACCTAGAGATTTGATCTACTTCCACTCGATGTAGTGATTGTACTTTAGCCAACTCCATCTTGGCTAGTTCAGACATGATAGTTCCGTTGTAATGTTTGATGAAGTTTTTCACCATGAAAGTTGATGTGGTTCTTTGATATGAATGTTTTAGAGTATTTTCCACCATTATAGCTTCATCTTGATTAAGAAACCGCGGCATTTCTTCATGACCATGCCTGCAAAAATCCATAGCCTCCTCTAGTATATGTTCGCCTTCTATTCTAAGGTGCGTTGCTTCATATAATGCCATTAGACCCTTAACATCTTGCGCTATTTCTCCCTTGAAATTTCCATCCTCTTGTTTAAATTTTGCAAAAACATCTGATATAAATACATTTTACTATATTATTCTTACATTGAAGAAACAGTTAATGCATTTTCTAAATCAAAAGTACGTCCTAGAAGGTTTGAAAACAAAGATGAGTAATCACGCTCACCTGCTGGAACATAGTAACCTTCTTGACGAAGGATTCTAAAATTAAGAGAAATCTCGTAAAGACTTCCCTCATGTTTATAGTAATCAGCATTGGACATTTTAGTGAAAAATATTTTCAAGATCAAGTCGATCTCCTCTTGGAAGTGATGGTTGATGCAAAGGTTTTGGAGAGCGTCAACCATGTCTAAAGTTTTGGAAGGATCGTTCTTAAGAAGATTGTGCACTTCTTCTAACCGTTCTGAATGTTTGATGGATAATTCATTCTACAATATATAGCCATATTTTAGATGGTACCTAAGCTAAATTTAAAAATAACTTAATAACACGTTAACATATACATATACTGAAAAGACCTTAATGAATATGTCATTTGGCACAAAATCTTCTTCCGAGGAGTTTGGAGTTGTTTCGATTTGTTGCCATGTTGCACAGTTGTTGATCGCCATAACTAGATGCAAACGGATTGTGTTTGTATGTGCGAGTGTGGAAGCGTGTGTGAGAGACAGAGAGATATACGAATTTGATGCAATTGTACAATATATTTATAGCAAAGCAATATGGTAGCTAGTTTGTTTATTTTTTCACATATCACAATCATAAGACAAGCATCAAGTAGATATATTGAATTATATTATATTATGTCATGTGATGTGATGTGATATAAGCAAAACAAAAAATAAAGGAGAATTTCAAACTAATTTACTAAATCGTGTAACACGAGTTGGTGTAAAATCTGAAATTGAAATGTTATAGATATAATAAAACTATAATTTTAAAGTTATTAAATTACGATCAGTGTAAATGAAAGTATATTTAAGTTCATTCAAATTAGATTATTTTGTACAAATCCAAAAAATAAATGATGCCTGTAAATGTCAATGAGTTTCGAACTCATTTGGTAGATCAAGTAACTCATTTCCATATGGTCGTATTGTACATATTGGATACAGGCCCGGATATGAGGGTGTGCAAGAGGCGTAAATGCACAGGGTCACGATTTTTTTAAGGGACGTAAATCTCAAAGATTTTTTTTTCTTAGTTAATATATTATTCTAAATAATATGTCTTAATTTCTAAATTATCTTTAACCTAGCTAGTAAAGGGTGTCTTCGCCTTTTTTCCTTCGTGATGTTGTCGCATGTTCGAAACCGGTTGGCAAAACCTTTTTACAAATGGTTGTTTTTGGTTACTAGTTGAAGGAGTTAATATATTATATCAGCAGTTGCATATAAAATATGATGTAGAGTCTTTGTAGTTTGCTTTATTTTGTTTAACTTGAGTTCTTACTATACGTTTAAACCTCATAATATCCTTTTCTTAAGGCATGTTTCTAGTTTTGTAAATGACCACTAAAATCCATGAGACGACCATAATTGGATATTAAATATTGTCTTAAGTATCCTCCAATAATAGTTAGCAATATCGATTGAACAAGCGAGTCATCGCTCCAGCGAAACAAAATGATTGGCTTCGAAATATAAAGAAGGAACTCGCTTAACTCGCTAGGCCTTCAGAATAAAGGTGACCGATATGTAAAAAAGTTATACAATTAACTTGAACTACTCGAGCCTAATTGTTTAAAAACTTGATTAAAGTGTACATCAAGCTTAAACGAGATCAGCTAAACGAACATCAAGAGAGGCGAATTTGTTTAGACCCGTGGCTTAAACGAACACGTTTTTCACGGAAAAAAAAACAAAAGGCCAATTGGTACCAAGAGTGTAGTCACACTCAATTAACTGTATCATTTATTTAAAGGTTCGAATACGTACAATCCTCAGCCACGTGATTCATGTTCATTTAGGAAAACATAACCTTAATGTGACAGGCTCATATTTCAGTCATTTCAAAATGATCAATTTTGAAACATTAGGGACGCAAAATCAAATCTCGCCTGCTATTATTAGTCAATTGAACATCCGGTGAGAATATGGCTACGATGCGCAACCCCATAGGATTTAAGAGCTAAGGACGACCACAAGTCCAATAACTTCCGGGGTCTAAAATTATTTCTTGCCCGGGGCATCTGGGGCATCTAGAATCTCGAGACCAGCCATGGGTTACGTCTCCTAAATGGCAAAGTTGCTTAGATTAGTCCTTAGCAACAAATCTGTTTTGCAGTCACTAGTATGAATCAATAAACGTGTATGTAACTAAACGTAAAAGAACTCGTAGCATAGTTATATATTAGTGTTAAGATTTTAAGTTCACAACCATTAATCCCATAAACTAGTTGAATACAACAGACAAAATGTGTAGGTTTAGATGAATCTAACGAAAAATATATTCTACATAAATTATTAGTAATCACCTAATTATGTAACTATTTGCATGTTCTTATGTTAGTGAATCGAACATAAGATATTTGAACTATTTTTAGTTTTCAAAACTCGTTTTGAATACAAATACGCTCTTTCTATAGTAATCAAAACTTAAATCCAATCTAATGTAACAAAAATAAAGCCTCATTTATTTACCAAGATAGTAACAAGAGTTTTGTACATATTTCTGATTACACGGTGTATGCATTTAAAACGAATACAAAATAATAATCAAAAAGCTTATGATGATGGGAAAATATATTATTCCCGATTTAGACATATGTATTGTCATTTTTCGCAGACATGTCCCGCGTTCTTGGCCATCCACATATTAGTCTCGCCTAAATTTTGTCATTGATTGGTTCCTTATCATCAAGCCACAAACATATCCATCACACTATATATGATCCAGATATAGCGATAACTTCATATTATATGACTAATGACTACTACGTAGTATTATGGTTTCCTTAATTGCAAGTCCAAAACGCACAGGGACGGAGCCAGGGGGGCTGGAGGGTGCTCGGCCCCCCCTAACTGGTCAAACTAACCTACCAGCGAGCTGTTGAATTGTTCTATTTTTTTTGTTTCCGGCGAGTTGGAATGGAAGTTGTGTGGTCGGCCCCCCCTAACTGGTCAAACTAACTTACCATCGAGCTGTTGAGTTGTTTTATTTCTTTCTGTTTCCGACGAGTTGGAATGGAAGTTGTGTGGTAGCAAGTAGAAAAAGATAAAGTTTGAGTGACAGGTGATGGTTTTGTCGTTTATAAGGTCTAAAGTATTTTTATTTTATTTTGTTATTCATATTTCTTTATAACTTTTATTCTTGCCTTGTTTAGTTCTGGATTTAGCAAGGTGGTTTTGTCTTCTAGTTAATGTTTGATATAAAGCAACAATATAAAATAAGCACATATTTTTCGAAGAATTATGATTGTTTTTTACTTTTTTAGTTAGAGTTACTTTACTATGCCATTTAAATTGCAGTTTTTTAAGTAAACTATTTTAACTTATGATCTTCTTTTTGTTTTTAGTCTTACCAAAGTTTAAATGTTAAACATAAACTTATGGCTCAAACAAAATAATATTCGGCATTTTGGTCGAGTGTTATATTTATAAAACGGATTGCTAATAGATGTAATTGTTACGAGGTATAAATTTCTGACTCCGCCTTAAGAAGGAATTGTATGTTACTATCGGAAAGAAAAAAAATTTGAGCCCCCTAATACAAATTTCTGGCTCCGTCTCTGAAAACGCATACATAAATGGCATTCACCATTCAACATCACATCTATCTATGTCCTATTATAAATTTATGTAATAAATGTTTTCAATAAAATCATAAATTACGTTCAAAGTTGATATAGTCATAAGTTGTAGTAATAAACTAGTTTATCTTCCGCGTATAAGCGGAAAACCTTATTGCGAAAAGAAAATACAAATAAAATATACATAATCTGAATGTGTATAAATATATGCAATGAGTAATCTTTATATAAGTATAGTTATATAACTTTTCTTTTTAAAGGTTGTCATAAAATCACTCTCTAAACTATACCCTTAATCGAGTATAAATACAGTTGAGTTGCATAGACCTGTGTTTACCAAGTTGTAGATTATGAATTCTTTGAATCCTTTGACACTGAGATTGATTGCTAGAATTGGCTCCATTCCATGTCGATTTATCTCCTTTGCAATGGACTGTTGTTGTTCTGTCCCTAACTTAACTTCCACATAATGCGTGTCTTTAATATTCTTGATCTCATATTGAAGATAGTAATCTTTGGCTTTTCTGACCGTTTTTGTAGAAAGGTGGTGCGAGTTTAGCTGAGGACGACTCACCAGCTTAAATAGAAAGCAAACTACATTACACTATTAGAGAGATATAATTATTTGATTATAGAAACACATTATATAACTATAAATATGATAAAAAAAAAAAAAAAAAAAAAAACAAACCCTTAATGATCCTTTATATGAAAAGTGAAATAGGATGTATAGTAGCATTGATACACAATTTTGAGCATAGTAATATCAAAATTTTAAAAAATTACTTGTTGCTTTGTATGTAATAAACTAGACACATTTAGTATTAAATATAATACAATTAAAAAACTTGATTTAATTTTGTAGATATAAAAAGATAAGTAATGTGAACATACCTCCTTGTCCATAAAAATCATGTCCGAGAATATACGGAAAAAAATTGTAACATATTAAAAAGAGACCACTTTGGCAAGCACTACAAAAGGTTAACATAACCGGTATAAATTTGGATCGAGTGAAACATAAACGGCCCTGGTTAGCCTAAATCCGTATTTTGGTGTCACAGGTCAAACCAATCAAGTCACAAAATCATAAAATTACTTATGAAAACCCAATCATGTATATATCAAATTCACCTAGACATAAACACAAACAGTTTGGTGAGAATACGTACAAATCTTATAACATAACAACAATTAAAAGAAGTAAAGAACCATTTAATATAAAATCTTAGGTTGAAGATGACTGATTAATAGCAAAAAATAAAATAAAAATAATATTATCTATTTGAATTGGAGATTCTTGGTTTCTATGGGATGTAATGAGAGACATAGACTACGTATGGGATAGAGTGGAAAATGATCTAAAACCTAAAAGAAAAGGAACTAAGAATAACGTATGCTAACAAACTTAAATTTACTTTAAATCTTAATGTTAATAGCATTGCAAAAGAATAAAACCTAATATATCTACAAAGTTCTTTTTTTGTGTGAAAGAAAAATGAAACCTCTTATCATAACCTGTTTATTAGAAAATAGAACACATTGACAAATCCAACAACAACTAATCGATTAATTTCGAGAGGATTTTGTTGAATTCGATTTGAAGAATGTTGTCATTACAACATATAGTTGTTTCAATCGGCTGGAATTCGATTTGAAGAATGTTGTCATTACAAAATAGAACACATTGACAAATCCAACGTAGTGTCTGAATAGATTTTTAATTTGTTGTTGCATCGTTGAAGGAAAATTAGATTTTGTTTATAGAAAAATATGGGTTTATACAAAAATATTATTCAGGAAATATATTTAATTCTATTTTTGACCGAACGTAAGATTATTAGACGTCACCTATTAAAAAAACAAAAAGACCTGAAGATTAGACTTTTGTTATGTTCGCAAATGAGCTTAATCTTTAAATGAGTCGAATTACCTCAAATGGGTTGAGTGATCCGAACGGAAAATATTATGCGGGGTGTTTGTTTCATGAAATCTAGAAAAAAATTGAGTGAATTTGAATTGAATTCCTTTTCCATAACATGTTTGTTTGAAGTTTATGACGGAATTTAAATCAGTTGGAATCTAAATTTTTCTTTACTTATAAATTCGAGATTCCTTGGGGTAGTGGAGAAAAAAAATGAGAAAATCGATCATACGACATAATAATTACTATCGTTGAATAGTCGAACCATAAATTGTTACCACAACATTCTTTTTATATTACCCGAATGGCCGAACTTTATACTATTACACTTCCACATATATGTAACGAGACAAATAATAAGCTACATAAATCACCGACTGTAAGATATTGAATATAACTTTTTTCATCGGTTGTATCGCGCGGATACCATACTAGTAATAAAGAAAACTCTATCTGATTATTTAGAGAAAAAAGTAAAAGAAGTATATAATTAAATAAATTTAAAGGGTAAGGACTATTTTTCAACTTTAAAAAAAGATAATAAAATATGATGGCTACAGGGATTGAAGACGTGACCCTTTCACATATTCCTTTTTGCTTAGCCACTAAACCAATGCCTCTTTTGCTTAATAACCAGCTTATATCTTTTGGTTAATAACTAGCTTATATCCCACTTATTACACATATACTTTTATTAAAATTAAGATTATTATAATATATAAAATCTTTAGATATAACTAGAGTCAAATGTATATCATTTATAATTCATTTTCATAACAGTAAAGTTTAAACACAAAATTGATTGATTTTATTATAATACAATTCATATGTTATGTTTTTTCAATTATACGCATTTAGTTTCAACGTCATCTTTAAATTTATATTGTTTACAAATTTGTAGTCCGACGCTATATGAGTGATCCATCAATATAGGTTCAAGTCCTGTTAAGGACAGAAATAGGTAGATTATTATGTAATGTGCTTATAATAATTGTCTTTATATATAAAAAGAAAAAAGAAATCATTAAAAAGGTTAAATCAAAAAAATTGTTAAAACAGTTAGGAAAAAAGTCATAAGCTCAACTTAACAAGTTTATAAGCCGGAAAAATGGGTTTATGAGCTTATAAAAAATTATATACGCTCATAAACCCGTTATATAAGCCGAAATAAACACCCCTTTAAACAAATTATTTATTTGTCGACTAATATGTATGGAAAAAAGATTTAATATATAAAAAGGTATTTTAGATTTACTTATATACTAATTAAAAGTGGAAGTGCTAAATTACTTAAAGTGAAAAGTAGATGGGTAATTAATTTTGTTTAAATATAATAGAACAAAATGATTTATTATTTAAAGTTGAAGGCTAATGAAATTAATAATTGATAACATCATCAAAGATATCTCTTTTTTTTTTTTTAAGAATTTTTACGAGTACTCTCTTACCTCGTGTATGTTTGGTACTAACTGGTATTGCTACCACCTACCAGCCCCAAACAATGTGGTCCGAAGACCGCTTATGTCTCAGCGCCTTGGACCAACGAGTGGGATCAGATATCCCCGAACCCGTGACCCGTTTATCTCAAAGTCCTCGTGACTAAGGTAAACTGAGCTTTTGCGGGGAGCACTTTGGTGTCCACAAAGGCATAGAGTTCGAACCTGTGACCTTCCGTTAAGGAGACTCAAGTCTTATCATCCAAGCCACAACTAAGAGACATCATCAAAGTTATCTAATGGTCTAAATTAAAAGATGATTTACAGGTTACTACTTTTTCATGTGTCATTTTAGGTCTTTCTTTTATTATATAATAACATTATAACAAAATTAAATAATAACTAATTGAGATACTATTCATTAGCTCATGTAATTAAATAATAAATAAATGAGTGGGATCAGATTATCCCAAACTCGTAACCCGTTTCTCTCATAGTTATCGTGACCAAGGTCAACTGAGCTTTTACGGTGAACACTTTAGTATCCACAAAGGTGGGATAAGGTTCGAACTTGTGACCTCCCGTTAAGGAGACCAAAGTCTTGTCATCCAATCCACACCTTAGAGATATTCTCAAAGATATTTAATGGTCTAAATTAAAAGATGAAATCATCTAAAGGTTACTACTTTATTATGTGACATTTTAGGTATTCACACCTCAAAGACATCATTATAGATATCTAATAGTCTAAATTAAAATATGACATTTGAGATCTATATTTTTATTATCTATTCCCTATCCTATTATTAATCTTGCAACATGCATATAATTTCGTGCCGGAAATCATTTTTTATTCGATCTGGGCTTTTGGGCTTCTAATCCGGCACACGAATTGATCCAGTCCACCAACACATTCGATCCATTATATCCAGTCCACCAACACATTCGATCCATTATAACGGATGTTCTTACGCGTGTCTGACCACGTGCTCCCTGGCAGCGCTGGCTATTGTTTTATGCTTCCGCGTGTCCGTCTTCCTCTGTGGTGGCTAAATTCCCAATTTCATCATTCGATCTCATTAATTGATTTTTGCTAAAAAAAATTAGAGGGTTTTGGCGATTATGTGGAAACTTTCGATTTTTATTTAATTTGTTGTTTTTAGTTTAATCTTGGAGTGCTTATTAGTTTGATTGATTGTTTTAGGATGATGATGAGCTGGTAGCAGTCCCCAAGCTGGAGTTTGCTGAGGAATTTGCGGTTGATGATGACGATGCTTATCTAGATGCGGATGATATTGAGCAGGTTTGGGCATTTACGTAATTTATTATTGTTTGGTAGTTAGATTGTATTTTTAAATTTTACTATAGAAGTTGAAGAAGGTGTTTTGTTTTGTAAGTGTTGTCTTGCTCCTTTTCTCTATCGGCCTTACTTTTATGTATTTTGTTAAATCGGTATTCCCTTTGTACATATGAAAGAATTACAGATGGAACTTCAAAGTCTATGTGAAAGTAATGGAGCCCTTATATGAAACGATAGAGGTAATATATCTAGGAACTATTATAAAACAGCACAGATCTTTTAATATTTTTAGTTATTTTTTTTGGTAGGGTATTACAAGTTGGATCAGTCGGAGAAAACGCTCCTTCGGGAAGCATACTTTTCAACATAATGCATCATGTTCAGTTGTTTGATAAATGTGAGTGGTAAACATGATCATAAAGAGAAAGGTGTTAATGTACAAGTTGTTGTTAGATGCAGGTGAGTGTATATTTCCCTTTTCGAGATTATGTAAAGTTTAAATTTTTGATTTGTTTGATGAAAAATGGTGTTTTTTGAATGTGTGTAGACCGATGAGTGCAGATGAGTGCAGTGCTGTTCTTCGACGTTTGTCAGGCAAGGTTTTGTAATCTTTTTTTATTGAGTGTTTGTAGCTCCTGCCAAAGAGTGGCTGAATTGATTGTATTTGTGAGTGTCTGTAGGTTTTGCGTTTTTTCTCTCTCCGGCTTGGTTGTATTGCTGTTCTTTGGCATTTCCGAGGTATGTTTTTGTATTTTCTTCTTGCTGTTGCTTTTGATTTTTGTGGAAACGTGGAGCATTTGGAGGTATGTTTTTGTATGTTTTTGTATTTTCTTCTTCTCCGGTTGCTTAAATATGTTTTTTATCGTACTTTGGTTTGATTTATAGGATAATGATGGTAAGTATGTTCCCCCAAGGATCGCACCAGCATCAATGGACGAAACTAAAACCTCAAAACAGGAGCGAAACGTGTCAAGAAAAGAGAAACAAGCATTCCGGCAAGCTATGCAGAATGATTATACAAGAGAATTAATGAATTATCTTGAGGGAAAGCCCGAAGTGGTTAGTTTACGTTTATTGAATTTACTGGCGGAAAGTTTTAGTTAATTTTTTTTTTCATTTTTTAATTTCAATATGTTTGGTCGTATAAAACAGGTTGGGGAGGTTGTTGGAACTGAAGATAGAGATCTGAATATGTATTAGGCGAAAATGGAAGAACGTGCAAGGAGGGAAGAGGATCTCTTCACCCGTGTTCCTCTTTCAAGTATGGAAAAGAAGAAGCTCAAACATATGCGAAAATCAAGAAACGGGAGGATTTTTTTGAAAAACCAGCATTTTTGACGGTCTCTGGGCAAGTTAACGCTGAAACATATGCAACGTCTCTACCGAAAGTTCTTTACTCTTATGGTATTTGCTCTGCTCCTGGTAAGAACAAGTCCATTTTTATCTCGTGCCGACTTTTTAGTCATTTTTCCAGTTTACTTAAATGTTGACTTATGTTGTTCCTTGCGGGTTGAGAATTGCAGCTTATACTTCAGTGGTCATCCGGGATTGTCGTGTTGGTATGTTGTTTTGTTGATCACAAGAGATTCAACGCAGACATTGCTACGAAGCTCGGAAGCAGTTTGCCGGAGAGTATGATGAGAAAGAAGTTGCTGATGTCATTCCTAAGAAGCTATATTAGGTAGACTAAACTTCTAAACCCCGTATTTTTGTATATTGTTTTCATATTTACATATTATTCCTTAAATTTGTGTGACCTCTGCAGTTTCTCAACATTTGGACTCTTAGAGAGTACTTGGAATATGAGTTGAGGATTCCTAATCCGCCTTTCAAGACTGATTTGGAGCGAATGGTTGATGATTTCATTTTCATGTGTTTCTTTGTTGGAAATGACTTTCTTCCACATATGCCCACCTTGGAAATTCGTGAGGTATGTTTGAAGTATTTTATATGATGTGAAGTATCTAAATATTCGACTCAGTTTCTGTCATTTGCTAAAAAGATATGTGTGTATTTTTCTCGTATCATCCGCTTTTCAGGGTGCCATTAATTTACTATTGGTTGTATATAAAAAGGAGTTCAGAACTCTTGGTGGGTATTTGACTTATGGAAACAAGGTGATTGAAGTGATTATATTTTTTTATTTATGTTACTAAATACATATGTAGTGGCTCATAAACATTTTTTTTTACCTATTTTTTTTCCACTTTTCAGCCAGATCTTAGCAAAGTGGAACAGTTTATTCAGGCGGTAGGATCATATGAAGATAAAATATTTCAGAAGAGAGCTCAACTGCATCAGGTTAGTATATAACTATATATCTGCGTATGGTTATTGTATATGATAAGTATATATATTTCAGAAGATAATTTGTTTGATCAGAGACAAACCGATAGGATAAAACGTGGCAAAGCTCAAGCTAAATCTCGCACAACAAGAGGTGATGATGTTGCACCACAGGCTGAACCAGACTCATTAGTTCCTGTTAGTCGGTTTCAAGGATCCCGTCTTGCTTCAGGCCCTACCCCTTCACCTTACGAAAATGGTAATCAAAATCATAAGCGGGCCCACAAAGTTGCACGCCTGTCTTCTGGTCCCACTGTGGGTGCTGCTATTGTTGAAGCCGAGAGGAATCTCGATAGAGATGTATGTTTAGTGCTTAAATAATTTGATATTTTCATGCTCTCCAGATTTTATTATTATCTGAGTTTTATATGTTCTCAGATTATTGATAACAAAGAAGAATTGAAAATGAAGTTAAAGGAGATACTTCGTGAGAAATCTGATGTTTTTAACTCTGAGCAACCAGAGGAAGATAAGGTTATTTTTAATTAGCATTTTTAACAATATGATGCATACATATACAGATATACAATATACGTACAATGTGTATAAATTCGACTTGGAGTGCTGGGGTGGAAAGAGAGGTACTATAAACAGAAGTTTTCCGCAAATTCCACTAAAGAACTTGAGGAACTAAGGAGAGATGTCGTAAGTTAGTTAATCTAATGGTGTTACTCCTCCTGTGAACTGTCACACAATACAAATTTTAACAGTATTTGTTACTTATTTTCAACAGGTTCTAAGATATATTGAAGGGTTATGTTGGGTGATGCGTTATTATTACGAAGGCGTCTGTTCTTGGCAGTGGTAAGTTTCCCTTTAGTAATATTTTATCCGTTTTAGAGGAATCATAGTTACCGGTAATATATTCAAGATTTTGCAATCAGGATTAGGTTGTTATTTCTATTAACCAGTTAATGGATATGTTTCATTTTCAGGTTTTATCCTTACCATTATGCTCCTAACGGGTTTCATAAACCGTGCTTTTGTAACCACAACAAACTGTCACTGTACCTATACTGTATTATCAACACCCGTTTTAACCGCCATTACTATCGTTATCAATATCAACTATATTTCAGGTGTATACATTTGGTCCTACATTTCGAGCAGAAAATTCCAACACATCCAGACATTTGGCCGAATTCTGGGTATATTTCTATTTTCTTGGAGTATATCCATTCATTCTTGAATAATATTAGCGTTATAAAAACTAAACAACTAAACTTATAGGTTTTTTTTGTGAAGATGATTGAGCCTGAGCCTGCATTTGCGGACCTGAATGATGACATGGCTTGTGCGAGTTAGACCGATTTGGATCGGGTTTAAAGCGTCTCCATTAGCTTTGAGAAGCTGATAGTGTTAATAAGGGTCCCCGCGATGTAACAGGTACGAAACCCTTGATGACCACCTCATACACTGATACAAAAAGTCAGCAGCAGCCACCCCCAAAGACGTTCATAAACCACACTTTTGTAATAACAACTAACAGTTTATGTAACTAAATGTAAATACCAACTCCTGCCCTTTCAATATCTTTTGTAAACAACATTCTGCTACTATCCTTATAAATATCGTTTCTTCTATCTACGAGTGTTGTAAAATGCCAACGAAGACAGCCCTGCGAAGAAGAACGAACCCGTGCAACGCACGGGAAATCCTCTAGTTAATATTAATATTACAAAAAATTAAATAATAAATAATTAAGATACTATTCATTAGCTCTTTTATCTTTTTAAATTGATATAAAAGTTATTATTTTAACATGTGACATTTTAGATCTCTATTTTATTATAGGTTAATATTAATATTATAAATTAAATAATAAATAATTAAGATATTATTCATTAGCTCTTTGTCTTTTCAAATTGTTTTTAAATTGATACTTTTTTTATACGTCTTTATTTTATTATATATTAATAAAATAATATTAATTAAATAATATATAATTAAGATATTATGTATTAGCTCTTTGTCTTTTTAAATTGATATTGTATGATAATGATAATGTGATTAATTTGAAAGAAATATAGAGGTTTGCATCGCAAGTCCTTTTCAAACTAAATTCACGAGGTTTAATCCACTGTTAAAAAATAAATTCAAACCCGTGCATAGCACAGGTCAAGAGTATATTAAAAAATAAATTGAAGCCCGTGCATAACACATGTCAAGAGTATAATAATACTAAAATGTACACCTTTTACATCATATTAAAAATTTTGGTTCAATTTATTTATTTCATCTTCCGTATCCATACGAAAAATAAAAATAAAAAGTTGTCATGGGATGGCACAAGCCTTCACCCCGGCCGGCCAGCATGGCAGAGCCAATAGCACACCACTACGACTGCTCTAAATATGTATTCTTACAAAGTAATTGTTTTTTATAAAATAAACCATAAGCTGATAAGCATAATCTTAGTGTAATACTCCGATTTCAAAAATATAGACTAAGGTGTCTTTCAACAATAGACTTCGGCTTATGGGCTTCTTTTTCTTCCTGAAAGGTTCTCATAATGATACATTCTATATACGCCAAATATGGTAATTACATCTCGACTGAGCCAACGACCATTTGGTAGGCTTCTACAACCGACAAGAATATGAACCCATGGTTATCAAAGTTGGCGTTAAGAAGCTTGGGTAAGTGAAGTAAGAGATGGATGCATACGAGCTGTCCTCAGAGACCGAGCTACACTTTTTCCTCTAGCATATTCCTCGCCCAACGGCCACCTTGGCCTTAAATCAAGCTGCATTTTAAACATTGCAAATGTAGAACAAGTATAACCTAATCAAAAACACAATACGACCTTATTTGAATCAACTTTTATATTATTACACCCTTCACCCTCCAATCCATCGGGAAAAAACTACAGCATTTCTTTCTATGAAAGAAAATGTAAATTAAGACAACAATATTGATAATGATCATCATTACCATTAAGTTATAGGGGTATTGCCTGGAGTGAATAGTATTGTTGCATATGCTTTTTGTTGAAACTTATGTTAGATATTTCGAAGTCATACACTTACCGTCAACCCAATTGTTATAAGTTTTACTGGAAGTGGATAAGTTTTTGTTTTCATCCATAAACCGGGCGCATTATTTTTGAAAGAACGGATGACTTGTTTTAAAATGTGTGATCCTTGACAGGCTTCAAAACAAAGAATTTGCCAAAAAAGAAGAAACCTAAAAAATTATGGCAACCTAGTGATAATCTTACTCCTCGATAACTAGTTTCTATCTAAACTAGTTAACAAAGTTGTTGGCCAAAAGTATGACGAGGACACACAAGGAGAAAAATTGCAAACCTGACAGCCCTCGGGTTCAACAGCAGGTGGTGGGGGATCGAATCTTCCCAAGCGGAAGTTTTCAATGCCAGTCCAGGCAATCATTACACCTACAGGAGAAAATAACATAAGAAACTAGGTCTAATCCCTCTTGGTAAACATTTTCTATTTTGTGGATCTCATCTATGGTATAAGAAAAAATAAAGATATGATTGTGGGGTAGTTTCTTTGATGCAAGGAGAAATGACAATAAGTCCCATAAAATAGAGAAATAAGAATGGTGAAAAGTTGCATAAACAATGTAGTTTTGAAGACAATTGAATACCCAATCTTGTATACAGAGGCAATATTCTCAAACTCAGATAATTTTTAATGTTACTCATGTGTGAAGTCTTCATTCGGAACTTTAACAATAATTATGGTTTACAGATGCAAAGTAAACTAAGCAATGTATATAAAGAAGTCAATAAGTTCTTCAAACTTTATGATAGTCCATGATGTTCTTTTTTCTCTCCTGACAACCTCCACATGCATTCAACTACTAACAAACTCCATGTAGAGGTGGTAAAATGGGCAGGCCGGGCAGATTGGGTAACAGGTCAAAAACGATAACTTTTTGGTAAGGTTTGAACTTTGAAACGAGCTGGTTGACCCGGAACACTTCTAGTACATTCCTTTAAAAAATTACAAATTACAATAATAATTCAACTTTTAAAATAGATGATTTACGAGGTTTTATGCATTAATAATACACTTTTGGCAACTTTCGACCCATTTGACATGTTTCCTTTCTAGCTCACTTTCTTGATTTTACCCATTTGACCCATTAAAGATAGAACATAACCGGAACCAATAGGTTAATAAGAAAATGAGCCGCAATTTCCACTCTAACTCCATGCATCAGATCAAGGTCAAGTATTTTGGGGAAACTGGTCTACCACTGGATTATTTAACCACCAGACATGTAATAGAATAGAACAAAATACCATTGTCAGTGCAGAGACTTGGCGGAGGGCAAACTAACTTAATGGAGTTTCTTGCAACAACCTCTTGGAGCCGAGCTCTCACATATTGATTCGAGGCAACACCTCCAGAGACAACCTACAGAAAGCAGGACCCAAGGTTTTTTAATGGTATACCATACAAGTATACAACCCAACTATGCCAGATTGCCACCTGCCTGTTAATAATTTCAATCAAATGATCTGGATAAGTGGAAATCAAAAATAGGAAACAATACCATATGTTTAACTGAGGGCTCAATCTCTAATGCCCATTGAATAGCTCGTTCACACCTTTCTTCTAGATGCAATACTGCCACCCTCTGCTTGAAAGGTAAATTGAGAAAGATAGAAAATTAAGAAAACAGGGGAGAATAAAAATGTTAATCAATGAAACGAAACAGAGCTTTTCTATCTACAGTGAGGGTGGCAGGGTGGGCAGGTAGGCCAGGGTAAGGTAACGGGTCAAAACAGATTCAGGTCTTCTCCATTTATAATATTTTTTGTTAATAATTAATCCATTAATTATGACTACAAAACAAATTCATTTGGATATTATCGTTTAAGAGATTATATGCAATAAAAAATATACTTCAAGAGATTTTCGATCCATTTGACCCATTCCCCATTTAGCTACAAAATTTAATTCGGCCCATTTGACACTAGATAAAACACAACCCAAGTAATCGCTTTCACAAGTAAATGGGTAAAATTCACACCTCTAATCTAGAGTGATGTGTGCATCATGTTTGTCACCTGAAAGGAGGCAGCAATATCGGCTCGTAGGCCTTGCTCTTCAAGACTTGCAGAAGAGAAAGGGATCCTAGCATCACTGCAAGAAAGATTAATTGAATGACAAATTATGGAAAGGTGAAGGAGAAACATAAACAGCTATCTGCACTTCAACAACATTATATTTTTCTCTTTATTGACAAGTCGTGATAATTGTTTTTTAAATGAATTTGAATTGCATACATATTTTTGGATTCAATTGCAAGCCTCACTTGAGTCTTTAGACCAGCATACGAGAAATTGCAATCTTTATGTTGCTTCATCGGAACCTAAAACAAGGAAAGCCAAACACAATTATGCAATTAATCCTAAGAAATGACTACACATACTATACGTGTTCCTCTCAGACATAACTTACAGAGAAATTTACAGATTTGGCATCACCCTGTCGAGCAAGCTCCTCTATGGCAGGGCCCCCGCTCCTTCTCAAATCAAGGCCAAGCCACTTTGCTGATTTGTCATATGCCTCACCAATTGCATCATCAATTGTGGTCCCAAGTTGTAAGTAATGACCAAGATCACGTGCAAGAACTATAAGGTTATGTCCTCCTATGAAGCAGGAATATATGAGAACCCTTGATCAAAATTACACATAATAATCTAACGTGAAGAAAAATAATCCACCATTGATGGTAATAACTTTTTTTAGAATCTACAGCATGTCAAATTAGAGTAGTTAAATACTAAATGAAATAACAGAAAGTATTATGTAGGGCTGGCAATCTCATCCCATTAACTTATGAACAGGTCGGTTCAGGTAACGTGTTATCTCTAATGGGTAAACTAAGAAAATAAATATAACTAAGTCTAAAACTGAAACAGGTCAAAAGTCTCCCAAAGTGTATTTGACAACTAATTAGTAATTACTATCGAAAAATATAAATTAGATTATTACAGTATTGAAAATTTGAAATAATATAAATTTTGTAATGATATCTGACTCACTAATTATTAAAGTAAAACATATAGGAAAAAAGTTTTTCCACCCGTACAAACAAGTACTCAATTTGATCTGAACTCATTCTCATCCATCACCTAACCCGCCCATTTTCTACCTCAAGTATTATGGAATTCTGTTATATAGGTTTATGCAAGGGGCAAGACTTAAATTGTTTCCAATACTAGCATGGTAGCATAGAGGTTTTTATCCCAGTATTAGAGCTTATTTTCCGTTTCTCTTTGCTCTTGACATACAGAAATTGATTCCTATGGAATCAGAAGTCCAATGGTGAATGCTTTAAAGGGTTTTCCATTTCATAATTCTGAATGACTAATTACACTATATTTCTTTTAATTGGCAATATTTTACTGTAACTTGTAGTTTTAATTGAAAAGGTGTTAGTTAATAAATCAGCTCCAGGTAGTGCTGTTTAGTACTTTATTATACCTGATATAAGAAGAGCCATAAATGGAAACTTCAAATCTCTGTCGGATAGCCTAGAAGGAAGGGAAAAAAATATAATTTCATGGACCTTTTTAAGCACCCAACATAAATGTAAAAGAAACACAAGCATGCCAAGTTAATAATTCCTATTAAACATGATTGGGTTAGACAATATGGAAACACCAGTAATTGATGGGGCCTACTAGGAGTCAACTAGGTTAGCTTTCAACAAAGAAGTAATACAGAGATGTAAACTGTAGACAATAAAATGATGATGTTTTACTTCTAAAAGTTCAAAACTATTTAATTCAGCGATGTCCGAAAAGTAAACTAACTTTTGACTTGAAGCTAACAGCATTGTGAAAGTTGAGTATCCAGAATCATGCAAGCAAAAAAGTTAAGTTGCTTCAAAATTAGCAAACACTTAATGATTAGAACAGAAGACAATAAGGGTCAATTTGAATACAACTTTTCTGCTGCATGTTTTTCTGTACTGCTTTCCCAAGCAGGTGTATCGAGATTACCCTTTAAACTATAACTATCATTCAACCCACTTACTTCATCAAAAGTTGTAAAATACATAATGGAAACTGAAACAAAATGACCCCCTTGTTTGTTAGAACTTAAAAGAAACTTGACTTTCAGAGAGCTCATATATGATACGGAAAAAAGAAACATATCTAATCAATAGATCCCTTGAGATGTTTCAAATATATGGGCCACATACTGTTTGAATTAGTTGATTTCATCTAACATTTGATTGATAAATTGTACCTAGCTACTAAAGCATGAGCTTCCATGTGATGCACACCAACAATAGGCAACTGGTAAGTAGCAGCAATATTCCGAGCTTTCTGCACACCAACTACAACAACATTTTATAAAGGTATCAGTAGCTTGGCTTCAAATCAAAGTCATACGTATATTTTCCGAGAAAAGGCAAGAAAAGAAAAGAAAAATGAAAAAAAAAAAGAATTAAATGATAAATATCTGATACTAGCATTAACACCCAGAGCAGCAATCAATATGTTTACATCTTAACCGACTAATAACGTTATAAATAATGGACAACTTATGACATAAACATTATGCTCCCTCCATGCAGATGTGTATTTTGGTGTAAAGATAAAAATAAGGCTAATCAGTGAGAACTACAGATAATCCAACAGTTACACTACTGAACTATCATGATATTAGAAATGGCAATTAAGACCCATTCGTTTATTAATGGGTCGACTTGAGTTGCGTTTTAACTCAAACAGGTCAATATAAAATATTAGTTAAAAGAGGAACGGGTCAAAAGGATTGAAAGTCCCGCAAAGCTTATTTTTAAAACATACAACCATCTACACGTCTTATTCAAAGATTTAGACTATTATTGTAATAATATTGAATTATTGTTATGTAATAACAATTAAGATGATCATTAAACAAAAAACGGGCAAAAAGTATTTGCGGGTTAGCACGGCCCGGTCTGCTACAACCTGTGCTTATAACTGACCATTTCAACTTGAACCCATATTCCTCATTACCCGACCCGCCCATCTTTTCACTTCTGTAGTTCTGTTATATATCTAAATCATGTAGGTTCAAATGCATTAAATGAGAACAAAAGCGAAAGAAAATCAGCCGTACCTCGTAGACACAGGCTTAGCCCAGGACCAATAGTAACTGCAACTGCAGAAAGATCTGACTCCGTCAAATTAGCCTTATCAAGTGCATCCTGTACTACCTAAAAGCATAGCATAAGAACGGAGATTACAATCATTTACATCTGTTTATTAATCCATCTAGAGCTAAACATCACACATAAACATTAGTTTAGTTAATGCTACAGACAGTAACTCTATACTTCTGCTAAACGGCATTTGTATGTAATACACCTTAATAGTGAAGTTCTATAGCTCTACCCAGCCATTGAGTAACTTTTATGGTGTTGACATCTCATTGACGATAAATTAAAGATTTCGACATAAAGACCACAATGTTCATGTCGTACCTGATCAATAACTTGGGAATGAGCTTCTTCCGCCATTTTAGGAGCAACTCCCCCATAGCGTGCAAGCAGATCTGCCTTGATGAACATACAGTAGAACATTAGTATGTCCTATTTTTTCACATTTCACGATATACGCACAAAAGAAAATCGTGCCACACAACTTCATAACTTAGTGATACTTAGGTCATTAGCTTCATTCTACTTTAATAAACGTCTCTTAATAAGTGTCATTTATTATAACAACATATAATTACAACATTCTCAACAATGATGGAACTCGATAGAATTAGAAATTACCTGAGAAGATACAACTTGGCTAAGTATGTCACCGTTACTTCTAACCTAAAACCAACACAAAACATAAAATAAAATACATTATTCATTATTCAATTACATAAAAACAGAGTGTTATACTTACAACAGCTGCCGCGGTATCGTCGCAACTCGTCTCGATACCAAGAACAACTAGATTATCATTGAAAACGTGATTCGAACCTAGGGTTTTGGAGCAGTTCAAAGTAGTGGATGATTTAGTATGATATATTGATTTGTGTGGTCCTAATTTTGATAATAATGTTGTGAATTTATGGTGATTATGGGTGAAGATATTTAGGCGGGAAATTGTACTCAATGACGCCATTTTCATTGTATGCTGTGTGTCTATGTTTTTCTTGTGTGTGTGAGAGAGATAGAGATAAAGATGAAATTTCCAATGTTTTGGGCTATTCTTTCATGCTCTAACTTTTCGCCTTTTTCTATTGCCCTAACTTTTCTCAATTTTTTCTACAAATGTTTTTTCGTAAGTATTCCAATATACGCATCTATTTTCTAAATAGACGGATGAATTCACATCGATATGTAGTCCTTCACAATTACTTGGGAACAAAACTGAACCCATGCTCCTTTTGCACATTCATTGGCCAAAGGCGTCATCGGAGACGGAAACACTCATGTTATGCTCGATCGATAATATGTCCTTAACATGGTCGCTGATGATAAGGTGTTTTGATTTTCTTCTATATTGTTTTATATTCTGAACTTTTTAGGTAAATAAGTTTAAAAAAAAGTTCTGATAAATGTTTCGATAATGATAACAAGATACCATGTCTTGACCACATACATCTGAGTAAAAAAAAGCTCATTTTAAACCTCATATGATTACTTGTTTATTAATATGGTTCCCGTGGACAAATTTAAAAAGGACATATGTTTTGTTCATTCAATATTGTTTAACAAGTTTTTCGCTAACACTATTATGGTATTAATAATTGTGTGTTTGCATTACAATGAGAGGGTCCATATATATATATATATATAGCCTAAATACATGATTGGGCGGAGCCCTAATATTGCTAATGGGCTAATAATAATACGGGCTATCATAATGATACTCCTCTAATATGCCTCAGCAGATTGAGCGGGAGGAGGACGAACGCTCAAGCTGGAACGAAAGTCAGCAAATAGAGGAAGCGGAAGACCTTTAGTGAAGATATCTGCAAACTAGTACCGCGAAGGAACATGTAAAACGCGAACCTGACCAGCAACTACTTTGTCCCAAACAAAATGTATGTCGATCTCAATATGTTTGGTGCGCTGATGTTGAACAGGATTAGAGGACATATATATCGCACTCACATTATCACAAAAGACAATAGTAGCAGAGGAAAGCGGATTATGAAGTTCCTCAAGTAGATTTCGAAGCCAGGAGGTTTCAGCAACAACATTTGCAACACCACGGTATTCAGATTCAGCACTGGAGCGAGAAACCGTGTGTTGGCGTTTGGAGGACCATGACAGTAGGTTGGAACCAAGAAAAATGTAGTAGCCTGAAGTAGATCGGCGTGTAGAGTGGCAACCCCCCCCCCCCCAATCGGCATCCGAGTAGGCAGTGAGTTGTGTAGTGGGAGAAACATAAAGCAGAAGACCCTGATCAATAGTACCGCGAACATAGCGCAGAATGCGCTTAAGAGCATGCAAATGTGCCTCACGGGGATCATGCATGGAAAGACAGATCTGCTGAACTGCATATGTCAGATCAGGGCGCGTGAAGGTGAGGTACTGTAATGCCCCCGCAAGACTACGATACGCTGTCGGGTCAGAAACACGAGGTCCAGACAGGCCCAGTTTCGAGTCAATATCAACGGGTGTTTTACATGGATCGCAGTTTAGCATGTTTGCACGCTCTAAGATGTCAGTAGCATACTTGTGCTGAAAAATAAATATACCCGTAGTGGTGCGTGTAACATAGATGCCAAGAAAGTAACTCAACGGTCCCAAATTTGTCATATCAAATTCACGACTTAAAGAGGTGATGATGTGCTGTAAGAGTGAGTGGTAGAAGTAGTGAGAATAATATCATTAACGTATAGTAATAAGTAGGCAGTATCAGTCCCATTGCGATATATAAATAATGATGTGTCACATCTGCTATGAACAAAACCCAAACGTAGTGCAAATGAAGCAAAACGGTGAAACCAAACCCGTGGAGCCTGCTTAAGTCCATAAAGAGAGCGGTGAAGTAGACATACATGATCAGGTAAAGCAGGATCAACAAACCCCCGTGTTTGTCACATGTACACTGTCTCGTCAAGAGTGCCATGAAGAAAGGCATTCTTGACGTCAAGCAGATGAATGGGCCACTTGCGGGAAAGAGCCAGGCTAAGTACAGTCCGAATAGTGGCTGGTATCACAACCGGGATGAAGGTCTCATCACAATCAATACCCTGTTGCTATCGACGACCATTAGCGACAAGTCGCGCCTTGTAACGACTTAGGGAACCATCTGCATGAAATTTTACTTTTAACAGCCACATGGATTCAATGGCATTCCCACCTGCAGGTCTAGGTACAAGCTGCCAAGTTTTATTTTTAATAACTGCATTATATTCATCTACCATAGCCGATTTCCATTTAGGGTGTTTTAGGGCGTGGGTATAGGAGCGGGGTGTGGGATGGTCAACATAGACATGTAGGTTTAAGCGTTGGATAGGTTTTAGGTGACCAGTCCGAGAACGAGTGGTCATCGGGTGAGTGGTGGGAGGAGGTGAAGGTGAGTCAGGGGAGGTGGGTGGTGTAGAGGGAGCAGAAGTATCGGTGGTGGATGTGGAGGAGGTTGGGCTCGGCTGAGGGGAGGGGTCAGTAGGGGTGGTGGATGGGGTAGGGGAGTCAGGTGCAAGGGGGTCAACAGGTGGTTGTGTGAAGGATCGAGTAAGGCGAGAGGTAGGCGAGTCGGGATAGTCTTCCTCCAAAAAGGTATAGGATGAGGGTTTGGATTGGGATTTGGGGGCCAATGGAAAAATGGTTTCATCAAAGGTGACATGGCGAGAGAGGATAATTTTCTTGGTGTCGAGATCAAGGCACCGGTAACCTCTATGATTAAGTGGATAGCCTGAAAAGACACAAGGTTTGGAGCGAGGTTCAAGTTTGTGAGTAGGATGAAGATGGGGATAGCATAGGCAACCAAAGACTCGAAGTTGTTTAAATGGAGGAGGTTTTTTGTAGAGTTTCTGAAATGGAATAGCGTTATTAATTGCGGTGGAAGGTAAGATGTTTAAAAGATAGGTGGCCATGTGGAGCGCTTTAACCCAGAATGTGGGGGGCAAACGTGCTTGAAAGAGATGAGTACGAATGAAGTTGTTAATGGTTGGGATCATGCGTTCAGATTTGTCGTTTTGTTGGGAAGTTTTTGGACACGAAATATGAAATTGTATGCCGTTTGTTTCAAAAAGTTGGTGTAAGGCATTGTTGTCAAATTCTCCACCATGGTCACATTGAAAGGATTTAATTTCCCGTTGGAATTTAGTTTTAACAAATTGTCAAAAAGTTACAAACTTCGAATAAACTTCACACTTTTGACGTAAAGGGAACACCCATAAGAAATGAGAAAAGTGGGCAATAAAAAAATATAATATTTAATGCCCGTAACACTCGGTATGGGTGATGTCCATAAGTCCGAATGTACGATATCAAAGACCGACTCGACAGATGATAAAGATGAATAAAAAGGTAACATAACGTGTTTTCCAAGTTGGCAAGCATTACACAAGTGTTTAGGTTTAACATTATTACATTGAATAAGATTATTGGAAATAAGAATTCGGAATGCATCATGTCTCGGGTGTCCAAGGCGTTGATGCCACAAATCTTGACTCGAAGAAAAAAGTGTCAACTAGGGAGAAGTAACGGGATAGAGGTCACCAGTGCTATCACATCGAAGGAGGGTTTGGCGGGTTCCTCGATCCTTCACAGAAAAACCAAAGGGGTCAAATTTAATAGAACAATTGTTATCTTTGACAAATTGGCGAACTGAAATTAAATTCTTAACAATATGGGGGGTAACAAGAATGTGGTTAAGTTGAAGTGGGCGAGAAGAGCAATAAATGCGGCTATTTCCGGTGTGGGTGACGGGTATGGAGTTCCCGTTACCGACCATGATAGATGGTATAATATTCTTATTAAAAATAGTTACGAGTGTACCTGAGTTATTGGCAAGGTGGGAGGTCGCACCGGGGTCCATGTACCATTCGCCTAGGTCGTGATCAGTGAAACTCATGTTGCTAAAAGCCTATGGGAGCGTAGTAGGTTCGTCAGTAGGGGCCCCCTGAGCGTGGAAAGCAGCCCCGAGTGCTTGAGGAGTGGATCCGGGTCGGTTGTGAGAGACCGGGGCGGGCGGGTAATAACCGGCGGGTGGGTACTGGGGCGGGTTGGGAGCGGCGATATAGTGGGGCGGGGCGAACCAACAGGCGGGTAGTGGGGCGAATACTGGATCGGGTACTTCCCGGCTGGGTACTGGCCGAATAGGTAGTGGGGCGGGGCAGTGGGTGGGTAGGGTGAATGGGTTGGATTATATTGTTGGGCCACTGTTGGGTTATGCTGTTGGGCCGAGCCATAGGAATTGTTATTGGGCCAGCGACCAAATTGCCCAGGTCTGGAACTTTGCATGCTTCCTGACCGCCGATTCGAGTTACCAGTGGGGGCTTTTGTGAATGTACCTACATTTAGAGCCAAAACGACAAAAGCCCCGTTGATAGTTGCGACATACCTGGTTGTATTCTGGACGAGGTGGTTCACTAACATGGAGAACCATAGAGGAAGAGGCCGTGTCATTGTTTCCGAGTTGGTGACTAGTCCGGTTCAAACGGGATTGTTCCATCTCGAGGAGCGACCATGTACCAATAAAAGACGGAAGAGGTTTGATGATTCTAATAACTGTAGAGAAGGTGGCGTATTTTGCGGAGAGTCCGTTCAAGGTGTGCATAATCAAGGTTGGTTCATCAATTGGTGTATCCATATTATCAAGAAGATCAGAGATTACCTTGAGTTTGTGACAGTTGTCGACAACGGAGAGGTCGCCCATTGCGATGTGACGTAGGTCATCATTAAGTTGCATGGCTTTTTCTTCCTTGTTGCTTTGAAAAAGGTCGTGTATTGTTTTCCATAAGTCACAAGCGGTTTCGCTTTTCTTCATTACCATGTGTAGGATTGACTTGCTTATGGTGTTATAAATCCACATCTTGACGAGGGTGTCTCGTTTTTCCCATTCTTTGTCGTCCCTTCCTTTAGGTAGGGTTGTACCATCCAAGAACCCTTTAGCTTCGTTGGTGATACAGTGCATCTCGACAAACTTGCGCCATAGAGTGTAATTCATATCATCTAGGCTGAGAGTAACGGGAATGTGAGCTTTTGATATTTATGAGGCCATAAGTTTCTCGGAGGGGCCGACTGCATCCATATTAATCGACGGATTAAAGGATGATATAAGGTTTTATATGGTGGCTGGAGGGTTTTATAACAGATTTGCGACGGCTGCTGCTAGGGGTGTAACAGATTTGCCACGGCTGCTGTAACAGATTTGTGACGGTTGCTGCTAGGGTTGTGACATATTTGCGACGGCTGCTGCTAGGGTTGTAGCAGATTTGCGACGGTTGCAGGTGTCGGGATAATTGTGTGTTTGCATTACAATGAGAGGATCCATATATATAGCCTAAATACATGATTGGGCGGAACCTAATATTGCTAATGGACTAATAATAATACGGGCTATCATAATAATACTTCTCTAATAAATATATGTTAGATTATGTTATACTAGGCGTATTCCCGCGCGTTGCGCGGTGACAATTTTTAAAGAGATTTGTCACGAACAATGATAGAATATAACATGGATAAAAGGAATGTGCTGTCAAAAATTTAAAATTGTTTTGGTAGATTACTAAAATGCCAATGACATTGAGAAAAACCACATGTTTTCTAGTATTTTTAACTCACTACTATTACTACATCACGACCGTAAAGCCAATCTCAACTTAGATCGAATATATTATTACTAACTTCAACAGGTAAAACGGGATGTTTGACTTCAACATATTATTACTAACTTCCTGCAGCTCATGCCCTTTTCTTTGAAGGGGCATAAATGTCTGCGACGTCACCACCTTTGGAAACCGTCCCAACACTTTCAATAGAACCAACCGATTTTGGAGGAGCATCATCACCAGTGTCCACCAGAAACAGTGGATCCACGTGATAGAAATTCGCAAGCTGTTTGAGCTACGATGGGGGCAGCAGAAAAGGATACAAAGTAAGGGAAACACATTTCTAGACATATTTAAAATAGGAGTAGCCAATAAGGACACATACCTTCTTCATGCGCAGAGAACGAATGCAATAATTCGGGGGCATGTGGATTTCGTAAATACCAACAACCCTGTAATGGTGGAAGTCTAGGTCCCGAGTGAAGTAATTTGGGAGTCTAACCTCTTATCTTATAGCCCGGCGCGGCGGGTCGAATTTTTAATTCAGTAGATAGAAGAAAGTATTAGATAAGGAGTAGGTGAGTGAGTCCTCGCTGACCTGAGCGATTTCGACCGCATTAGTTCAAGTAGTTGGACCACGTCTCAGCGGCTTCTTGGACTAGCTTTTGACCCTGATGATGAAAAGAGCTTTTTTTTATCTGAATCAATTTGAAAACCCGAGATTTCAAAGTCGGTAATGTTAGAAGGTCGGTATTTTATGGTCAGGGGACCAACTTCTCATCCTAGGAGTTAGCAGGTATGAAATAGTCCCATCTCCGTCTCTCTGAGTTTCTACTACTAAGTAGCACTTCTGCTATTCAATCATAGAATTGATTCCTGAAAAAGCCCTATATTATTACTAAAGCGCTATCTATAGGCATTCTTGCTCGTTAGCGCTTTAAAGAATCTCTTTCTAGTTGCTCTGAAACAATTAGGAGATTCTCTAGGTGGCAACATGCTATTGACTCACCTAAAACGGCGTATAAGGGCAAATCTACCTAAGAAAAACTTATGTTTAGCTGCAACTGTTGGGAAATCATCATTGCCTTCAAAAGACAGTGTTTGTTGTCTATGTAATCCTTGTTTATAGGTCATTTAAGATGCCTATAAGGTGCCTTAAAAAGTTTTTAGCTGTATCCCCCTATATCATTTCAAGGAGAAGCGGTTGAGAGCAATCGAGAAGAGCTACTCGACTCAAAGACGAGAGGAAGCGAGTGAAAAGGAAGGATAGGGGGAGGAAGATGGACGAAAGCCCTTGAAAGTGGAAGTGCTTCCCTAGTGGCATCTTCACTCATGACAGACTCAAGCATCGAGTCTTCATCGCTGTCACAGGCTACGGCTTTGCAGTCCTACACCACTGCATCTGGTACATCGGCTCTTCCGTTTTAGGATTAAATCCTGCCTGAACCACCAGGCAACCCTGTTTAGAGCTCTAAGCTCTGGGACAGCCCGAAACTCAAAAAACAGCAAAATACGCTACTCACAATTGCTTAAGTGACCAACTTTGAATGACCAGCATCTGTGAGGGCTCATGGAAGGGTGCTAATTGAAAGTGCAAAGAGAAGAAAGTTTGGATGTGCCAGGCTCAGTTTCTAGTATGTGCCCATATAAGAAGACAGCTTTCACAGGCTTTTGAGTAAAGAGAAATGGCCTTCTAGCACCTCTCCCGTAGGTCGAGTGGTTTGAGGATGATGAATCACTTCGTGTCGACCTGTTGCCAATAAACTTTCCGGCCTTATATGAGAATGGAAAACTGGAGCATTTTCTGCATCGGTCCCATACACAACGACGGTTCCAAGCAAGATGAATAGTTTATAGTCGACTCAATATCATATCGGCGAAATCCCCCCATTTAATATCTTTAGTACCTATTCTCATTCAAAAGTATGGCCACCCAAACTGAATAACTCCGGAGGGAATCCATCATTGCCAATGCCCAATCGATTCACCAGTTTGTTGGCACAACTATCAAACACCTTCTCTGCCACGGAATTGAAAATGGTAAATATTGTATCACTTGTCTCATCAACAACATGCACATGGACCCTATACCTGCAACAACGAAAACAAACATTACAAAAGGCATGAATTGGGTAGGTTAATACCATAGTCCCTACATAAAACAACTCAAAACAACAACCTTATCATAGGGTACTTGCAAAAGTCATTGCAAAGATCACAAAAAAACAAACCATCCTTTACAACTAACTCTTTGTTGCACTCTCCACAACTCTTGTAGCACCAACCCGATTGAGTATATAGACGATCAACTGTTGCCAAAACATTAAAAGATGGGGCAACTAAAGAGTTAGGAGTTTAACATGGGACAACTAAAGAGTTAGGACATAGTAAAACTCTCCATTATGGTAATTAAAACATATATTAAAAGATGGGGCAACTAAAGAGTTAGGAGTTTAACATGGGGCAACTAAAGAGTTAGGAAATAGTAAACATAGGGCAACTAAAGAGTTAGGAGTTTCAAATATACACCATTCCACTATTTGGAACAACTCACACCTTAAATGATTGACAAACTTATATTATAAATAATAGCAGATTTGTTTGTTAATAAATTTTTATTAATATTCGTATAAATCAATTTAAAAAGTCTTTTTTTTACATATCATGTTATTTATCTAACATCATTTAAACTTTGAAAAAAATAAGTGAAATATATAACTCCTTTGAATTTGCATGCATTGTATATACTCTTTAACAACATTTCACCTAAATTTTGTAACACCTCCAAATGTTCTTTCTTACCTAAACATAGTATTATCATGTGTCTCTTTTTTTACTTACAAAAGTGTTTCTTAAACAATTTATATTTGTCTTCATTAACTGAGATAGTAACCAAGTTCGTGTTTTTTGATGTATATACATATCTAACAAAGGAATATGATATAATAGTTTACCAAAAAACATACACTCAAAATAAAGCCTATCTTTCAAATGGAAATCGCTTTAATCTCCTTTTTTAGGCTTTCCTTATTTCGCGCAAGAAAAGAAAGCAGTGAATTGGTGGCTACCCTTTATTACATTATATATGTTTGAGTTTGACCGTATATTACATAAGCCTAAAAAGCCTAAACGGTGTAGTAAGATGATCAGCGTTTATGTTTCTAAATTCTGGGTCGAGGTTGAAATTTTCATTTTCATTTTCAAACTACTATACTAGTAGCTGTAAATGAAATTAGAAAGTCAAGTAAGCAACTGATATATAAACCGGTTATACATGAATGCCAACATTTTATTGCACAAAATATAGATTACTACAACAGTGAAAGATGAAAAGTTAAAAATGAACACCGAAATGATGATATAAACATATGTATTATTAAACTCAAGTAACTCGCACTTGAGAAAACACCCAAATTCGAAACATTATGCAACTTATATTCAAGAAAATATAAATCACTAACTAATGTTCACAAAGCAGTAAACAATCTTGTATCCATTCCCTACATGTCACAACAACATCATATTTTTACACCTAGATAACAAAATCACTTTAATATTTTTCTAATATATATATATGGAGTGAGTTCCTAAACCCTGTGTTTCTTCTTTCATAAAACAAACACACACACGGAAAATGGAGAAAATGGAGTCGAGAAAAGGATCAAGTCAGCCTTCAACAGCCGATCACCGTTCAATGTTATGCAATAGTGATTTCCAGGTACTTGTATCCAAATTGTTATGTTTTTACACAAAGTCATAATAAATTGAATATTTTATGTATCTTAAGATTTCTGAGCAATTCGATTTAGATCATTCAAAAGTTTGAGATCCTATGTGTGCATGTTTGCAAATGTTTATTTCGTGTGTCTGTTTGATAAAAGAAAATGAACTCTGTAGTCGTGTACGTATCAACAGTTTAAGATAACTGATGAACAAAACTTTTTATGTAATTCTTACTATTGAAAAAATTGTGTAATTTAAAGTTATACCATAGAAGAAAATAAGTTCTTTAGTTTCTGTTTTGATTTATTGTTTGTTTGTTTTTCGTTTATTTTTATATGTGGAACAAATTTTTCATTATGTGGTTTCTCATTTTTTTGGTTATAATTTCCTAATTAATGTGTTTTTTATAACACCGGAATATGGCTAACAAAGAAATTATTGCTTATAGTAAACCGTTTAAAACACGTCAACCAAATGTATGAGGTTCATACTTTACTACTTGTACCATAACATGTTAACCAATCTAAATATTCACCTATATATTTTCATTGCAAATATTTTATTTATGTGTATTTTGTTATTGTGAATATCTATTTTAAGTATTTCGATCTTGATTAAATAGTAGTTGGTATTTTATTTTTGAAGCACAAGCTATTATTTGGTGATGAAATAAAAATCATGAAACATCATAGAAGAAGGGGGTAAATGTTTTGTTTTTTTCATGGCCAAGAAAATAGAGATACAACAAATATAATTTCCACTCATAAAAATAACTTTAATTATAATTAAATACTTTTTAAACATTTTATTATGAATTTGTCTAATATACATTCTAAGTCACTAATTATCATGATGTATTAATTAAATATAAACTTTCTTTAAATTAAAATAATAATTCAATATTTATTAAATAAATAAAGAGCAAATAAGTTTATCAAATATACTTTATAATTTACAATAAAATTATTTTATTCAATTCACATTCACACATCGTAACAACTATGAACTACCTTATAATAAAATGACACATAAATAAAAACCCTTTTACTGATAATAAACATTAAGAATCTACTTTATACTTTCAATCCGATTACTTAATTTTAAAGACGAGAGTTTCAACATGTTATAAATAAACACATGGAAATGAACATGATGAATATCTTAATTACCAAAAGAATTATTGTTAATTACAATATTTAAGCGCATGAAACATGATGAATATTATGAGAGTCTTGAATTATATTATGGTATACCCAAAAAGGGAACATAATTATAATTCTAGATAACACTTTTTAAATATTATCTATGCTTAAAGATGACTTGGGATTTGATTGATTATATTTACAAAATCTAAGTGGTGCCTAAATTCAAACTACATCATCATTTTCACTTATTTAGTATAGATAACTTCAATGCGAATTTAACAAATAATAAGTAAATATCAAAAAACCCCAAAATAATTCGAAAAACCTAAAAACCGACTTAATGAATATTACTAGTTGTTATATATACAAAGGTATTTTCTTATTTTAATATGTAAAAGAGTATTTGCATATAAAACTTCATTTTTAAAATAGATATATATTTGAGAACATTTTAGAAAGAAAAAAAACGAAAAGTTTTGTTAAATTCTAGTCCTCCGACTATGCTTAATTTGTTAAATTCATAGCATAAAAAGATATAAATCGAACTTTTAAGATGACGTTATATCTTAGATGAAAGGCAAATAGTTTGAACACTCGATAAATTAATGTTCCAAAGGCTATATTTAGCAAATACTCATGTTCTTATTTGATAATGTAATGTTATATTTTTTATTTATTAGAATCATTTTTTGTATTTTATGTCTTTAAAAAAATGTGTTGAATTTGACCCAACCAATAAGAAAATAAAAAGAAAGTGAGAAAAAGTGAATTGGAATTATTTCTTGAGTTTCACACCAAAAAAGATATTACTTTCAACCAACATAATCATCATAGCTTTCATTCTTTAAACATTTTCATTATTTTTAAATTAATAAAATTTAAATAAAGACTTCATGGCTTCCAAAAGTAATCATACACAATTATTCACATGTAGACGTATTTCAAACATTTTATACAAAATACATAATAACATTATTTAAACTTTAAATTTAAAATTATGAGCAACTTTGATCATAATATTAACTCGAGTACAATGTATCATAGAGTTTGCGGTTATGTTGACTAATTCATAATCTAAAAGATTATGGGTTCAACTCACAAAAATGACAAAAATGCGAATATTTGTATGATATGAATGTATAATGTATTATTCGTCTTTCTGAAGAAAAAATACAATGTAATAATAAGTCATGTTTGATTGTTTAGAAGTAATAATGTTAATTGATATCGATAAACAATGTTATGCAGCATGTAAAAAACATAATGTTAGATGAATGCACTAGAGACGGGTCACTAGATTGGCAGGGAAAACCGGCAGTAAAGAGAAAAACCGGAGGATGGAACTCCGGCATGCTCTTGCTAGGTATGTTTGTGAGTGTCTTAAGGTTAAAACTTGAAGTTTTAGAATAACATTATGATGGAGTTGTTGGTTTAATGCAGTGAACGAAGGATTAGCGACACTCGCATTCACAGGAGTGGAAGTAAATATGGTTTTATTTTCAAAATCCGTGTTACGACAATCGAATGCAGAATCAGCAAACATGTTTAGCAATTGGATGGGAAGTGTTTACTTGTTCTCTCTTTTGGGTGCTTTCATTAGTGACTCATATTTGGGAAGATATCTCACTTGTGTCATTTTTCAAGTTATTTTGACCATTGTAAGTCAACCCCTTAATCTTCTTTCATATCAATATTTTCCATTTGAGTCCATCAACTTTTCAATATACAATGTGCGTTGTTAGAATGTTAGAGGTGACAACTTTGACCCATTTACTTCTCAACACGTCCATTGGGTCGAAAACAACCCAAAATGAATTTTAAATTATAAAAACTTCTAAAGTCAGGTTAATTTTATGAAAAATATTATAATTTAAATTATTTTACTTTTATAAATTGTTTATAATTTTTGTCAAAATGTTTTTCGGATCAACCTAGCCTGACCCGATCCGTTTCAACTAGAACAACAAGGTAATTGGTTTATATAAACCCGTTTGAGCCATTACCCAACTCGCTTAGTTTGCCACGCGTCATCTTTCAAACCAATATCATAAGAATTGTCACCACTAATTAGCTCTTGCATATTTCACCTTGTGACTCTCCGTCTCATTAATTTACGTGGTTTACCAAGCTTGTAAACATATTTCTAATTCGATCTATTTTATCTTTTTCATCACAGGGGTTGGTTGCATTGTCACTAGCAACTCAAGCTTTTATGTTACAACCCAAAGGTTGTGGTAGAATAGGAGAATTATGCGATGCTCATTCATCAGGCGAAATAGCAATCTTTTACCTATCAATCTACTTAATTGCTCTAGGAAATGGCGGTGCTGAGCCTGCCCTTGCTACATTTGGTGCTGATCAGTTTGATGAGGAAGATCCTGAAGAAAAACAAGCGAAAACAACCTTCTTAAGCTACTTCTACGTTGCCTTAAACCTCGGTTCTTTGATCTCTGAAACACTATTAGTCTACATCGAAACGATGGGACAGTATGTGGTGGCTTTCTGGATATCTACTGCATGTGGTTTTATTGCATTGTTATCAGTAGTGAGCGGGACTTCTAGATACAGACATTTCAAGCCTTCGGGTAATCCTATCTCACGATTCTCTCAAGTCATTGTAGCTTCTGTGAGGAAAATTAAGCTTCCGGTACCCGCTAATGGAGATGGACTATATGAAGATTACTCAAAAGACGAAGGAGGAACAAGACGGATATATCACACTAGTGACTTCAAGTAAGTACAAACTTATCTACACATTTGATAAAGAAACATGAAAAAGGGGATAATGATAACCCGGTTATTTATGAATGGGTCAATTTGAGCTGTGTTTTATCTCAAATGGGTTAAACAAAAAAATTAACAGGGAACGGGTCAAATGAGTGGAGGACCAAACGGGTTGAAAATCGTTACGTCTACTTTTTAATGCATATGACCTCCAATATCTTTTTATTTTAAATATTTGGATTTATATTGACATAACATTGTTTTTTAATACAATTAATGCGTTATAGCATGTATGACCAGTTTCAAGCAATGTTCAAAAAATGTAATCCGGGCATCTGATACCAAATTATTCGAAGATCCGGCTTTTCGAATATCTGAAATTTCGAATTCAGCATGTTTAATCTTTTTAACATAATATCTTGCATGTAAACGAAATTAGATTAAGTTTAGAAATTAGAATCCTATATCCGTCAGGTTTGGGATATTTAAATCAGGTATCCGAAATGCAGTACTGCAATTTAAGATATCCGACCTTGAACACCGTTAAAATCTTATTCCTACGAGAATCTATGCATAGTTGACGGAGAAATTTGTATTCTAAGATAAATGTTTTTTCAGGTTTCTTGATCATGCATCGATCATGACCCCTGCTGATGGCGAAAATCCACACCCGTGGAGACTGTGTACCGTCACTCAAGTTGAAGAAGTAAAATGTGTACTAAGACTACTCCCTATATGGTTATGTACCATATTGTCATCTGTAGTATTCATACAAATGATTTCACTTTTCGTGGAACAAGGTGCCGCTATGAACAGAAAAATTTCAAACTTCCACATCCCACCAGCAAGCATGACTATTTTTGACATAATAAGCACATCGGCATTCATTATATGCTACGATAAGCTCATTCTCCCTCTGTATGTCAAAATAACAAAAAGTAAACCAAACCCGCCTAGTGAGCTACAAAGAATGGGAATAGGGCTTGCTATAGCCACAGTGGCGATAATCACAGCAGGTGTAGTGGAACATCACAGGCTAAAATACGCAAGTGCAGGACCAAAGGAAACGAGTTCTTTGAGTATATTTTGGCAAACTCCACAATATGTGTTGGTGGGAATAGCCGAAGCTTTTACATATGTGGCTCAATGGGAATTTTTTGCTGCACAAGTTCCCGATAAGTTGAAAAGTATTGGGCTCGGATTGTCTATGAGTTCTTCAGCAATGGGAAGTTATACTAGCAGTATTATATTGTCAGTAGTAATGAAGATTACCTCGAAAAATGGAAAGCCCGGATGGGTCCCGGCGAACTTGAATGATGGGCATCTAGATCGATTTTTCTTCCTTTGTGCAACGTTGACTGCGCTAAATCTTGTATTGTTTGTTTCATGTGCTAAAAGGTATAAGAATATAGTTGTCGAGAGAAGAGATGAAGCACGGGAAATGGATTAAATGGCCATTGTTCTTGCTGCAGTAAGAAACGAATCGATAGAAATATAACAGCTTCTACTTATATGATTACCTTATCTTCTATCAAATTAATTTTTAAGTTTTAACATTAACCCATATGAAGGAAACTGTTGATCTCTATCTAACTACTTTCGATGACTGTAAGTAACTAAGAGTGGCTACTTCCCAAAAGAACTCTCGAAACGTTTTTTAGAATTTCGATTTAAGGCAATTCGTACTAGGTACTAGGTCAAAATTTATATGGTAGATGGACATAAGTAATTATAAAGATGGTTTATACTGATATAACTGAGTTATTCAGATATATTTCAAAACAAGAAATAAACGAACAGAATAATTCAGATCAAGCTACATACGGATTTATTGAAAACCATCTTGACTACAGAAGATATGGTGAATCAATTTAATGCTGGACCAACAAAACTCGCCTGTCAGATGTTGCTAAGATCAAACACGAAAACTAGTTCCATGTGTTGTTAGAGCAATTATTTTGAAATTTTTGCAGTCAATTCTCTGACCAATTTAGCAGCAACCATGGCAGTCATCCCGTCAACAGTATCACGTTGTGGATTGAACTCAACGACATCAGCAGCAACAACGTCAGCTTGAAGATTGTGGAGAATGTTGAGAACGTCTCGGAAAGAAAGACCTCCTGGTTCGATATGAGAAACACCAGGAGCAAATGCAGGATCTAGACAGTCGACGTCTATTGATATATACACTCCCTTAACACCTTCTCCAAGTTTCTGGTTAAAAACAACAAATAGTTCCGTGTCAGGAGATTATTTCTAAATAAACGTTGCTGTATTTTAAGGGAAAATAAAGGTCACAGAATGGGTGGTCTAGGTAACAAGTCATAACGGGTTTAGTTTGAAACAAGTCTTTTTTAGTATGGGTCAAAGAAGTCGGATAGGGTTGGATGGACACGTAAACAGACACCCACACACACACACATAAGAGAAAGGAGGGAAAGAGACCAGATTCTCCAGAAAGTTGCGATCTTTTGAAAATGTGCGCATTTCATATTGCTCAACTCCAAATCTTTTGCCTTGTTCACGTCCTTCGCTTGTTATTGACCGAAGGCCAACCTGAAGAAGAAAATGAGATTCGATAAACTACAATTTATTGAAACAGCATTGAATGTCATCCTGAAGAAATATATATTACTGATCAAGATTAATTTGTTTAATCGAAATCTAGTTAATTCTATTTAAATATTATAGATGAAACGGACTTGCATACATTAAAAAATAAGCATATGCTTACTTTCTATTCTTGCTAATTTTAATTTGATTAGCTATGATTCTTTCCAGAGATGGCAAAATGGGCGGGTTGGGATGACCATCAGCACTTTTCTTCCGGAATTTTATTTATAAATTTCTATAAAACAAGTAGTAAGTCACATATGCTTCTGAAATTATATTATTTCAATAATAATAACTTTTTGAATAAAATGATATAGTAGATTTTATGCATTAAAAATACAATTTGGGCGACTTTCAACCCATTTGACCCATTTCCTTTTTACCTATTTTTTTATTCACACGGTATAGACAAAACATAATCTGAATCGACCCATCCATAATTAAATGAGCCGAGAATAACCACCTCAAATTATTTAACATTACCATCCAAGTTAAAAAAAAAAGTACCTGCAATAGGCGGCGAGCATAACCGCCCTCCATAATTCGGGCAAAAGAAGAAGCATGTGAATACTTGTTTCCTTCAAAGCAATCATAGATATCAGGATGTGCATCAAGGTGAAGTACATCGACTGGTCCACCAAGTTTCTCAGACACAGCTCTTACGACTGGATATGATATTGAATGGTCACCCCCTAAAACTAAAGGCCGCAATGGACTCTGTCAAAAAAATAAAAACGAACAAAATTTAAGACTATAGGTCATATGGGCACTCACAGTGTGTGTGAGAATTAGCATACTCTATATTCCGATATATAAGTTGGTTTTTACTCTCGAAAACGACTAAAGTAACTTACTTCTTCCATGACTAGTTTGACAGACTCACTGACAATATTCATTAATCTGTCATCGTCTATTCCACAGTCTCGAAGCTCTTGAACAGGAACATCTCCAACATCTGTTAAGACTCTAGGGTCATTCAACTCCTTACCTGCAATTAACAACATTATTAATTTATGTCTGCGAAAACATAATAAGTTTGTTAAATATGATCCAACATAATCTAAATTTTTGCATACATATTTAAATTGGTTGTATACAATTAAAATTCAGTTTAGGCGACTTTCAAGAGATTTCACCCGTTAAGTATTTTTGTTTGCCCATTTGACCCGTGGAGATAAAACATTACCCATATCGACCTTTCATAAAATATTGTCTCCTCGAAGAATGACCATTGACTTATGTAAAAGGACCATAAGATAATATACCCCAAACTGAAAAGCCACACATTTTGTCATCTATTTTCTACTTCTTAAAAACGTAAAAATGCGAAAGGAGTATGCGTTGGATTACCTTCCTCTGTAGAGGAATTAGTGCTTCCACACCAGATGGCCTCTCGTATTCTGGGTGGAGCGAATGCTGGACCTTGGAGAAATGATGAATTATGTCCAAGAGGAACACCAAGAAGAGACGATGAAGCTTTAGCACCACCTAACGCCCTCACTAACTCCCCCTTCAATGTGAATTTAGTATGACAGACATGTAAATGACAGGTATCAAACAAACAAAGTTAATGAAAGTAGGATATACCTTAAGTTTTGCCCTCTCGCGAATGAGAGTAAGAGACGCCTCAATGACTCGACTTTGTCCCTTCTCGATCACATTCTTAGGAACATTACTCAATGTGTTGAAATGACGAACTCCTTGCCTCCCAATGTTCATCATGTTTGTTACCTACCTATAAACAATTACACTTATTGCCATGTTTCTATGCTTATAGAGTATCAACATTCTGGATTCTCACATAAAGGCAAAGACAAGCAGAGCATACTAAAATTATCATTTATGAAAATCATTTTATTTAGCCATTTTAACACATATTCCAGCCAAAAAGAAATTGTCAAAAAGGACAACTTAACTAAAGGCCTCGTAGCCTCGTGGTATATGAGTTGGTCCATAACCTAGAAGTTGTGGGTTTACGTAATATTTGTCTTTTAAAAAAACCTTTACTCTATAGCAAACGGATGAACCGATAAAACCCTGATTTTTTATAAATAAAAATTGTTTGAACATGAAGATTTGAGCGTTTCTGCTAAAACCATTTTTGGTAGTTTGTTTTAGCTTATCTTTTGGGGCGTACGAGCTTATGTGTTTCAGCTTATCTTTCATAAGCTCATAAATCACAGAATAAAAAACAGGTAAATTAAAGTAATAAAATATTAAATCAAAGACATGCACAAAATTTCAGTCCATCAAATAAACAAACGATCAAAACAAATCAAATCACATGCAACAGATCTAAGGAACAATTAAATTAATCGCAAAGAATAATTTAAATTGATATTAAATGAATCACACAAGAAAAAAGAAAAAAATCATGACGTAGGAAAACAGGGTACTAATTCAAATCTAATCAAAATTGTGGAAAAATGTTACCTAGATAGAAACAATGGAGAAAAGAGTATGGTGGTATGATAAAAATGAAAAGATGGCAAATATGTTTGTTTGTAAAGTGAGTAGGATTATTAGATGTGATAAGGATTACACATGTTATAACACTGCCATTGTTTATACAATTAACTTGTTCAAAAATAATATGTCTATAGTTATCACGCAATACATGTGAAATATGTTATATCACATGGACAATATGCTATAGAGAAGGTAGTCGATGATGTTTGAAATGAAGTGATCGGTTAGTGTTAATTCAACGTCATATTAATATACACCTAATATTTATAAATCCTCCACATTATTTATAAATCTGCAAAAAGTTTTACAAAATGCCAAACAGTTTGCATATCCTACATGGAGTTCGCATATGCGAACTCTATGTAGCATATGCGAACTGTTTGATTTTTTGTGATTTTTTACGTTTTGTTGTATTTTCACACTATGTCTGTTAATGGAACCACTTAATACATTAAAATATTATATTTTAGAACATAGAAATACATCATATTACAAATAACTAATCATCATATAAATTAACTGGTACTTGAGACAATTAGGTATGTTTTTTCTTTCCACGAAATGTTGAAGCAGCTCTTGTTGAACGGGAGGTTGAAGGTTGACTTGAATTTTGGTATTCTGGGATCTTTGCAGTACATGTCTTTCTAGTGTGACATTTTTTCTTACAAGGGTCACATGTCACTGGTTTTGCTTCCCATTGCGATAGTATACGGTCTTTGTTTTTAGGACGACCCGCCTATCTCCTTTTCATGGATGGTGGGTTGATGGTTAGGATCTTATCTTGGCGCAACCATTCAGACGGATGTCCAACTGGTAATATGGATCATGTATATGTCCGTTTATAATTTTCTCCCTTGAACCAATGTTGTGCCCAACCCGCGACATCATGTTCCATTTTCAGAAAATTTAATGCTGCTACAAGGTGTGAACAAGGTATACCAGACTTTTGCCAAACTTGACAGGTGCATTTCTTATCACGAAAAGTGACAATTGTATTTTTCTTGTTGTCTATCACCTCAAACATGTAGTCATTAATTGGTATGACTTTCCATCTGAAGTCTCTTTTTATTATACCGTTTAATTTCTCTGTAGCCCACGGTGTTAATGGTTTGATCCAAATCCTCTTGTTGGGATTAAACTGTTAGTTAAATAGTTTAAGTTCATTAATACTGCTCATTAGTACTGCTCATTAATATTGCTCAAGTTAATACTGCATGAAGACAATTACTACTGCATGTAACTTGTTAATTGTGACAATCCGTCTTTTCGAGGTATATTTTATTTACCGATTATTACTCTGTTTATTCGCAATGATTTGGACCCTTGTGTTTCGCTTTATTTTACTCACGTTTATTGCATTTGAGTCGGGTTTATGTGTTTTATTACTTTGTCTCTCGAGACGGAAGCTTTAGAATCACCTAAGTGCCTAATATCTAGTATTCTCACGTTATTAAAGTATTGCGTTTATGCCATAATCGTCGGTTAAGAAAAAAATCATATTTCGAAATTTCATTACAAAGTTAGTCCTCTAACTTAATCTGTTACAAAGTTAGTCCTTTAACGGAGAACTAACGGAATCTGTTACAAATCTGGTCCTTTAACGAAAAGATAACAGAATTGGACCAAAAGAAGCCCGGTGCGCAGCACCTAGGTGCTAGGTGCGCAGCACCTCGGGCATTTTGAGCTAATTTCCAATTTCGACTTTGTGAGTCAATATCTTGAGATTCCAAACCCCTTTTCACGTGATTTCTTCTGCAAACTCCCCCATTTGGTTATGCTAGATTCAAATGTGGATCTCAAAGCATGTTAGAACCCTTTCTCTTTCCAAATTTCCAACTTTTACATCAAACACTCTTACCACCTTTCTCTCTCATTCTCACTTCCTTCATTCCTTGATTTCTCTCTAGAATTTCCAGAGAAGTAAGGATAGAAAATATCCAAATTGAAGTGAGAATCCAAGGGAAAGAGTGGAGAAATCATCTCTTTCAAGCACCCTTTGAACCTACATGATTTTCGGTAAGCTTTCATGGTTAAATCCTTTCATTATCTACCCTTTTTCTTCCATGTTGTTGGAAGTTTTCTAACACCTTAGTGTTCCCTTGTGTCTCACCAAGCTTTGCTTCCATGGATATCTTTGGAGTTATAGAGTTTTGAAGATTTCTTGAAGAATCGTCACATTTAATTTTGGTATGTAAACTCTTCAAGTTTTGCCCTTTTTCCTTTTCTACTTGAAAAACTCTCTAACACCTTTCTTTTGTGTGTTCACGGAGGTGTTCTACTCCCAAGATTCATCTACCATTTTGGAGTTTTGGCTACCCTTCTCGGAGGAAACTCTACCTTGTGTGTTGGTAAGATTAATCCTTCGAAAATTCATTTAAACTCCTTCTTTTAGAGACTTCTTTCTAACGGTGGATTTGTTTGCATTTTGGAGTCTTATACCTCCTCACCACCACCCTTGAAGTCTCCTCCTTACCGAAAGTCTTGCAAGATTTCAACTACGACACGTCTTGCGGGTGAAATCGGTAAAATATTCTTAATCTCTATCTTTTCATTTCATTACTTTAAATTCGGTTTTAAGCCTTGAAAACTGTTAGGTTAATATATTAGACCAACACCTCTCAATCTCAGAAACTTTGGACTTAAAACGAGTAAAATATGTTAAGATGAAATTATTACCGAAATTAACATATATTATGATAAATATATGTAAAACCACACATATAGACATATATGACACTTGGTAAAGGTTAAATGAACCTAAACTAACATTTGATCAGTTTACACTTTTATCTTAAAACGTCAAACGAACCAGATTTCGGCTAAAACGTAATTTCGCAATTCTGGAAAATGGCCCGGTGCTAAGCACCTCCCCATAGGTGCGCCGCACCTAGGGGTCTGATCCCATAAAATTTGTTTTTTGTTAATTTTCGACTTAGACTCGTAACGTGTTTTGACTTAAAACTTATAACAGTAACTTATTATGTATAAAAGTATCATATAAGTCAAACTAAAGTCTTTGGACTCAAGGACATATCGCAATCTTAAACTTTAATTGAGAATATGTAATCAAACGTTTACTTACTTTTACGGAAATTTGTTAAAACCGTCAAAAATCATTTTTACTTCATTATTCTGAAAATAAAAGTATTTTTACTCTTAAAGTGTCAAGTTAACTTCCATTCTATAAATCGTTGACTTTGACTTTTATTCAAAATTGATGACTTTTGACTAATCTAAATCAATATCTTTATTTTTGACTTTTCCTTCCAATTGTTGACTTTGACTTTAACCAAGTCAACATCTTCGACGTTGACTTTGGTTGACTTCAATAAACCTTGGTAACGGTATTCCTTTCAATAGATGTTCCTGTTAGTCAAGTTCGGCTCGGAATGTTATTCCTTCCTAATAGTCATTATGACGTGAAACTTATCGATATTTTCCTATCGTCTCTATCGGCGCGGAACATCGTCACCTTGAACCGTCATCACGACTCGACTTGGAAATCGTTGGAATATCTTATTAAATCTTAAACTCTAAACTTAACCGACAAGGCTAAACCGAACTATGTTATTGAGATACTTAGACTTTATTATATTGATTTAGGGCACTTAGGCGGCGGATTATTAGCTTCTTATTGATTATTACCCGATCTCTTGCCGAGCTTATTTTGTGAGTTATTCGAAGCCCCTTTTTCTCTTACTCTTTGGGCTGGAAAGCGTTTTTGAACTATTGTATGATGTATATCTTGTATGCCTAGTGTATTAGTATCACCTTAGATTAGGATGCTTATTAGGCTTTTGGTAAGCCCCCCTCATACACTTGTTAGCTATTTGCCCACGGTTACATATATATAGATCTATATGGGTTTGACCAACCCTCATTACTCGAGAGGATAGCCCTACGAGTGAATGTTATGGCCGTATGATTGTTTGTTGCCTTTGGTATTGCATCGCCTTAGGATAGGGGAATGTGGTCAGGTTCATTGTATATTAATCTTTGGTATCTATACTCACACTAGGACTATACATCAAGATATGCTTTTGAAACTTATATGTTTATTAAATCTTTTATTGGGTCAAATCTTATTTACTTATTGCGAATAATTCACCAACATTGTGTTGATGTCGTTTTTAACGCTTTTTCAGGAGTTTGAGGATTTATTTGATCATGCCTTGCTTGTTTTGGGATCATATAGCTTATGTGTTTGGAATTCATTTTGTTTGATGTAATTCCTTTATGATCCACGTATTTGACATTTGTTATGTATTCGTATTCAACATTTGGTACTCATTTGATTTTGTATTGTATTTTGTAAACCTTGAGGCATGATTTAATATGATTCGATGTTTTGTTTATGGTTGTATGTTGTAATCCTTGACTCTTGATATCTTTAACTGGAACACTCTGCGTTCCGCTTTTAGCGGGGTGTTACATAAATTGGTATCAGAGCCAATGGTTATAGCGAACCAAGTGGCTTTATGAAGGAAATCACTTGGACTATGACCGGAGGCTTTACAATCGATTTTCTCTGATTTGCTAAGTGTGCATTATGTGCTTTACGTGTTTATTTTCTCGTTTTGCTTTTATCATCTAACTCTATTTTTATCGCCTATCTTGCTTAACACGTTTAAACTTTTAGGACGATGCCGCCTAAGAAGTCAACACGACGTGGACGCCCGAGCGTAAAGGCTAGAAATGCGAGCACGAGTACGAGGACTACACCTGTTACGAGGACTAGAGGTCCTACTCCAGTCACGAGGACTAGTGGTCCTACACCTGTTACGAGGACGAGTGGTCCTACTCCTGTTACGAGGACCGGAGGATCGGGTCCAGAGACTACACCGGATTTGGCTCAGCTTGTAGCCCAGCAGATAGCGGAGTTGCTACCTACTATAGTTGCTCAGATTAGAGAGAGTACGGTGCATAGCAGTGACGGTACTGGTACTGGTGGATCGGATCAGGGTGGTCCTGAGCCTATTGTGATTGGTGGAGGTCCCGAGGCTACGGGTACTGGTTCAGGTGGTTCTGGACATGGTGGTCCTGATGTAGTGGTTACTGGTTCAGGTGGTTCTGGACATGGTGGTCCTGATGTAGTGATTACTGGTTTTGGTGGACCCGAGACGGGTATACACATGGGAGGTTCTGGTTCAGGTAGAGCGAATGATTCTACTCGTCGTACTCATGACGACACTCCACGGAGGGGATGTTCACTGAAGACCTTTATGGGATGCAAAGTCCCCGAGTTTCGAGGTACTGAGGGCGCTATTGGGACACTCCAGTGGATGGAGAAATTGGAGTCTATTTTCAGTACAGTGGGTTGCGCGGAGGAGGATAAAGTCCGTTATGCTACATTTGTTCTACAGGGGACAGCATTGACTTGGTGGAATTCCATTGTTAGCGGCCGGGTGGAGACTGATATGATGACATGGGATACGTTGAAGGAATTGATCCTTACTGAGTATGTGCCTGAGGCGGAGCTCGAGAGGCTAGAGGAGGAGCTGTGGAAACTAGAGATGGTTGGGTCGGATATTATGGGATACACTACACGGTTTTACACTTTGTCGCAGTTGGTTCCACATTTGGTTCGCCCGGAGCCTAAGAGGATTAGCCGTTACATCCGTGGATTATCCAAGGAGATTAGGGATAATGTCATGTCGTCGAAGCCATGTACATTTCAGAGCGCAGTGGAGCTTGCGACCACGTTGACTCATAACGCGGTTCGCGATAGTAGACTACCACCCATGGTACCTAGGAAGCACTCCGGAGGGAAACGGAGTGGGGGATTCCGTCACAGTGACTCGAGGAAGAAGAATAGGAGGCAGGATACACCTCAGGTAGTGCAGTCTTATGCTGCGGTGACCCCGGATGCTCAGAGCAAGTATCCGAAATGTGGGCGGTGTGGTAATCATCATTCTCTGGAGGTGAAGTGTTGGGAGTGTGGGAAATGCAAGAAGTTGGGACACACTGATAGGTATTGCCGTGCCCAGAGGGGCAAGTGTTTTGAGTGTGGTTCTACTGATCATCATCGGGACAGGTGTCCCAAGTTAGCTTCGGCCGGTACTGGTACTACATCTGGTTCAGGCTCACGTGGTAGAGCTTTTGTTATGGGCGCTCATGAGGCACAGCAGGATCCCAGTGTTGTCACGGGTACTTTTCTTATTTGTGATCAGCCTGCTTTTATTTTATTTGACTCTGGTGCCGATAGGAGTTTCATATCTACTGAGTTTAGGACCATGATTAGTTGTACTACTAGACCATTAGTGCCTACTTATGAGATAGAGCTAGCCGATGGTAAGCATTTACGTGCCTCCGAGATACTTAGTGCTTGTAGGATTAGCTTTGAGGATCATACTTTTCCTATTGACTTAATTCCTATCACACTGGGTAGTTTCGATGTTATTATTGGGATGGATTGGTTGGCGACACACCGTGCGAAGATTGTATGTTTTGAGAAGATGATTCGTATCCCGTTGCCAGTTGGTGGTCCGTTGTTAGTTCAGGGGAATAAGGCGGGGAAGCGCCTTAAGATTGTTTCTTGCATGAAGGTTCGGGAGTACATCAAGAAGGATTGCACACTTTTTCTTGCACACCTTGTGAAGAAAGATACCGCGGGGCAGATTGAGGAGCAGCCGGTAGTTCGTGACTTTCCTGATGTATTTCCAGAGGACTTACCTGGGTTACCCCCTAGTAGGCAGGTAGAGTTCCGTATAGACTTGGTTCCTGGAGCAGCGCCGGTGGCGAAGGCTCCTTATCGGCTAGCACCTTCGGAGATGTTAGAGTTATCAAAGCAGATTCAGGAGTTGGTGGATAAAGGCTTTGTTAGACCGAGTTTCTCTCCTTGGGGCGCGCCGGTACTCTTCGTGAAGAAGAAGGATGGATCTATGAGACTGTGTATCGACTACAGGGAGTTGAATAAGCTGACGGTAAAGAATCGATATCCCTTACCACGTATTGATGACTTGTTCGATCAGCTTCAGGGTTCTTGCTTCTTTTCGAAGATTGATTTACGATCCGGATACCATCAGTTGAGAGTGCAGGAGGAGGACATTCCGAAGACCGCCTTCAGGACACGGTACGGCCACTTCGAGTTTTTGGTTATGCCTTTCGGTCTTACGAATGCGCCTGCAGCTTTCATGGACATGATGAACCGTATATGTCGTCCTTACCTCGACAAGTTCGTGATCGTATTCATTGACGACATTCTGATATATTCTCGTAGCAGGGAAGAGCACGAGGAGCATTTGAGATTAGTGTTGGAGTTGCTTAGACAGGAGAAGCTCTACGCTAAGTTCTCGAAATGCGAGTTTTGGTTATCTGCGGTTCAGTTTCTTGGCCACGTGGTTAGCGGTGAGGGCATTCACGTTGATCCTGCCAAGATTGAAGCCGTTAGAGATTGGGTCGCTCCGAAGACACCCACTGAGATCCGGTCATTCTTGGGTTTGGCAGGCTACTATCGTCGTTTCATCGAGAATTTCTCGAAGATAGCCTCGCCTATGACTAAATTGACCCAGAAGAGTGAGGAGTTTGTTTGGGGTGAAGAACAGGAGGAAGCTTTTCAGTTACTGAAGAAGCGGTTGTGTGGTGCGCCTATCTTGAGTCTTCCCGAGGGTACCGAGAATTTTGTAGTATATTGCGACGCTTCGCATAAGGGACTCGGTTGTGTACTGATGCAGAATGGGAAAGTGATTGCCTATGCTTCTCGTCAGTTAAAGATTCATGAGCAGAATTACACGACACACGATCTAGAGTTGGGCGCAGTAGTTTTTGCTTTGAAGATCTGGCGTCATTATCTTTATGGTACTAAGTGTACCGTATTCACCGATCATAAGTCGTTACAGCACATCTTTGATCAAAAGATGTTGAATATGAGGCAACGTCGATGGGTTGAGTTGCTCAACGATTATGATTGTGAGATTCGCTACCATCCCGGTAAGGCGAATGTTGTAGCCGATGCGTTAAGTCGCAAGGAGTCGGTTAAGCCGGTGAGGATTCGTACGATGATGGTTTCTATTAAGTCGAGCTTGAAGGCTCGTATTATTCAGGCTCAGCAGGAGGCTCTCACCGAGGATCGCCTTAAGGATGAGGGTTTGTTCAGTTTGGCACGACAGTTGGAGCCGAAGGACGACGAGGTGATGTACTTCATGGATCGTATTTGGGTTCCCGTTAGCCTTAGGCAGTTAATTTTGGATGAAGGTCATAAGTCCAATTATTCCGTTCACCCTGGAGCGGATAAGATGTACCATGACCTGAAGGAGTTCTATTGGTGGCCTGGCATTAAACGGGCGATTGCTGAATACGTGAGCAAGTGTTTGACGTGTTCGAAGGTCAAGGCTCAGAATCAAAAGCCTTCCGGCCTTCTTCAGCAACCCGAGATCCCACAGTGGAAGTGGGAAAGGATCACGATGGACTTCGTTACGAAACTTCCTAGATCTACAGGAGGTTATGATACTATCTGGGTTATTGTCGATCGGCTGACTAAGTCAGCGCACTTTCTTCCTATTCGTGAAGATTACCGAGTAGAGAAGTTATCTAGATTGTACATCGACGAGATTGTGGCCAAGCATGGCATTCCAGTATCAGTTATTTCAGACCGTGATGCACGATTTACTTCGAGGTTTTGGCAGTCCTTACAGCGATCTTTGGGTACCCGATTGGATATGAGTACGGCTTATCATCCTCAGACTGATGGTCAGAGTGAGCGTACTATTCAGACATTGGAGGATATGCTTCGAGCTTGTGTGCTAGATTTTGGTGGGAGTTGGGATCGACATTTACCATTGGTCGAGTTCTCGTATAATAATAGTTACCACGCCAGTATCAACTGCGCACCATTTGAGGCTCTTTACGGTAGGAAGTGTAGATCTCCGATATGTTGGGCCGAGGTAGGAGATAGTCAGTTTACGGGTCCCGAGTTGATTCAGGAGACGACCGATAAGATCTTCAGGATCAAGGATCGTTTGATAGCCGCCCGAGACCGTCAGAAGAAGTACGCGGATTTGCGTAGGAGACCCTTGGAGTTTCAGGTTGGGGATATGGTGTTACTGAAAGTTTCTCCATGGAAGGGGCGTGTTTCGATTTGAGAAACGCAGCAAGCTTAGTCCACGTTTTACGGGTCCTTTCAGGATATTGTCTCGTGTTGGTCCAGTGGCTTATCGTCTTGAGTTGCCACCTGAGTTGTGCGGTGTGCACAACGTATTTCATGTATCGCATCTCAAGAAGTGCCTTGCGGATGAGACCCTGATTGTGCCACTGGAGAAACTACAGTTGGATGACTCGCTTCATGTGATTGAGGAGCCGGTGGAGATTGTTGACCGAGATGTCAAGAAGTTACGGCGGAGTCGGATTCCGATAGTGAAGGTTCGATGGAACTCGAAGATTGGAGCTGAGTTTACTTGGGAGCGGGAGGACGAGATGCAAAAGAAGTACCCACATCTTTTTGCTAGCAGCGGTGTTCAGTAGAATTTCGAGGACGAAATTCCTTTTTACTGGGGATGATGTGACAATCCGTCTTTTCGAGGTATATTTTATTTACCGATTATTACTCTTTTTATTCGCAATGATTTGGACCCTTGTGTTTCGCTTTATTTTACTCACGTTTATTGCATTTGAGTCGGGTTTATGTGTTTTATTACTTTGTCTCTCGAGACGGAAGCTTTAGAATCACCTAAGTGCCTAATATCTAGTATTCTCACGTTATTAAAGTATTGCGTTTATGCCATAATCGTCGGTTAAGAAAAAAATCATATTTCGAAATTTCATTACAAAGTTAGTCCTCTAACTTAATCTGTTACAAAGTTAGTCCTTTAACGAAGAACTAACGGAATCTGTTACAAATCTGGTCCTTTAACGAAAAGATAACAGAATTGGACCAAAAGAAGCCCGGTGCGCAGCACCTCGGGCATTTTGAGCTAATTTCCAATTTCGACTTTGTGAGTCAATATCTTGAGATTCCAAACCCCTTTTCACGTGATTTCTTCTGCAAACTCCCCCATTTGGTTATGCTAGATTCAAATGTGGATCTCAAAGCATGTTAGAACCCTTTCTCTTTCCAAATTTCCAACTTTTACATCAAACACTCTTACCACCTTTCTCTCTCATTCTCACTTCCTTCATTCCTTGATTTCTCTCTAGAATTTCCAGAGAAGTAAGGATAGAAAATATCCAAATTGAAGTGAGAATCCAAGGGAAAGAGTGGAGAAATCATCTCTTTCAAGCACCCTTTGAACCTACATGATTTTCGGTAAGCTTTCATGGTTAAATCCTTTCATTATCTACCCTTTTTCTTCCATGTTGTTGGAAGTTTTCTAACACCTTAGTGTTCCCTTGTGTCTCACCAAGCTTTGCTTCCATGGATATCTTTGGAGTTATAGAGTTTTGAAGATTTCTTGAAGAATCGTCACATTTAATTTTGGTATGTAAACTCTTCAAGTTTTGCCCTTTTTTCCTTTTCTACTTGAAAAACTCTCTAACACCTTTCTTTTGTGTGTTCACGGAGGTGTTCTACTCCCAAGATTCATCTACCATTTTGGAGTTTTGGCTACCCTTCTCGGAGGAAACTCTACCTTGTGTGTTGGTAAGATTAATCCTTCGAAAATTCATTTAAACTCCTTCTTTTAGAGACTTCTTTCTAACGGTGGATTTGTTTGCATTTTGGAGTCTTATACCTCCTCACCACCACCCTTGAAGTCTCCTCCTTACCGAAAGTCTTGCAAGATTTCAACTACGACACGTCTTGCGGGTGAAATCGGTAAAATATTCTTAATCTCTATCTTTTCATTTCATTACTTTAAATTCGGTTTTAAGCCTTGAAAACGGTTAGGTTAATATATTAGACCAACACCTCTCAATCTCAGAAACTTTGGACTTAAAACGAGTAAAATATGTTAAGATGAAATTATTACCGAAATTAACATATATTATGATAAATATATGTAAAACCACACATATAGACATATATGACACTTGGTAAAGGTTAAATGAACCTAAACTAACATTTGATCAGTTTACACTTTTATCTTAAAACGTCAAACGAACCAGATTTCGGCTAAAACGTAATTTCGCAATTCTGGAAAATGGCCCAGTGCTAAGCACCTCCCCATAGGTGCGCCGCACCTAGGGGTCTGATCCCATAAAATTCGTTTTTTGTTAATTTTCGACTTAGACTCGTAACGTGTTTTGACTTAAAACTTATAACAGTAACTTATTATGTATAAAAGTATCATATAAGTCAAACTAAAGTCTTTGGACTCAAGGACATATCGCAATCTTAAACTTTAATTGAGAATATGTAATCAAACGTTTACTTACTTTTACGGAAATTTGTTTAAAACCGTCAAAAATCATTTTTACTTCATTATTCTGAAAATAAAAGTATTTTTACTCTTAAAGTGTCAAGTTAACTTCCATTCTATAAATCGTTGACTTTGACTTTTATTCAAAATTGATGACTTTTGACTAATCTAAATCAATATCTTTATTTTTGACTTTTCCTTCCAATTGTTGACTTTGACTTTAACCAAGTCAACATCTTCGACGTTGACTTTGGTTGACTTCAATAAACCTTGGTAACGGTATTCCTTTCAATAGATGTTCCTGTTAGTCAAGTTCGGCTCGGAATGTTATTCCTTCCTAATAGTCATTATGACGTGAAACTTATCGATATTTTCCTATCGTCTCAATCGGCGCGGAACATCGTCACCTTGAACCGTCATCACGACTCGACTTGGAAATCGTTGGAATATCTTATTAAATCTTAAACTCTAAACTTAACCGACAAGGCTAAACCGAACTATGTTATTGAGATACTTAGACTTTATTATATTGATTTAGGGCACTTAGGCGGCGGATTATTAGCTTCTTATTGATTATTACCCGATCTCTTGCCGAGCTTATTTTGTGAGTTATTCGAAGCCCCTTTTTCTCTTACTATTTGGGCTGGAAAGCGTTTTTGAACTATTGTATGATGTATATCTTGTATGCCTAGTGTATTAGTATCACCTTAGATTAGGATGCTTATTAGGCTTTTGGTAAGCCCCCCTCATACACTTGTTAGCTATTTGCCCACGGTTACATATATATAGATCTATATGGGTTTGACCAACCCTCATTACTCGAGAGGATAGCCCTACGAGTGAATGTTATGGCCGTATGATTGTTTGTTGCCTTTGGTATTGCATCGCCTTAGGATAGGGGAATGTGGTCAGGTTCAGTGTATATTAATCTTTGGTATCTATACTCACACTAGGACTATACATCAAGATATGCTTTTGAAACTTATATGTTTATTAAATCTTTTATTGGGTCAAATCTTATTTACTTATTGCGAATAATTCACCAACATTGTGTTGATGTCGTTTTTAACGCTTTTTCAGGAGTTTGAGGATTTATTTGATCATGCCTTGCTTGTTTTGGGATCATATAGCTTATGTGTTTGGAATTCATTTTGTTTGATGTAATTCCTTTATGATCCACGTATTTGACATTTGTTATGTATTCGTATTCAACATTTGGTACTCATTTGATTTTGTATTGTATTTTGTAAACCTTGAGGCATGATTTAATATGATTCGATGTTTTGTTTATGGTTGTATGTTGTAATCCTTGACTCTTGATATCTTTAACTAGAACACTCTGCGTTCCGCTTTTAGCGGGGTGTTACATTAATGCTTCTGAAGACTGATGGTTACTACTGCTGAAGCCAGTTACTACTGCCCGCTTCTCATTACTACTGCAAGTATAATTTAGATAATTATTGATTATTTATGTAATTATCTCTTCCTTAAATATAGCAACTGTGATTATGATGCAACCTTGATTGCAGTAATACAATTGTAATTGTAAAGTCGTTTCCTAGATTAGCTAGGTTAGTCTCAAGGTCTATATATACATAGATCCTTGTATTAAGAAAAACACGTATATTGATCATTCATTCATAGATTAATATATTGAGGCTTGTAATTAGGAAATCGTTATTGTTCTTATATATTCAATAAACAATATTCGTTTGTTTATTAACTTGTAATATCAAAGTGTTTATCCGCTGCTAAACTTCTTTGATAGATCAAGATCTATATTCAACGTGTGTTGGTTTACATAATCTTATTGATCCTGACAAGTGGTATCAGAGCACAGGAGGTGCTCAAGATCTACTGATCTACAAGTTATTTGAAGTCTCAACAGGAAGCAAATTACTATCAATCATGACTGATGTGGTGGTAAACAAGGTCCATGTACTGAATAGCAACGACTTTGATCTCTAGAACCTAAGGATCAAACAACACATACTGCTCTCTGATTATGCAGTATGGGATGTTATTGTGAATGGGAACAAAGAAGCTCTTGATCTATCAGCTGATGTAACACCTGGAGTTGTTCATCGTCCTACCACTGACCAAGAAAGAAGAGAAAAGCAGACTGAAATCAAAGCTCTTAGTATCCTTCTAATTGCTATTTCTAATGAATATCAAGCACAATTTGAAGAATATAATGATGCAAAGTCTTTGTGGGAAGCTCTTGAGAAGAGATTCAGTGGAACAAAGAACACCAAGAAGAACAAGAAGGCTCTTCTCAAACAGGAGTATGAAAACTTCAAAGCATTAAAGGAAGAAAGAATGACTCAAACGTTTGACATATACATGAAACTTACTGGAGAGTTGAGTAGTGCATGAGTAAGAATAGATAAAGATTATCTAAATAGGAAGTTTCTCAGATCTTTGGGAGATGAATGGATCATCTACACAGTATCTTACAGACATGGTGATGTGCTAGAAGAGATGGAACTGGATGATCTGTACAATTACTTAAGGGTGTTTGAAGCTGAAGTTGAAGCCAAAAAGCCAGTCAACATCAACAACAATATTAATACTTTTAATACTGCACTCATCACACCAGCTTGAACATCTTAGAATGACAACACACAAGATTTGTCCTTTGAAGATTTTCTATTACAAATTTCATGCTCAAGATTAACCAATGAAGACTTGAGACAGGTTCATCAAGATGACTTAGAAAAGATGGATCTCAAGTGGCAATTGGCTATGCTATCATTGAGGGCAAGAAGATTTGTGAATAGAATTGGGAGAAGATGTACTCCTAGAAGCAATGACAGAGTTGGATTTGACAAGAGCAAAGTCAAGTGCTATGACTGTGGTGATCTAGGACACTTTGCAAGAGAGTGCAAAAACAAATCCAACAATTCAAGGAACAATCAAGAAAGTACATCAACAACCCTGATCACTCAAGATGTGTTTGGATATGATTGGAATGATCTAGCTGAAGAGACCATCCAAAACTGAGCACTAATGGCATGTGTAGTCTCTAATGCATATGTAGTTTCTACTGCAGATATTGTTTCTAATGCAGTTGATGTTTCTACTGCATATGTTACTACTGCCATTACTGATGATGCCTTTGGCTTTGACTTGAGTGAAGATGCAGAAGAATGTGATCAGAATAGAATTCTTATGGTTGTTGCAGCCTCCTCCAAGGTCACTGAATCATCATCTCTTTCATCTGAGGTAAATTCTAAACTATATTCTCCTGAATGTAAAGATGTCATGCTTAAGTATAGAAATCATAATCAACTTATTTGTGACACAATTAAAACATTAGAAGAACAAAGAAGATCAGCCTCTAGGGGAATAGAAAACTAGAAACTCAAATTAAATCTTACAAAGTTAATGAATTAAGTTATCAAGAAAAGATTAAATTTGTAGAATGGCAAAGAGATGATTTGTTGGTGAAACTTAAGGAAGCTAGGGAGGAAATTAACAGAATCAATGAGGAAAAAGAAAAGGTTGAATTGAATGTAGGGAATTAGAATATGCTTCAAAGTATGTAAATAACCTTATTTAAAATCAAATAATTGGTAAAGCAAAGACATGAATAGGTTATAAAGAAGTAGCCCCATCATTCAACCAAAACTACATTCCTCCATCTTTAGACACACCTAGAATTCCCATCACCCAGACACCACCAACATAATCATTCAAAGTTTATCCAATCAACTATGAAGAAGTTGTGATTGAGGACTTAGTTGAAGAGAGTAAACTGCAGATTGTGAAAAACAATGATATTCCTCTAGAAATTCATTTGATCACAACTGAAGGAATTACTCAACAAAATTCACAAAGTCTAGTGTCCATGGTGCTCACTCAACCGATTAAGTGTCCTTGGAGGAGTTACTTTCAACAAGACCATATCCCCAACACTGAACTTAAGAGGTTTTCTACGTCTATGTGCATACTTCTTCTATCGATCTCTAACAACAACTAATCGCTCCTTAATCTTGAAGATCTTGTCAGTAGTCTCCTGAATAATCTCCGGATCAGTAATCTGACTATCCCCAATCTCTGCCCAACAAACGGGTGATTGACACTTACGACCATACAAAGCCTCGAACGGTGCACAACTGATACTCGTATGATAACTGTTGTTGTACGAAAACTCGATCAACGACAAATGTACATCCCAACTGCCACCAAAGTCTATCGCACAAGCCCGTAACATATCCTCTAAAGTCTGAATGGTCCTCTTGCTCTGACCATCTGTCTGCGTATAATAAGTTGTACTCATATCCAACCTCGTACCCATAGCACGCTGAAAAGACTGCCAAAATCGTGAAGTGAATCGAGCATCACGATCTGAAATAATCGACACGGGCACGCCGTGTTTAGATACGATCTCGGTAATATACAAACGGACAAGTCTCTCTAACTGATAAGTCTCTCTAATTGGTAGAAAGTGAGCAGACTTCGTCAAACGGTCGACGCAAACCCAAATATTGTCATAACCACTGGAATATCTCGGAAACTTCGTAATAAAGTCCATGGTCATACGCTCCCATTTCTACTCCGAAATTTTCGGCTGCTGTAGAAGCCCAGACGGCTTCTGATACTCAATCTTGAGCTTAGAACAGGTCAAACATCTGCCAACATACTCTGCAATCGCCCGTTTCATACCAGGCCACCAATAAAACTCTTTCAAGTCTTGATACATCTTGTCAGAACCCGGATGAACATAATAGGTGGAATTATGAGCCTCGTCCAAAATCAACTGACGAATACCAATTGGAACCCAAATACGATCAAGGAAATAAAGAACCCCGTCATCCTTCGGCTCTAATTGTCGAGCTAAACTAAACAATCGCTCGTCCTTAAGACGATCCTCTGTCAATGCATCATGTTGTGCCCGAAGAATCTGAGCTTTCAAACTCGTCTAAATAGAAATCACCAAAGAACGAACCTGAACCGGCTTAACTGACTCCTTGCGACTCAGTGCATCAGCAACCACACTCGCCTTACCCGCATGGTAGCGAATATCACAATCATAGTCATTCACTAGCTCGACCCAACGTCTCTGTCTCATGTTCAACATCTTATGATCGAAGATATCCTGAAGACTCTTGTGATCCGTGAACACGATACACTTAGTCCCATAAAAATAGTGCCTCCAAATCTTGAGAGCGAAAACAACGACTCCCAACTCAAGATCATGCATCTTGTAATTCTGCTCGTGGATCTTCAACTGTCGTGAAACATAAGCTACAACTTTTCCATTCTGCATGAGAACACAACCCATACCTTTATGTGAAGTATCACAATATACCACGAAATTCTCAGTCCCAACCGGCAAACTAAGAATATGAGCATCACATAACCGTTTCTTCAATAACTGAAAAGCACCCTCCTGCTCGAAACCCCAAATAAAGGGCTTACTCTTCTGGGTCAACTTCGTCATAGGGGAAGCAATCCTAGAGAAATCCTCAATAAATCGACGATAATAACCCGCAATGCCCAAAAATGAACGGATCTCAGTAGGTTATTTCGGTGCAACCAAACTTTTCACGGCTTCAATCTTGGCAGGATCAACGTGAATACTCTTCGCGCTGACCACGTGGCCAAGAAACTAAACCTCGGGTAACCAAAACTCACACTTCGAAAACTTTGCATACAACTTTTCTTTTCGAAGCATCTCCAAAACCAGACGTAGATGTTCCTCGTGCTCCTCACGACTACGGAAATAGATAAGAATGTCATCAATGAACACGATTACGAATTTGTCAAGATAAGGACGCCAAATATTGTTCATCAAGTCCATGAAGGCTGCATACGCGTTTGTCAAACCAAATGGCATAACCAGGAACTCATAGTGACCGTACCGAGTACGAAAATCAGTCTTAGGAATTTCATCCTCCCGAATACTCAACTGATGATAACCCGAACGAAGATCTATCTTCGAGAAATAACAAGAACCCTGAAGCCGATCAAACAAATCGTCAATACGGGGAAGAGGATAACGGTTAACTTCCCACAAAGTAGGTGATGTGTAAAATCTAGTCTTTAATTTAACCTACTTTTTCACGCAATTACACACTTTTAGGCAGTGGACCTATCCGTATATAATATAGTTTTAAGCAAGTAAAGGTTCGTTCGCAGGGACTAATTTGTTTTAAGTTCCGAATTAATAATACTATTTGTTTTTGGGGGTTTTTTATCGTAACAAAAAATTGATTAAAAGTTTGCAAAGTAAAAGTGATTATAAAAATCGAGTGAAAAAGTAATTGAGATTATCGAATAATAGAGAAAATACACTTGTTTGACACTTCACTTGTTTTCCATTTAAATTTACGAAATTGATTAAATATTAAACTTCTAAAATATAGTAAAAGTCATCTCGAATCTTTTATTAACTTTAACTACTTCTAATTATACCGTTCCTCTCGAATACAGTTGTAATTATTAATAGTTAAGCATTAAGTAACAAGCCTGTTTTTAGTGATTTAATCTTATAGAGTTTCCTCTCGAATAACTCCTCTAAATACTAAGTCCTTCCGAATCTTAACAAATAGACTTACTCAATTAAGTTTAATTACCTAAGTTGTTATTACTAAGTCCTCTCGAATCTTAATAATTTTAAACCGATTATAGACCGACCGATTATTTCATATAAATTATTTAACCTATCTAGATTCCTCTCGAATACCTAGAATGTTGATTAATTAAATTATATATAAACAACTTTATGATAATATGTTAAAACTTAAACAAATAAGGATTAGCGATTAAACACAAAAACATAAATAATCAATTACGCAAAAGTAAACTTCAAACAAGATCCGTTAATCAAACAAGCGTAAAAAGAGTTTAGTTGCTCATGATTGAAATAAAAACAGCAAATAAACAAGTAGAAAACATAATAGAAAAAGTCTTAAAAAGGAAAAGAGAAACAAACTAAAAGATTGCAAACGCGTCGTGACCGACGTCGAATGAAAGCCAAATTCCTAGCTCGAATCCTTGCCTCCAAACGAATCCTAAGCTTCCAATACTTGAGAATATTAATTGATGAAAATCTGGCTGAATTAATCTGGTATTTATAGGCAAAAATTCGTGTAGAAAAACGTGTTCGACTCGTACTCAAACTCCTTGTAATTATCCATTTAATTATTTCCCGTTTGTAATTATCTAAAAAATGCTGCGTCTGAATTTTCCCGCGGGACGGGCGTCCCCCTATCAGGACGGGCGTCCCCCGCATTTTTTCCATATTCTAATTTTTGCAAAATGTAGCTCTCTCTTTCTTCTTCATTCTCCAATTTGAATCACCTAAATCGGACATCGTATGAAGAAGTTATGATCAAAACGGTGGAGGTGGTACTGCGACGTTCTCTTCGTCAGAAATCACTATTTTTTTGTCTTTTAAGCTCATTTCTTCATCTTTTTCCACTTCCCGATCATGTAAACCTGTAAAATAGATAAAAACACTTTTCCACACGATTAAATGTAAAAACCTATCCTATCCATCATGTTTACTATGAAAACCGACTAAATATCGCATAGAAATATCTATATAAATATGCGATATCAAATCCCCCCAAACTTGCCTTTTTGCTTGCCCTCAAGCAAAAACTGTTTTCAAATTAATTATCAAAGCCAAAAATAAACATAACCAAACTCCTCACGATTTTTATGGGAAGTAAAATCACACAACTCTCAAACTAATCTAAAAGGGTGTGTAAAATATCTCTGTAGAATCGCTCAATTGCTCAGTCATGGTGAATATTCTATCATAGGCTTGATAATGTATCATATCTCCACCACTAGAGTCTAGGTACAACTAAACGGGGACTTTTATTCGGGTTATAATGTACAGGTAAAGACATGTGAAAATATATAATATGGAGTGTAAATGGGTTAAATAAAATAATACAAAAAGCTTAGATTAAATCCGAACTAAATATAATCTCTAACGTACTGGATTGCTCAATTTCTCTTCAACTTATACTTTTTCTCCGAATATACAAATATCGTATATAATACAAGACTCAAGATACACTATTTCTTCTATACTCTACAACTAATTTTTTTTTTTCGCTTTTCTGTTTTTTCGATTTTTTTTTCTTTTTCCACTTTTTTTTTCTTTAGCCTAGTACATGCCTTACAAAATAATTTTTTTTCTCGTGGTAAGTACACATGCTCAAAAGGCTAATAATAAACTATATATATTATTTTCTACTATTTCTCCAAATACAATAATAATACATGGCAATAATAATCTACTTTTCTTCCATTGCCTTAACAAACTTTAACTTCACTTATGATATAATAATAATAGCAATCAAAAATCTAAGTTCGGACTTAATCTAAAAAGAAACAAAAATAAGGCGAGTGTACAAATAATATAATAGTGTTAAGAAACGAAATGGTTTAGGCGCAAATTGGTTTACTAGAGTTTCTAACACTAAAAGTAAGTGTTACAAGGGTTAAGCGGAAAATATATAAAAAGAAACGAAAAATGGCTAACAAATGGTTAATCCTAATTTGCCCCTAAGTTGTACCAAATCACACTAAGTTACCCTAATGCAATTGCTCATACGTGGTCTCGAAATGTATAACAATGTCAAGTTCTAAAGTCATCCCCATCGGCACACTCAAAGAAATGAAAAAGTAGCATTAAAAATGAATGCTTTCAAAGGCTCAAAAATCTCACTATTTTTCTGAGTGGGGTAAAAATTGCGTCTGGTTATGCTTAAAGTTTAAGGTGTTTACCGACTAGACACGTTATATTTTTTTGGTTTTTTCAATTTTTCAATTTTTTTGGATTTTCTGTTTTTTTTTGACTCAAAAATGTACAAAAAGAACACAATTCAACACGATGGAAACTAACCTAAGGGTCGAAAAATAAAATTTGAAATTTTCCGATGACCCCCCCAAACTTAAGTAACACATTGTCCCTAATGTGTTTACGACTCAAAACTAAGGGAAATTATTCAAAAAACTAATAAGAAAAATAAATACAAAAATAAGAAAAGAAGAAAATAGAACCCGGTTGTAGATATCGAATATTTCTTGTGAAAATGCTTTACTGATCTGAATGCTAGTCCCAAAACCGGTTGTTGAACTTACTTCAAATCTATGAAAAAAAACTAAAAGAGAAAAACTAAAAACAAATATTAAAAACACAAAAGAGAAAAAGAAAAATAAAATTAAAAATAAATAAAAATAAATAAATAAATATTACAAATTACAAATTACAAATTACGACGGAATAAAAAAATAGTAGACTATTTTTTTAAAGTCTAATAGAGGAAAAAGGTAAACAATAACTTTATAAAAAAAATACAAAATTTGAGATTTTTTTCGGTTTTTTTTGTTTTTTTCTTTTTTTTTTTTTTTTTTTTTTTTTTTAATTTTAATACCTAGCTAAATAAAAACTAAAAAGTAAAAGGTTAAAAAGTCCTAAAGAAAAGATGACGAAATAAAAATTAAACTTAAAAATGAAAAGAAAAAAAATTACGATGGAATAAAAAAAAAATAGTAGACTATTTATTATTTTCTAATTAGAAACCATGTGTAAACAATAACTTTATATTTTTGTCTCTAAATTTTCGTTTTTTGAAATTTTTTTTTTTTTTTTTTTTTTTTTTTTTTTTTGTAAAAATAAATGAAAGATTAACTACGAAAGAAAAGAAAAACAAACCCGGGTTGCCTCCCGAGAAGCGCTAATTTTTCGACCGAGTCGTTAGCTTGACTCGATGTGCCTCCCCTTACGACTTCATGTAAAGGTCGAGATTTCTCTCGCCTTTCTTTCCCACGTGATTTCCATATCCCAAGATTCGTCCACTCGACTCAAATCCTTCATGGTCACCAAAAATAAATGCTTCCTTTCCAACATCGAGCATCTTCATTCGCTTCACCCAAGCGTCATGCCACTCTCGAGCCTCGAAAAATAGTATACCGTCATCTCTACGCTTTATGAATTCGCACACGTCATCACAATTGCTTTTATTGGATTCCCTCTTTTTACACTCACTCCATGACTTTTCTCTTTCGACATAGTTGAGTTTCTGCAAAACATTTTCCTTTCCCTGACAAGTTAAAGAAAATGAATCAAAAGGGTCGTGATATGTACCTTGACAATTTTCCCCCAAACTTGAGTTAGATTTCTCGAGCACTTCCTTAAATGGAATTCTTTCCTCCAAAAACGTTGCACCCGGATTATTGATTAAATATTCTATTTCTAATAAATCTAAATCCGGGTCGGATTTCTCCAATGTCAAGCTCGAACAAGTCTTCTCAAATGCCTCCAACTCCATTTTCAATATTGGATCAAAATCCTCGAGCTCCTCATCTTCCTCCTCTTTAACTTGTTGAAACATTTTCGTGTCATGAACTTGAACCGGTGGACTAGTAGCTGATTCGGATGTGGCTTTATATATTTGAACTACCGGGTCCTCCCATTCTTCCTCGTCCGACTCAAAATCACTATCAAAATCGGAAACGGGTTCTGAGATAACACTGCGTCGCAGTGAGTGTGACAGCGGCGCAGTGGGTTCAGGTTCAGCTTCTTCTTTGTTTTCACTTTCTTCATCCCAATACTCATATCCCCACCGTGTTGAAATTGCATTTACTTGTTCCTCTTGTTGACCCCTTGCTCTTTCTTCCAACTCCTCCAACTGCCATTCTAACCGTTGTTTTCTGACATCAAAATCCTGACGATCAAGTTCAAGTCGAAGATTTAGCAATTCAAATTGGTTAAGAACCCCATCATTTATCTGTTTTTGCATTTCAACAATGGATTTAAACAAGTCTTTCAACTCTTGCTCTTCTTCTTCCTTCGGTTGATTTTCCTCATACCAAAATTCCCGTTCGTAAGATTGATTGTTCCTCCGTCCTCTATCATATCTATAACCATATCCAAAATCACATATTGGGTCTTGGTAATACCGCTTATCCGAATATCCATAATAGTTGCTATATCTCCTGTACATCGTCTAATATCTACAACCTGTAAATCACAACTAAACAAAAACCAAAACGTGAAAAGCACCTTATAACAATTAAAGTAACTTTCAAGTAAATAAATACTCAAAAGGATCGTATCACAAATTCGAAACAAAAAACTAAAAATCAGTCCCCGGCAGCGGCGCCAAAAACTTGATGTGTAAAATCTAGTCTTTAATTTAACCTACTTTTTCACGCAATTACACACTTTTAGGCAGTGGACCTATCCGTATATAATATAGTTTTAAGCAAGTAAAGGTTCGTTCGCAGGGACTAATTTGTTTTAAGTTCCGAATTAATAATACTATTTGTTTTTGGGGGTTTTTTATCGTAACAAAAAATTGATTAAAAGTTTGCAAAGTAAAAGTGATTATAAAAATCGAGTGAAAAAGTAATTGAGATTATCGAATAATAGAGAAAATACACTTGTTTGACACTTCACTTGTTTTCCATTTAAATTTACGAAATTGATTAAATATTAAACTTCTAAAATATAGTAAAAGTCATCTCGAATCTTTTATTAACTTTAACTACTTCTAATTATACCGTTCCTCTCGAATACAGTTGTAATTATTAATAGTTAAGCATTAAGTAACAAGCCTGTTTTTAGTGATTTAATCTTATAGAGTTTCCTCTCGAATAACTCCTCTAAATACTAAGTCCTTCCGAATCTTAACAAATAGACTTACTCAATTAAGTTTAATTACCTAAGTTGTTATTACTAAGTCCTCTCGAATCTTAATAATTTTAAACCGATTATAGACCGACCGATTATTTCATATAAATTATTTAACCTATCTAGATTCCTCTCGAATACCTAGAATGTTGATTAATTAAATTATATATAAACAACTTTATGATAATATGTTAAAACTTAAACAAATAAGGATTAGCGATTAAACACAAAAACATAAATAATCAATTACGCAAAAGTAAACTTCAAACAAGATCCGTTAATCAAACAAGCGTAAAAAGAGTTTAGTTGCTCATGATTGAAATAAAAACAGCAAATAAACAAGTAGAAAACATAATAGAAAAAGTCTTAAAAAGGAAAAGAGAAACAAACTAAAAGATTGCAAACGCGTCGTGACCGACGTCGAATGAAAGCCAAATTCCTAGCTCGAATCCTTGCCTCCAAACGAATCCTAAGCTTCCAATACTTGAGAATATTAATTGATGAAAATCTGGCTGAATTAATCTGGTATTTATAGGCAAAAATTCGTGTAGAAAAACGTGTTCGACTCGTACTCAAACTCCTTGTAATTATCCATTTAATTATTTCCCGTTTGTAATTATCTAAAAAATGCTGCGTCTGAATTTTCCCGCGGGACGGGCGTCCCCCTATCAGGACGGGCGTCCCCCGCATTTTTTCCATATTCTAATTTTTGCAAAATGTAGCTCTCTCTTTCTTCTTCATTCTCCAATTTGAATCACCTAAATCGAACATCGTATGAAGAAGTTATGATCAAAACGGTGGAGGTGGTACTGCGACGTTCTCTTCGTCAGAAATCACTATTTTTTTGTCTTTTAAGCTCATTTCTTCATCTTTTTCCACTTCCCGATCATGTAAACCTGTAAAATAGATAAAAACACTTTTCCACACGATTAAATATAAAAACCTATCCTATCCATCATGTTTACTATGAAAACCGACTAAATATCGCATAGAAATATCTATATAAATATGCGATATCAGTAGGGAAAATCTATACAAAAAACCATAACCAAAATCTAAGCAAAAATCCATAACCAAAATCTACATAAAAATCCATAACAAAAATAAAGTACTACTCCGTAACCGCATCAACGGAGCTAGTCACCGGCTTGACCGACGGGTCTGGGTACGGGTCTATGATCGTCATAAATTTAAAAAAACCACCAGCAACACGCAATCGATAGTTCTTTGCAATACTCGCCGCATCCGTGCACGACCTCATACGCCGACCCATGATTTTGTTTTCCATATGTATCATCACCCAAATACCACAATCACCTAAGCGACCTCTCTGAATAAGGACCTCCTAACCAATCAGCGTCAACTCGGTCATCGTACAACGGTCCCTACCGGATATCTCCCAATACTGGATATCATCCAAAAATTTAGGCAACCATCGCCCAAACCTATCAAATATCTCTGAAACACTAGGATGGACGACCTTCGATGACATGCTATAAAAAATACTGACCCTCCACGTCAGGAGGTCCAAAATCGCCAAAACCCAGTGACTGTTGTCGATATTCACCGGCATCATAACCTACAACTTAATAGTATTCAATACATTAATATCATAACTGTATAAATAATAGTTAAATTTCCAATATAACTTTACTCACATAATCTATAGTCCCCCAACCCGGCCACGTCTCCGTCTTCCCGTGTTTGAACCAAGCAGGGTTGGAGTGCTCCTTGTCGAACATCTTCATCATCCAACCGCTCTGTCCCGACCATCTGGCGGTGTTGGATCTATATTTATACAGATAGTGAGCCCAAGTCAACAAGTGCTGTTAAAAAGTAAGAAGAAAATTTAGCAAACAATAATATATAACGATTAAATACAATTATTAACTAAATAATAATTAAATAATACATACCGGGTCAGTGATCCAATCATTCGCAGTGTCTCCCATAAGTTCCCGTCAAAATTCTCTCGTGTATCGGAAGCTCGAGTCGGGTAATGACATGTAAGAATACCATCATGAAGACCCGACCGTGGGTGTACACCCCTACGTGGTCTAGATGTGGTAGCCTAAGCATCCACAACATGCTCCACCACAACCTGCTCGACCCCATCAAAAAATCGTTTACTAGCGTGATACCAATCGGTCGCAGCCTCCCGCTCGGTCGGTATAATCTCAAGCGGATGATAGGCCTCCTATATATTTAAATCAAAATATAAATATTCAAACTACTCATTTTTAAATAAAAAAAAAAGTTTATAGTAAAATAACTTACATCCTCAAAATTAAGAAAGCTCAAGCACGACTCCCACAAAAAATTGGTGTGCTAGCGCCATCCAAGTGCCCGTGGTATAGTATCCTTGTAACTAGCAAAATCCCTCGCCCTCGGGAACGCCTCGAATATCCATATCTACAAAATCCAACACAAAATCAAGTTATGTTGTTTCTAAGTTAAAAAATATTAAATTAATAACTAAAATATTAATTAAAGTTTAAATTACATACCCTAAACGCATATATAAATCCTCCAATGTTGTATCTCCAGTTGTCTTTCTTTTGGCATTTCTTCTGCTGCTTCGTCGACGCCAACATACCCTTGCGTGTCTCCAAAATACCCTTGCGTTTCACCAACGCCCTCGAAAGGCACCGATGTGCCTGTGCCCAAAGAAAAGATCCCCAAGGAAACGAGTGCCACGACTCGAAATCCTCAACCAAACGTAACATACCCTCCGGTATGGCGATGTCATCCTGAACTCCCATAAACCCGTGATGCACCAACAACAACAAACAAACCCTAACCGCATACGCGTCAGAAAACTGAGCAAACCTAGCCTGATCACCAAACAACTCTCGTATATGAGCACCCTTCACGTGCGAAGTACGTGGATCTATACTCGGAAATAACCGTATCTGAAACGGAATGTCACAAGTCGAAGGGAATGTGCGTAGTCCAAAACGCCTCCCGATGATGATACACAAATCCTCTCGCGTAAACCTAACAAAATGAACGCCTCCAACACTAAATACCAACTCCTGGTCCGACGGGACCTCCGGGGTATCCAAGGTCTGAAGAAAACGATGAACTAACAACGGGTCCTTGTTCCTGATATCGCATATTTATACGTTTATTTCTATGCAATATTCAATCATTTTTCATAATAAACATGATGGGTAAGATAGGTTTTTGCATTTAATCGTGTGGAAAAGTTGTTTTGTCTATTTTATAGGTTTATATGATTGGGAAGTGGAAATGGTGGAAGAAATGAGCTTAAAAGACGAAAAATAGTGATTTCTGACGAAGAGCCGCAGTATCACCTCCACCGTTTTGATCATAACTTCTTCATACGATATCTGATTTAGGTGATTCAAATTGGAGAAGAAAGAAGAAAGAGAGAGCTACAATTTGTAAATTTCGAATATGGGAAATTTGGCACCCACTGCGCCGTCCTGGTCAAGAAGGGACGACGCCCTCACGGGATTTTCAGCAATTGGAATTTGACTCGAACTCGATTTCCTCTTGATTTATCTCTATAAATACCAACCCAAACGACTAGGTTTCACCATCAATCATTCTCTCACGTATCTGGAGCTGGAGATCACGGTTTGGAAGCTTGGAGAGCAAGGAAAGGAGTTAGAGTTGGAGTACGATTACAATTCGGTCACGAATCGAATTCCCGACTTTTCTAGTTTGTTTCTTTCCTTTTATTCCAGACTTTTCAGTGATGTTTTCTTTCATATTAGCTGTTGTTTTGAAATTTAATATGGTTAGCTAAAACACTTTTACGCTTGTTTGAATAATGGATCTTGTTTGACGTTTATGTTTTCGTTATTGATTGTTTAGGTGTTTATGTTTAATCATAGATCCTTAATTGTTTGTGTTTTGATATATATATATATATATATATATATATATATATATATATATATATATATATATATATATATATATATATATATATATATATATATATATATATATATATATATATATATATATATATATATATATATATATATATATATATATATATATATCATATAGTTGTTTATATGCAATTTGTTAAATCAACATTATAGGTATTCGAGAGGAATTTAGATAGATTAATTAACTTGTATGAAATAATCGATCGGTCTATAATCGGTTTAAAATTATTAGGATTCGAAAGGACCTAGTAATAACAACTTAGGTAATAAAACGTAAACGAGTAAGTCTAGTTGTTAAGATTCGAGAGGACTTAATAATTGGAGAAGTTATATCAAAAAATCACCAAGATCTAATGTGCAACGAATAAATGGTGATCGTTTTAATATAGTTATACACAATAACAATAAACTTTCTGCAGCAGACTTCAAAAATACATATCTCTTGATCAGAAGCTCCGATTAAAAATTCCTTCGTTCAGAATGTGCGCCTATGTGTAAATCATCTTCAGTAAAAATTTCATGAAAATCCGACGGCTAACGAATGAGATATGCCATTTTTATCACCGATGCCCAGAATATGACGAACTTAAACACGAATTTTCAACAATCTTCTTTGAATACGATATCTTTTATCTTGAATGGATCTTTACAGATCTGGAATAGATCTGACACGCTCTGATACCAATTGTTAGTCCCGTTTCATTCAAACAAAAGATATAACGATGAATATTACGAAGAACACAAAGAAATCAATGAACTAGATACGTTTTATTCATTGACAAAGAACTAAATTCACTTAGAAAACCGGAAGAATTCCCACAGAATTCATGGGTGTTAATAAACCCTAAGAACTCTATAAATAGAGTTCTTGATAAACTCGGAAAATAAGATAAGTGCAAATCTCTCTAACAAATAGGAGATATGCATAACAACTTACCTAAAATAAAGCTCCAAGTAACTAACTCTCATCTTTGAGTCTTACTAAGACTCATAATTACTAATACTCATAATCACTAGGACTCAGAACACACTTAGTCTTAGAAGTCACCTAGACTCAGATTATGACTCATAATTACTAAGACTCATAATCACTAAGACTCAAAACACACTTAGTCTTAGAAGTCACCTAGACTTAGATTATGACTCATCATATTTATAAGTTGGGTTTTAATCATTGGTTTTTCCCAACAATCTCCCCCTATCTGATGATGTCAAAATCTTTTCACAAACATACACTAAGTATAAAAACTGACTCAGACTATAAAAGTAGATAATTTAAAACGTAAGTCCGAAACAGAAAAATAATTCTTCTTTTCTTCATCCATTCCAATATGTACTTCTTCCATGTAATTAATCTTTTCAGTTCTTGATCAGACGGATTATGCAGTTGTAGACACTTTAGAAGATTTCTTTCAATCTTTCTTTTAGCTCCTCCTATTTGATGACGACAAAACAAATAAACTGATTACAAGAAATGTATTGTTTGAGTTGTTTACTTTGTAGCTTGAATCTCCCCCTTAACATCGCAACTCTTTTTCTTGTTAATCTTTTACACTTTTCTCCCCCGTTTTGTTATCATCCTTCTTTAATAAATAAAGTTTGAACACATCTAAAAACTTTATTTTCGGCTTCATAGATGTTAATTACCCTTGAGCTAGCCTTTATTTTGAATTCTGGATTCGTGTGAGACGGAGTTAATGTAAAACTGATTTGCGTGGGGCTGAGTTGCTCGTGGGGCTGAGTTGCTCAATCTGACCTCTGGGGCTGACCTACTCAGTCTGAGTTTTAGAGCTGACCCGCTCAGACTGACCTTTGGTGAGACTAACTCACGTCTTACTCTGAGACTGACTTGGTCAGACTGAAAATTTACAGCAGATTCAACATTGACTATCTCCTAGATGATATTTCTGATCAAGCTCAAATTTGGACACAAGGTAGACCTATGTTTCTTTAACTACATATCCAAAAATCAAGAAAATCCAACGGTTAACAAACACACAGTAGTCGTTTTACCACAGCTTCGCATAAAAATCAGCAAACATTCAGCATTCATCTTTGAAATTATATATCTATTTTTCGAAACATCTGATGAAACTGAAACTTTGACAAAACTTAGATCTGTACGCCTTGAAGATTATATCAAAAAATCACCAAGATCTAATGTGTAACGAATAAACGATGATCATTTTAATATAGTTATACATAGTAACAATAAACTTTCTCTAGCAGACTTCAAAAATACATATCTCTTGATCAGAAGCTCCGATTAAAAATTCCTTCGGTTAGAATGTGCGCCTATGTGTAAATCATCTTCAGTAAAAATTTCATGAAAATCCGACGGCTAACGAATGAGATATGCCCTTTTTATCACCGCTGCCCAGAATATGACGAACTTAAACACGAGTTTTCAACAATCTTCTTTGAATACGATATCTTTTATCTTGAATGGATCTTTACACATCTGGAATAGATTTGACACTCTCTGATACCAAATGTTAGTCCCGTTTCATTCATACAAAAGATATAACGATGAATATTACGAAGAACACAAAGAAATCAATGAAATATATAGGTTTTATTTATCTACAAATAACGAAATTCACTTAGAAAACCGGAAGAATTCAGACAGAATTCATGGGTGTTAATAAACCCTAAGAACTCTATAAATAGAGTTCTTGATAAACTTGGAAAATAAGATAAATGCAAATCTCTCTAACAAATAGGAGATATGCATAACAACTTACCTAAAATAAAGCTCCAGGTAACTAAGTCTTATCTTTGAGTCTTACTAAGACTCATAATCATTAAAACTCATAACCACTAAGACTTAGAACACACTTAGTCTTAGAAGTCACATAGACTTAGATTATGACTCATCAGATTTATAAGTTGGGTTTTAATCATTGGTTTTTCCCAACAAAACTTTATAAGGTTAAATCATAGAACATCGGCTTGTTAATTAATGCTTGATTATTGATAATTGTAACTGTATTCGAGAGAAACATTATAATTTGAAGTAGTTAAAGTTAGTGAAATATTCGAGAGGAGTTTTTGCTATATATAAGAAGTTAATTATACATTCAATTTCGTAAACATAATTAGAAAACAAGTGAAGTGTCAAACGAGTATACTTTTCCATTATTTGATAACAACAATTACTTTTCTCACATTGATTTTTATAATCACCTTTTACAATTACTTTGCAATTTTAATTAGTTAATCTTTAGTTATAAAACCCCCAAAAACCAACAAGTATTATTAATTCGAAGTAAAAAACTAAATTAGTCCATGTGATCGAACCTTTACTTACTTAAAGCTATATTATATACGAATAGGTCCAATGCCTATAAGTATCTAATTAAGTCTACAAGTAGGTCGAGTTTATTAAACTAGATTTTACACATCAGTTCCTATCTACAAAATCAAGCCAACAACCAGAACACGTACTCTGAAAAAGGCGTAACCGAGCATCTACCAACTCCAACCTACGACTAATATCTATACCTATATGGAACCTACCACATATAGTAACTACCACATGAACATACTACAAAACCAACAAAACGAATGGAGAGTAATTGTTAAAGTTTGACTAAACTCGATCAACCAAAATCTTTATCATAAAAACTAATATTTTAGTCAATAAAAAGTAAAATATATTGTTATTTATTCAAAATTTTATTATATTACAAAATATCATTAAATTTTATTTTAAGAAAAATAAAAAAAATAAAAAAAATTAGTTCGTATAATGCGAACTGGTCAATTACCAAAATTGGGCAATTTAAACACCTAAAATCAATTAAACCTCACAATTAACTAACTCTGTGGCATTTGGTATGTCCTAAATAACATTTATAACTAACAAAATATCACTAATTAAAACCTAAAAATTGATCGACGCCTAAACCATCAATTAAATAAAACTAAACATTTACAACATGTAAATTTATACATGATTAACACGTCTAGGGTGCCCTTGATCCATCTCTGTTGATTGGTTGTCTTCAACTTTACTGGTTTATGGGTTCGTGTAAAAAGAAATTTGGGTATGTTATGTGGGTTTAGGGATTGTGACCTAAAAAATGAAAAGTTTGACCCCTTTTATATCTATGATGTTTTACATTCTATAAACGGAAAACTCCATATAATAGTAACCAAGTTTCACTTTTGTTCCATGAAAGTCACTCTAACTTTTTTTTCCTATCAAAAACCACTCAACTTTTGATATTGTTCTAATCCTATGTAATTAACCTGCTATAGTAGGTTAGCATGTAATCTTAAAAAAAGAAGGTTTTTTCATTAAAATAAATTTTAAATAATACACTCTAATAATTATTATTAGATAATAAAACTAATTCCAATTAACTCGAGGACCCCATGTTCCCACTAAATCATTTTTTACCCACCAAATTTACATATACCTTGCACCAAATTTACATATACCACATGCACATTTATGTATCTGCATATCAATTTCTTTCTTTCACCAAACTACATGCATATTTTATTTAGAGAATCAACATATCTAATAATTTTACATCAAAAATGGAGAGGAAAGAAACTACTTGAATAAGCATCCATAATCAAAATTTTTAACATTGTTTTTCAAGCATAAGCACCAATATCACTTAAATACATATCCATGTGATCAAAACAAAAAATCTCAAACATCTAACAAAAGTTAATGTTCTAACAAACTAAACGCCCAAAAAATATCTTCTTGTGCAAAAGCTCATAAATTCTGGACCAATATCACTTAAATACCTCGATCACACTTATTATTCAAAAGTTATTTTAATAAGAAAATCTCTATTTATTTAAGATTACCTGCTATCTACTATAGCATGTTAATTACATAGGAATGAAACAATATCAAAAGTTGAGTGATTTTTGATAGAAAAAAAAGAAGTGAAACTTGATTACTATTATATGAAGCCGTTTTATAAGATAAAGAGTTTTAGTAATTTTCCAATGAAGAAAAGAAAAAAAAAAGGTTGAATTTAATATAAAGCATCAATTATTCTTTCTTCTTCTCTCTCTTAGGGTTCCATTCATTCACACTTAATCATGTCTTTCTCTCTCTAAAACTTCCGGCCAACTCTCCGATTAGGTAGGTACTTTCTGCTTACCATTTATCACTTTTTTAATTAAAATTTCTTAGTTTTAATTATTAGGTAATTGTAATTTGAATTATGATGGATTGGGTTTGGAGATCACAACTGGATCTATCAATTTTATAGCATACAACTACATTATTTGAGCCAATTTAAAATGTAAAAACTTTATTTATGATTTTTCGCTAACTCGATTTGTTGGGCTGTTACTCATTGACATTGTATCAATTGAATTGCTCTGGTTGGATTTACATGTATTGCTCTGTTTTAACTAGGGATCGTTATTTTAACCTTCGGTCGCTGTTTCTCTAGTTTAATTATACTCGTTCGATTGATATTTTAATGAAATTTGTTTTAGGTTGACAAGTATTATGTTTGCACCAGTTTCTGGATATATTAGGAAGTAAGTATGCAAGTGGGTGGAGCAAAGGACTCCCAAAACCGTGACACGAGTAACCAAAAAGTCCATCCCCAACCTATGGAGGAAAATCCCCAGGCTGTTGAAGCTTTAGTTTCTAAGATTTTCACTAACATTTCTTCATTAAAATCTGCTTATATCCGACTCCAAGCCGCTCATACTCCCTACGACCCTGATAAAATCCAAGCTGCTGATAAGCTCGTCATTTCAGAGCTTAAACATCTTTCGGAACTAAAACATTTTTACCGAGAGAATAACCCCAGACCCACATACATTTCTCCTCAAGATTCTCGTTTGGCTGCTGAGATTCAAGAACAGCAAAGTCTTTTAAAGACTTATGAAGTCATGGTAAAGAAATTCCAATCTGAAATTCACAATAAAGATTCTGAAATTGTTCAGTTACAGCAGCATATCCAAGAAGCCACCCAAAAACGGTCGAAATTGGAAAAGAATCTCAAACTCAGGGGTTTATCGTCTTCATCTAATAAGTCTGAGGGGTCGATCGATGAAAATGAAACATTATCTACAGACTTGACTCCTGAGCTGTTCAAGTCAGCTGTAGAAGTTGCTTCTAAAGCCATTCATGATTTTTCCAAACCGTTAATCAACATGATGAAAGCCGCTGGTTGGGACCTTGATGCAGCCGCAAACTCAATTGAACCCGACATTGTTTATGCAAAGAGGGCTCACAAGAAATACGCATTTGAATACCATATATGCCAAAAAATGTTTAGTGGGTTTCAGCAAGAACACTTTGGACTAAAATCTGAAAACGACATGACCACTAGTAGAGAAAGCTTCTTCCAGCAGTATCTTTCTTTACGAGATATGGATCCCCTTGATTCTGTCGGGCAAAACCCAGATTCAGATTTTGGAAAGTTTTGTAGGAGCAAGTATATACTTGTTGTCCACCCGAAAATGGAAGCGTCATTTTTTGGTAATTTGGATCATAGAAACTACATAATGGGAGGTGGTCATCCAAGAACACCATTTTATCAGGCGTTTCTAAAATTAGCAAAAGCAATCTGGCTTTTGCATCGTTTGACTCATTCGTTTGACCCTGTAGTCAAGGTATTTCAAGTAAGCAAAGGAAGTGAATTTTCAGAGGTTTATATGGACAGTGTGGTGAAGAAATTTGTTGTGGATGAAACCGGCGAGAAGCCAAAGGTTGGTTTAATGGTGATGCCTGGTTTTGGGATTGGTGGAAGTGTGATTCAGTGTCGGGTTTACCTTACTGGAATTAAGGAAATTGAATGAATAGCACACTTCCATTGCCGTCCGCAAATCTCAAAACTGGTAGTAAGATGAAATGTGAATGTGTTTTTTTTCGTGTGTTACTATGTTTATCTAAATTTATGTCAGTGTATTCGGTTGATATAATACCAACCAGTTATTATTATGAGTGAAAAAAATGAAAATGTTGTATTGTAATATAACCATTGCTGTCCTTTTCAAGTTAATTTATGGTTGTATTTTAGGGATTTATCTGTTTTGTCAATGTGACAACGAGGTCACTAGCTTCATGTTTCAGTCACTTTTGTCACTCGTCGATACTTTTTAAAAGTTCTTATGGTCAACGAGGTCACTACTTTTTGTCAAGTGAACGTGTTTGTTTCTTTTCGCACTGTTAACGAGTTAAGTAATCGATTGGGTAGGTGTCATATAATTATTACTCTTTTTTTTCATGTATTCTCAAATTTGGTGTACGTAACCGGCAACAGGGGTAGAACGGTGTTTACTTCGCATCCATAAATTGGTCGGAAGGTGGATAATCCAATGATTTTCCCTGGTTCCTGTGAATTCTGGTTACATAATAAGTGTATATATGTTTTTTTTCGTCATTAACTATTACAAAATCATATAGTAGAAAAATCAAGAAAACCGAATAGTACCAAAAGAAACAATGTACATGGAAAGTTTTCGACGAACCAATGGAGAAATACACATATTTAGACTAGATTATGACTTAGGGCTGTCGGAGAAAGTAAACATAAACATAAACATATACGATGACTCCTCTCTCTGAGCATGAATGAACGATACTTTCCTTTGTTATAGGCAACTTGTTAGGTTAAATAGAGTTAATTTGGAAATCAGAAACACAAATTTTTAAAGGGAAATAGGTTAAATAAGCTACAAGTGAACTGTAATTTAACATGGATTTTGAAATCACATTTGACACATTCACTATTAATAAACATGAACAAAACACAGTGTTATAAAAAAGCACATTTCACAATAAAAACGTTTTGACCCATTCCTAATTCGATAGACTCCTCTTCTAGTTTATAATAACGAACTTTCAAGACATAAGAGCATAGTATTTGAGATGACAGTTTTACAAAGAACGCTTGGGATTTTCCTCAAAATAAGCCCAAGACAAAAGGGTTTTTTTACCTTCCTCGAGTATTTCCAGATATCAACAAAAAGAAAACCAAACATACTTTATAAACTAGAGTATCATATTTGTCAATGTGCTCAAGTTATCACAATATCGACTTTTCCACCACAATGTAAGATGAGCAATTCAACAGTCGTAGAAAAGTGTTAAAAGGCTCATTCATTCAAAAGAATCAACCCATAAGGAACTATCGTCATCAGCCATTCTCTTCAAGTATTAGGGTTACCCAAAGAAACAAAATCTAACCAGTTTAGTAGTATTTGTTTGTACATCCCGGAGAGTTAGCAACATTTTATGTCACCCATGTGCTAGCCAACGTGGCACCGTGCTTCTTGATTATCGCAACAGACTTCAGAAGAACATCTTGCTCTGCTTTGAATAACAAGTCTTTCCGCTGCAATCAGAAATAACAAGCGTTAAAGTTATAGCTTAAAAGTGTATGAATGTTGATAAAATATCTATAGTACCCTCGATAATAACTAAATAGAATAACCAACAGGCTTGTAGCATAGCGGTATCAATACCACCTTCCAATCTCATGGTTGGGGTTTAAAGTTCAAACCTCGTTGTTGATGCTGTTTATTAGTTACTTTACCCATTATCCACCTAATTAAAATAGAAGATCTCCTATGGAAATGTGCAAGTTATTATATTTTAATGTTTTGGAATTTTGCATTTTAGTCCCTAGACTTTAAGGACTTAGCGGTTTTCCCCCCTAAACTTTAAAGACTTAGCGGTTTTCCCCCCTCAAATTTAAAAACTTTAACGCTTTTTCACCCTCAACTTTAAAAAATATAACGCTTTTTCACCCTAAACTTTAAACGACTTTTAGCTTTTCCTGTCTGCACTTTATATGTTTTTGCGTTTTTTCCCCCTCAACTTTAAATAATACGTTTACGCTTTCTACCCCTCGGAATTTTATTTGGATTCAACTAATACGAACATCTACTCAGATTAATAATAAATAACGGCATCGTTTTAGCAAATAGCTACATTTATACTTCGATAAAAAAGTAAAAAAACAAAAACTCGAGTCGTTTTATCCGGAGTAGGATAAACGACATTCTCTCCTCTTCTCGCTTCGATCAATGACTTGATCCGGACCTGATGGGATGGAAGGTCGTAAAAGTATTATTTAAAGTAAAAAAAAAGTTACGATAAGTAAGAAATAAAAAAGACGTGGAAGCCCAACAATAATAAGCCCAAACGAAGCCCAAAAAAACCCAAAAAAACACCCTCAAGTAAAAAAAAAGTTACGATAAGTAAGAAATAAAAAAGACGTGGAAGCCCAACAATAATAAGCCCAAACGAAGCCCAAAAAAACCCCAAAAAAACACCCTCAGCCCATACCCGGGCACGAAACATGGCCTAATCTTGCATGCGACGGAGGTTATGGGAAACACGTTGCCATTTCCAGAAATACCGCAAAAAAAACGAACCCGTGCAACGCACGGGAAACCTCTAGTTTAAACAAATTACTGAACAGAATAAACCTTGTTCATATTGCTGATAGACAAATAAGCACTTTTGCTCGAAAAATTGCTAAAAATGTAAGAAAGATTGCAATTGATATTGGACATCCAAAATGGAATTATTTACGACTTTCATGGACAACTGTCCCAAAATATATAAAACAATTTACTTAGGAAACCCAACATTTTCTTTTGCCAGAGTTTCAAGGACATCTTTATCCATTAGTAAGTGTTGCAAGATATCAATAATGTGGTTTTGGTCCAGTTCCTTTGTTTTTGTTAATAACGAATGGCATTTATACATTCAAGTCAACCAACATTTGAACCTGTTTATTATACTATATATTTTGTATAGTCAAAATGTTTCATTTATATTGGGACGAAGGCAATATGTTCGATATGCAGAATGAAATCACCAAAGCTTTAATCATATGTTTCATAGGTACAACTAAATGAGTTTAACACACTGTCACTAAACCTTTTTTTGCTTCCATGTAAGTAACGATTATTCTTACTAGCAAACAACTTTTTTATTTTCCTACGAGACTTTATATCTACTAGACTACTACGCTTGGACATTACAGCTTTTTCTAAATTTTTTAGGGTAAGTTCTGAATAATATTTCCTGTGCATTTTTAACTTCGTTCCCAATATCACAGCCTACATGGTGAATAGTAATTTGTGTTTTAAATATTCTTGTTAGGAAGCGGTAACTTGGGCGTGAACTGCTATGTAACTATGTTAATGATTTTGCAACTTCACAAGAAAGCATACAATTAAAACCCGCAGTCCCTTTTTCATTCCTACATCCTTAGATGGAGATATGGCATGCAACAATGCTAAGGTGTGATTATAGTACTTAAATGTAGTAGAAAGCATATAATTCATAAAATTAACAGTTCAAGTTAAACTGAGCATATATTATTGTAAAACCAGCTTTAATATTAAAAAGTTTGAAAAAAATACACATACCTTCTTAACTAGGTTGCATCCAAGACTAAGCTCTGCAAAAGATCTTTCCACCCGACAGAGATAACAATACGGCTGCTCTTGTTCCAAGTAAACATTGGCATCGGCTTTCATCATTTCCTTTATTTCCTCAGATATCTGGGGGATTTTGTCGAAGTCCTCAATTTGCACAGGAATTTTGGTTACCATGGCACGCCATCCAGCACGTGATTTGTTCACAATAGCCTATCAATAAAACATTGGAAGATTTCGTTATGACAAAAAAGGTTTCAAACCTGCCACATTTAGTCAATGATATTAAACAAAAGCGAGGTCTCAATTTCAACCCATTTCCATATGAACGGGTCGATTTAAGAAATTTTAAATTTTGAAACAGGTCAAGTAAAATTACTAGCCAAAACGAGAACAGGTCAAATGGGGCCGAATATGCTGAAATTAAACCGAAGTGTATCGCTCATGCATAAAACCTCATAGATCGTTTTTTATATAATGATTTAATTTACTATAGTAAGAATATTGTTTATGGAAATTAACTAATAATTTGAAGAAATAAAGAGCAACACTGTATTTGGGACAACATGACCTGTCCTAACCCGAACCATTTTGACTTGTTACCAAAATCACCCGCCCCACCCATATTTTCCCACCTTTAAAATGAATCAAGAATGTAGCATAGGTGATCTATTAAGTAGCCAGATGATTTCTGTATGTTATATTCATTATCATGAAATTCATAACAAAACAATTCCGACAGATGAACACACATGAAGTCGACATTGTGTGGGTAGCTAATGTATAGTAGAATGTGATAACCGTGTTGAACAACATGTGATATTCAAGGGTGAAGAAAATGTAATGCTCACCTGACTAGAAAACAATGAATTTGGAACTATTATAGGAAATTTTTCAGTACTAAGCAATGAGGTGGTTGTGAGTCCCATACTTTGAACTTGACCTTCCACAGATCCAGCCTGCGATCAAGAAGTTGTGCAAATAAAGAACAACCATATAGCTATTGAAAATTACAATGCGGACAATATGTCACCTTAATCACAACACCGAAGCAGAATTAGCATTTTAAAATGCTATATTCATACTTATTAAGCATGCCACAATAGTAAAACAATATGCCATTAAACGTGTATCAAATTATTTGTTAGTCCTTCTACATTTTGAAATTAAGTAAGCCAACAAGCGAAATTCGTTACTTTCTTATGAAAAACATTCTATTTCCAGGTACCTAAAATCTTATCTTTTCCTTGGGATACAAAATCAATAAAGATGACAAAGAAGCATATAGTGCCTGAAATATATTATAAACAACTGAACCGAGCCAAAAGTTACAGCTAGTGTACCATGAAGAATAGCTCATAAATTATATTAGGTTATAAAAATTTCTAAGAGGTGCTGCATATTTTGATCACAAATTTGACACAACAAACCCCCCACTAGTCGGTTCTCTGATTCTATCCAAAAGCCACAATAGGATCCTTGGACAATGATTTCTCGCTTATAATAAAACTAAAACACAGCATAGTTGAAATTTAACTTACTGAGAGAATTCTCTACTGATAGGGTCTCAAACGAATACCAATAATGACTATCAAAATATAAACAGAAAAGGGGACTTCACAAAAGAACTTTACGGAACAAGAGGGAAAGAGGAGGAAGCTTTAGGTGCCCATAATAACTAATAGAACAGAAACATGAAACAATAACACAATCACAATAGAATAAAGAACAGAAACCTAATTTACATACCTTTATCGTATCTCCAATTGAAAAGGGCTGTGAAACTTGTATAGATAGCCCACTCAGGACATTGCCAAGAATGTCTCTAGCCGCAAAAGCAGTAGCAACCCCTAGAAAATAATGTGACGATCATTAGATTGCAAATTCTTAAAATGTGTCTGTGTTAGTAATTCAAATTATTCTCTATCACATACAATATGCTCTATTATACATTTATGGAATCTAATTCTTATTAGCATTAATAACTTTCGAAAAGGGAAAGAGGATACGATAACGCACCTCCAATCCCTCCAACTGTCAATATTGATTGCACAGCCACCCCACAGGCTTCAGCTAAAGCCATACCACCAAGGACAAACAAGCCAACAGAAGAGAATTTGTCCAACGTCAACAACTTATTACGGTCAATGCTGTTAGCAGACTTTGTAACCAAAGCACGAGTAACAACATTTGTTTTCCAACGATGCAAAAACCATATAAAAGAAATTATGACACCAGCCCTCCAAGCAGGTCCAATGAACTGGGATGCAATCGTTGTTGGAGCTACCATCATACCTCTATAGAGCATTAAACACAAATTAGAAGAAAATCCTTAAATGAAGTATAGAAGAAGAAGCAGGTTTACTAACATTTGTGAAAAGGCCATGAAGGTTATGAGATATCTGACAGGAAGCTCTAGAGCTCCCCAAAAACTTTCCTCATACGGTACCGCCCCCCACAATGATCCTGGTGGTAAGAATGCACCAGGCCCTTCAGTCGAGTACTTATGGAATCTTCTAAAAATCCTTGGCAGGATAGCCCAGGCAGCAAAAGTTCCACCAACCGGAACAATAACATCACGAAGATACGGATTCGTATCAAGCAAGTGTTGAACATGCGGACTCACTTCAGCAAAAACTTCTCTGGCCTTTTCCCCAGTGTGAGATACAACATCCAAACTCGAGTTCCAAACCTCCTTCACCTTACTAACCAAATCACTTCCATCAAATCCACTAGTTTCACCAACTCCAGTTCCACCAGAAGTCGAAGCCGCCACTTCATCTCCCGGACTACGAGCAGATGAGGAATACAAGCGGCGATTCAACAAATACGAGGTTCCTAAAAGAGGAAAAGTCCTCTGAAGGTGCACGTTCGAGAATCTAGGTGGAACTACATCCACATTTTTACTACTACCACTACTTGGGTTAGTCGAGTAGTGACGGGTAACACACGGTCTGACGGCTTGATAAACAGGTGTTTTCAGAAACAGACGTGAGATCGAAAACCTAATTCCACTCATATTTGTTTATACATTCAACTAAAACCTAACATAAACAATGTTCAGTAAAACAACGCGAAATATTATCACAAAATTGAATAATATTGTAAAGTAACAAAATACAGCTAAATTAGAGATGATTTAGGGTTTATAGCATCGGATTTAAGATGTACGGAAAACTGTCCGAGCAAAAGTATGAGGTCAGAGAAGATGAATCAAATGGAAAGATTTGCTCACCTGCTTGATTTTAGACGCCGCTGAAAATGGTAGTGCTCCGCTTGTATTAAAAGATACCGAATATGTTAATTATATATGGGAAGTGATATTCATATTTACTTTTCATACTGAATTTGTGTTGTGTTTTGATATTTATGCCCTTCAACCATTATTTTCAAATCTGACGTTATACTCATATCCATCAAATTTAAGATTTTGATTTCTCTAAATGATTGGTATTACTCATCTCCCACTTATTGATTTTACGCTCACAAATAAACCCCCCGCTCATTGATCATTGCATGGTCTGGAAAGTCATATGTACACATTAATAAATGAAATCTTACAATTTGATTGATTTTAAAGAAAAATAAAATACAAAAATCGAATTAAATAAACCTGAAATAAAACTCAATTGTTTATGTTGGAGAAAATTACTTGTATTGATGTTTTATTTGAAGTCGTATTTTATAGATCCGAATATGAGAAGGATTTCAAAAAGAATTGCCCAAATTAAACTTCAGTAAAAAGAAGAAAAGGTGAAAATGAAAACTGGAATATGGGGACAGAGAGTTATGAAAGAAAAAGAGGGTGAATATTGAAGAGATAAGGGTATTAATGTCAAATTACATTATTTTTTTAGTGTATGAAGCAAAAGTCAAAGTGAAAGAATCAGCTTTCATTATATATTATAAATTATAGGTTTCCTAACACATGTTAAACTATTTTTAGATATTAAAAATACAATAAAAAGTATCAAAAATTATTTTAAATATTAAAATTACAATAAAAAGTATCAAAAGTTAAGAAATCAATGAAAAATGGTACTTTTTGATACTTTTGATTGTACTTTTAATATTTAAAAATTGTGTTAACATGTGCCCTAGGACACAAGTTAGAAAAACCCGATATTATATAGTCAAACAACAATTTTTATTATTATTGTAATAAACATTAAATATGATTGTATTTTAACTACTAAAAACTAAAAAATAATCTTCTTGAAGAAAATATATAGGGGATGTTTTTATATTAACCATAAATTCATCCCTAACTATAACTTTAGTATTTTTCAAAACATATTAATTGTTATCAAATTTTTTGAAAGGGTAGACTTGACAATCATTTTGTTTAGAAGTTATATCTTGAACATTATGAGTTAAAAACCAATGTCAATAGGCAAAACCACAAAAGTAAACTCTTTCAATAAGTTAAATGTAACCATTTCGATGATTAAAATGGAACTCTTTCGATAATCAAAGATAAACTAATTTAATAACCAAAAACATATATTTGTTACGGAGAGAAAGGCCTCCTATTCATTTAATTCAAACTAGAGGTGAGCAGAAACCGAATCAAAAATCGAAAAACCAAAAAAGCTGGAAAAAAAACAAACCGAAAAACCAAACCAATACTAAAAATCGACTGTTTGGGTTTTAATTATTAAAAAATCGGATTTTCGGTTCAATTCGAGTTTTATGTAGGAACTGGACTATTTGGACCCGAACTAAACCATTTTCCTTATTAAAACAATTTTTAAACATTTTAAATATTTTTTATTCGAAAACACGGTATTTTAATATTTTTTATCCGCAGATACCCAATTATAAACCATAAAATTCTAATTTTAATTTTTAATAAACTACAACTACATACTTTTTTTTTAGTTTAAACCGAATTATAATTTCAGTTAATTTTATTTTTCATAACTATGCTTTGGTTTGGTTTTTTATTTTAACTTCAAAAACTAAAACATCAAAAAATCTGAACCAAAATACCGAAAAAAACAAAAACCAAACCACGAAGCACCCCTAGGTTTGAAAGTTAATCAAATAGGCATTTATAGTTTTCTAATAGGACATTTCAATCACTTGTCGAGTTTAGCATGTCGCTAGTAAAGGTTAGGTCACAAATCTAGAAACTTCTATATTAGTCAAGAACGTTTAATGGCTCGAACATCACAAAACACAAGTAGAGGTTGATATAAGCATGTAAATCTATAGTTTATATGACATTTCTTGAAAATATATAGAATATGAGAGTTAGAGAGATTACATATTAGTCATTGAATTTGAGTAATTTTATTCATCTATCTGAATGGTGAATGACTATGTAAAAGGAAGATCTCAAATAAATTTGGATAAAACAATCACTAAAAATAAGAGATATCAAGTTCAAATCATGTTAAAAATAGTATTTACTTATCATGGACTTTTTGACCTAGCTGATTTATGATGTTTTTAGCCTTTTTAAGCCTTCAAATGCTAGTTTATTTTGTGAAATAACTTTTGAAAATAAGTATAAGATGGTTTAGATAAGCTAGGCTAGAAACCCCGTCGTCATTACAATTCATATCTTTCTTGTGTTGCTTTTGTAATCTTTGCATTGTTTACGAGAAATAGACGAGGTTTATACTAACTTAAACGAAAGCTTGTAAAAATAAGTTGGTGTCAATATGCACTGGATATCATATATCAGTATCATCACACCAATTTTTTCATAAACCAATAAAGTTAAACTTTTAATACTCTAAACTTTACCAAATCTTATAACTGAGTCATGCATATCATTTTAACATAATAGAAAGTTATAATTAGTTTATTACAATAATAAAATATTTAATTTTGTTATAGCTTTGATGTTTGATGAGCCACCACCTAATTCTCTCATGTACCACCTAAAGTCCTAAACCATAATCAAACATATAAAATATGTACAAGTATAACCTGATCTTTAGTAGGTCGTTCAAACGTTTATCAACTTGCTTGAGATAATACCCCCAGTCACCTCTCTTAATAAACGTATGAGATTAATCCTCTTAAGACTTAGTTGAGCTACTAATAATGGTATATTAATTGCCAATCAGGTTCTGCCTGGTTGGTAAGGGGTTTTCCTGGTGAAGGAGAGGTCTCGAGTTCGAGGGGTTTCCTCTTGGGCGAGCATGGGGGTGGCTGGTAATGGTGGCACGATGATACTCCATTACCGGCCCGTAGGAGAAATTGCCGTTTCAAAAAAAAAAAAAAAAAAAAAAAAAAAAAAAAAAAAAATAATGGTATATTAATTACTTCTTCATAAAGGGAACCACGTTTCATTAAGTTTTTAATGACACGTTGATTATCTTAGCCCGGACCGACCCGAGAACCGGATTTACTCTAAATCTATACCCGAGAACCGAACCGTTTATATATAATCGGGTCGGTCCGGGCCGGGTCGGGCCGGTTTGTCGGGTCCTTAACGGGCCGGACCGTTAATGCACCGGGCTAGATTATCTCACAAGGTCTTTCACTATGAACAAGATCTACTATACGAAGCCTAGTTTGGATTGTGCCACTCCGAATGACGTTATCCCTGTAATCCAATCTCCCAAAGTCAAATTTTGTGTGTGTTTCGGGATAAAAGTATGTTCCATGAAAATGGATAGATTCTTTGTTAAATGTAAGTCTTTCAATCTCTTTGGACAAATGATTTCATTTCTTTGGTTCATTGAATGTTCTTTTTCTTTTTAATGGTTATGATAAATTGAAGTAATAATACTAATATTTGGGTGTTTATATCTGTTAAAATAACATTAACAATTTCAGTCCTAACTCCGAATAACTCGTTCTAACTTACTTTGTTTTTATGCAGAAATATGTGAGGGTCTAATATTGTCATACGCTTGAAGTTTGGTGCTGATTATGTTAGTAAAGTGAAGATAAGGAAGCAAGTGATCATATATGTCATATGTGTGAAAGTCTAGGGTTATTGATATAAATGTGTAGTATATAAACACATTGATAGCAGATTAGGGTTTTACTTTAACATTCACTTTCTCTCTCTATTTTCGGAGCTCTCTCTCTCTATAAACAGTCTCATATAAACCGATTCATTAGTATTGATTTTGGTTACATGTTGTAACCATATCTGTTAGTCTTGTAGTCTGATTATTGTTCTTGTGAGTAGTATATTGTTTCGGTGATTGTGATTAATAAGAAAAGGAGGTATTCATTGTGTGTCTTGTTCATACTATCGGTTTTCACATGGTATCAGAGCACCGTGGTGCTCTAAATATTCCGATCAAAACACGGTGACGAGGTGACTGTTGGTGTTCTGTTGAATATACCGTTGTGTTCTGTTGGTGACGGTGACCGTGGTGTCCTGTTGGTGTTATGTTGGGTGTTCATCGGTGTTCGTCGGAGTTCATCTGTTCGTCGGTGTTCACCGGTGTTCCAGGGTTTTTTCGAGGCGGCAGTCTTCCGATCTAGGGTTTTCTAGGCGGTTGTTCTTCGATCTACGGTATTGAGGTGGTTTGTGTAAGTTTTTTTGGTTACTTGCTTATTTAGTGTGGTTACTGTCTGATTGTTCTTAGATCTGAAAAGATCTGACTCGAGGTAGTTGTTGGTTCGTTGTTGGATCTGTTTCTGACCGTCGGTGTTTTTTGGAGATATTGGTGGCATAGATCCATTGGATCTGGTGTATTGTTGGTTAGATCTGTTAGATCTGGTATTATTACGGTTAGATCTGGTATTTTTACGGTGGATCTAGGGTTGATTGTGTCTGGTTACGGTTAGATCTGGTGGATCTAGGTCTTTGGTTGCTGTCTGTGGTTTGATCGGTTTTTCGTTCGGGCTAGATCTGGGCTTATTTGGTGTTTACTGGCTCGTGGACTCCTTGGCTGTTCCAGGATTGCTGACTGCTGGTTACATCTTGTTCTTCCGCTGCATTAATTTTTTTATTTTGTCTTGTATTCATTCATTCATTGGTGTGTATTATTCTTTTATTTCTTTTTTGCTTATTGTCTGTAATAATTGCTGTTGGTGCTTCTTGCTCCCACTGTAAGTCTTCTCTTCCTTCCTCTCTTTTACTTTACTGTTTCTGTTTGGTTGGTTGATTGTGGTTGCTTGTGGTGCCAGAGGTTGTTAGCCTGGTGTTTGTTCATTTCTATTTTTCTGTACTAACGTTTTCTTTGGTAGAAGAGAAGCATACTGTTGAGCCCCTGCTTAGTAGACCTCTGAATCGAACAATATAGGGAGCAACACACAGTGTTGTTTTTAGGATATTTTTTCAGTCCTCTTTCCTTTGTGGTGATTGCTATTTTTTTCTCCTAGTGTTTGTTAATCTGTTTGCTTGTTTGTTTTGTGCCTTTGTCTGTTATAATGAGTGCTGAAAAATCTGGTGCTAGTAGTGATATTAAAATGACCCAAGTTAATAATCTTGACTTTAGCGACCCTTTATTTTTGCATGCTAGTGACACTAACACTACTTCTTTGATCACCTTTAAACTAAAAGGAACTGAAAACTATAATGTGTGGAGTTGTGCTATGTTACTTGCTTTACAGACTAAAAATAAAACTGGGTTTATTGATGGTAGTTTAAAAAGAGATGAGGTAGATGCTGTCCTAGGTAGACAATATGATAGATGTAATTCTGTTGTTCTTACTTGGATTCTTAGCTCTATTTCTGATGAACTGTATTTGGGTCAAGTGTTTTCTAAGTCTGCTTGTGTTGTCTGGAATGAATTAAAAGAGACTTATGATAAAGTAGATGGTTCTATCACTTTTAATCTGCATCATAAAATTAATAGTTTAACTCAAAGTGGTAGCTCTGTTTCTGACTATTATCATAAACTTAACTCTTTGTGGAAACAATTTGACTCGTTAGTTAAACTACCTGTTTGTACTTGTGAAGGTGCTAAATTGTTTTGTGACCATAATAATCTGATTAAATTGATGCAATTTTTGATGGGCCTGGATGATCACTACTCTCTTATACGCAATAATATTTTAACTACGGACCCTCTTCCTTCTGTTAAAACTGCTTTTGCTATTGTGTCTAGAGAAGAATCTCATAGAGGTTCTTCTCAATCCTCTTCAAACAAAGGTCAAAACACTGTTTTCATGGCAAAAACTTTTGAACCTAATAAGAATTTTAATGGCAGTAATAATTTTAATAAAAAATTTGAGAAGAGGGGTCCTAATCCTAACCTTACTTGTACAAAATGTGGTATGATTGGGCACACTGTTGAACGATGTTATGAGATAGTAGGGTATCCTCCAGGCTGGAAAAAAGGTTTTAAGAGTAAATTTAACAATAATAATGCCTTGATTGATAACAATGTGGTTTCTAGTGGTTCTATGTCCTTTACTAGTGACCAAATGGATAGGATTTTGAGACTTATTGGAGATAAGTCAGTCCCGGGGGGTGTGCATGCCAATATGGCAGGTACTTGTTTTCATAACAATAATGTGTTCTTTAATTATAATTTTTAGAAATTTTTTTGCTCAAATACTCACTTTAATCCTGTTAAGTTTCATAATGGATGGATCCTAGATTCAGGAGCAAATCGACATATGACACTATCAGATGTCCATATTGATAGTGTTGTTAACATTGCTGGTTTGAATCTGAAGGTAGGACACCCAAATGGAACCGAAGCAAAAATAATTAAAATTGGAAATTTGAAACTCAATGAACATATAACTTTATACGATGTCTTGGTTGTACCTGAATACAATGTGAATTTACTTTCTGTTTTCAAACTGGCTAAAGATAGTAAACTTTCTGCTGTGTTTAATGAACACAATTGCTTCATTCAGGATTCAACTCTAAAGAACACCCTGGGGACTGGTAGTGTTTCTGATGGTTTATATTACTTTAATATGATTAGTCAAGGTATTCGTGATTATGTGCCTAATGTGCTTACTTGTTTGTCTTTTGATCTGTGGCACAATAGACTTGGTCATCCCTCTGATCAGGTCTTAAATGTTTTAAAAAATTCCTTAAACTTGGTAGGGAGTACAGAAATTGCTCCTTGTGATGTTTGTCATAAGGCCAAACAAACCCGAGAACCATTTCCTCTAAGTGATCATAAATCAAGTCACTTGGGAGAGTTGGTTCATCTGGATTTGTGGGGACCTTATAAAGTAACTAGCAAGGAAGGTTTTCGATACTTTCTTACTGTCGTTGATGATTTCTCTCGGGCTGTTTGGTTGTACATGCTTAAGACTAAAGATGAAGTGTTTTATCATATTATTGACTTCTATAACATGATTAAAACTCAGTTTTCTAAAACTATAAAAGTTTTTAGAAGTGATAATGGTACAGAATTTGTGAATAACAAACTGACTGAATTTTTTAATCAAAATGGAATTCTTCATCACACAAGTTGTGCATATACTCCACAACAAAACGGAATTGCTGAGAGGAAACATCGACATCTTTTGAATGTGTCCAGATCTCTTATGTTTCAGGGGGGTATTCCTCTTTCTATGTGGCCAGAATGTGTTCTAACTGCTACCTATCTTATTAACAGGTCTCCATCCTCTGTGTTAAATGGCAAATCCCCCTATGAATATGTCTATGACCATAAACCTAATCTGTCCCATCTTAGGAGTTTTGGCTGTCTTGCTTATGCTACTGTGCTTAATAATTCTGATAAGTTTAGTAGTAGGTCTCTTAAATGTGCATTTATTGGCTATTCTAACTCTAAGAAAGGTTATAAATTGTATAGTTTTGATCAGAAGTGTGTAATATTTTCTAGAGATGTTAAATTCTATGAAAATGTATTCCCTTTCAAATCCACTAATGATGATCATCTAAACTTGCACACTGAGACCACTACAAACACGTTAAACTTTTTTGATAGCATGTATAACCAACTCCCAAAAAGTCCCGATGATGAAGGGATGGATACTGATGGTGAAGGTAGTGGGTCCGATTCTACCTCACATGACAGTTTTCAGGAGTCGTCTCCTGTGAATGAAACTGTTGTGGAGGAGAACACCACTGCAACACCGATTGATGAAAACACAGTAATCCCTGAGGGCAATGTTTTTCAAAATCTGGATGATTCGATTATTAATGAACCTGCGAATTCTAGAAAATCTTCCAGAAAAACAAATGTCCCTAGAAAATGGGATGACTATGTTTTAGGGGGGAAACACAGATATGGAGTTGATAAGGTAGTTAGTTATGCTTATTTGAAAAATGATGTTTCTTGTTTTGTTGCAAACTTGAATAAAAGTAGTGAACCTAAGTCTTTTGCTGAAGCATGTTTAGATCCTAACTGGGTAGATGCCATGAACACTGAAATGGAGGCATTACTTAGAAATCATACTTGGGATGTAACAAAAAAGCCTGAAAATAAAAATATTGTTGACTGTAAGTGGCTGTTTAAGATTAAATATAAGGCTTCAGGAGAAATAGAAAGATATAAGGCTCGTTTAGTTGCTAGGGGTTTTAGTCAAAAATATGGCATTGATTATGAGGAAACATTTTCACCGGTTGTGAAAATGGTAACTGTTAGATGCTTAATTACCCTTGCTGTTTGTAATAGTTGGCCGTTATTCCAACTTGATGTTAATAATGCCTTTCTATATGGTGATTTGGATGAGGATGTATATATGTCTCTTCCTGAAGGGTATTTTGACAAGTCTGATAATCGTGTATGCAAGTTAAAAAAGTCTTTGTATGGTCTGAAACAAGCCCCTAGAAAATGGAACGAAAAATTAACTCCGAGTCTTTGTGAATTTGGGTTTGTGCAAAGTAAATCTGATTATTCTCTTTATGTGCTTACCAAAGCTGATATTCATGTTATGTTATTAGTTTATGTTGATGACATCATAATAACTGGAAATTCTAATGCAAAAATTGATGCTGTGAAAAAGTTCTTAAATTCTAAGTTTTTGATTAAGGATTTAGGTAACTTGAAATATTTTCTTGGTATTGAATTACTTGAAACTGATTTGGGTGTCTGTTTGTCCCAAAGAAAGTATTGCCTTGAATTATTGGATGAATTTGGTTTATTAGGTTGCAAACCTGTTGCTACTCCCTTAGATGCAAATATGACTGTTTTATTTGATAAAGTGAGTGGTAAATCTAGTGAATTGCTGTCCAATATTTCTGTTTATCAAAAACTGGTTGGAAAATTAATATATCTAACCCTTACAAGACCAGATATTAGTTTTGCAGTTCAAAATCTTTCACAATTTATGCATGCCCCAACAGAATTGCACTTTAGTCTTGCACTTAGGGTACTTAGATATCTTAAGTCTGCTCCTGGTCAAGGAATACAGCTTTGCAAATCTAGTAGTATCAAGTTATTTGTATATGTTGATTCTGATTGGGGTCGGTGTAAAATTTCTAGACGCTCTGTTACTGGTTTTTGTGTGTATGTTGGAAATTCCCTTGTGTCATGGAAAAGTAAGAAGCAGCCTACGGTCTCTAGGTCGTCTGCTGAAGCAGAGTACCGAGCCATGGCTGCTGCTACTTGTGAAGTTTTGTGGTTAATAAACTTGTTGAATGACATGAAAATAAGTGATTTAACTCCTGTTGACTTTTTCTATGATAACAAAGCTGCAATGATGATTGCAAATAATCCAGTTTTCCATGAGCGTACTAAGCATTTTGAGATAGACTTGCATGTTGTGCGTGAAAGAGTCTGTTATGGAGTGTTGAAGCTAATAAAAATCGAGTCAAATGAGGAACTAGCCGACATTTTTACAAAGGGACTATCTCCTTCTCCACATAACTATTTGTGTAAAAAGTTGGGACTGCATAATCCTTTTAGAGTTAGGACTGAGGGAGGATGTTAAAATAACATTAACAATTTCAGTCCTAACTCCGAATAACTCGTTCTAACTTACTTTGTTTTTATGCAGAAATATGTGAGGGTCTAATATTGTCATACGCTTGAAGTTTGGTGCTGATTATGTTAGTAAAGTGAAGATAAGGAAGCAAGTGATCATATATGTCATATGTGTGAAAGTCTAGGGTTATTGATGTAAATGTATAGTATATAAACACATTGATAGCAGATTAGGGTTTTACTTTAACATTCACTTTCTCTCTCTATTTTCGGAGCTCTCTCTCTCTATAAACAGTCTCATATAAACCGATTCATTAGTATTGATTTTGGTTACATGTTGTAACCATAAATGTTAGTCTTGTAGTCTGATTATTGTTCTTGTGAGTAGTATATTGTTTCAGTGATTGTGATTAATAAGAAAAGGAGGTATTCGTTGTGTGTCTTGTTCATACTATCGGTTTTCACAATATCTCATTTAAAAAAAATTATTTTATGGTTAAATTATTCAAATTTGGATGATAGTCTTTCCCAGTCTAAACTATCTAATAAATGAAACTTAGAATTGATATCATAAAGCTGACGTGACGATTTATTAGGTTGTCCATGTAGACATGTAGGGGTGTGCATGGTCCGGGCTGGACCGATTTTTAGCATAACCCGAACCCAAACCGAAATTTCAGTTCTTGGAAAAGAAACCCGTTCTGTTCGGTTTTTATACGGGTTCGGTTTTTCGGGTCCGAATTGTATCCGGTTTGGTTTGGGTTTTTTTTTCCTGGTTTTTGACCACCAAAAACTAGTTTGTATGTTATAAATTTAGCCAAATAGAGTTTTGAATGTTAGAAAATAAGTTCCAAGTTATACTTTTGTATCTTTGTGATTTGTCGTCAATTTAGAGTGTCAAGTTGAGATGCCAACGAAAGGGGAGGCTTAAAAAGTTCAAGTCTGTAGAAAGTGTAACTGTTTATCCATTGCGATTCTTAATAGCTTACACGTTCATTAACTTATATTTTATTAATAGGTAGTCAGAATGTCATAGCAAACCATTAGCATTGTAAGAAACAATTTTATAGTAACTTGAAATTAACAAGTTTGTATAATTTAAACTTTTAAATTTATCTTAAGTCTCATACAAAAGTTTAAAAAAAATGAACAGTTTTGAGAGATAATAAGAACTTCGACTATAAAAAAATATATCATTTTTTTTAATATAATAATTATTAAGAAAATTATCATTATTAATAAATTATAACGTACAATGCAACTTATATAATATGATAAAATATAGAACATAAATATTTTAATTAGGTACACGGTTAGATTCCAAACGGTCCGGTTTCTATATTAGACCCGGACCGAACCGGAAATTCAGTTTATCAAAAACTAAAACCAAAACTATCGGTTTTTAACATTGGTTCGAATTTTCGATTTGATTTTTTTCGGTTTTTCGAATTTTAGTTCGGATTTTGCTCACTCCTATAGAAATACATTGATGGTTGTTGATGTCATAATTTATCCTATAAAATTTAAAAACTTATTAAAGACGCTTCTTGAAATCCTAACCAACTGGAAATACACGCCGCCGATTTCCCCATATCCCTTTCATCATTTTCATAAAAATTTGAAATTTGAAGTAGCTTCTTCTAAAATCAGTGAGTTTCTTCCTCTCTTCTCTCTATATTGTCATTTCATCTTCACTTAGCTGTAAGTTGATATTTTTTAATGTAGATTTCTTCAATGGGTTTTTATTAATTTATTCTGATTTTGATTTGATTTTGTTTATCAAAATCCCTTTATTTATTGCAAAAGGAGCTTTTGAGATGAGCATAATTGTTGTTGTTATTTGAGGACGGGAGAGAATCAACACAAAATTTATTTTATACAATATGTATTGCTTTTTCTTTTTCCCTTTCAATTTAATTGCATACGATCATCAAATTTAACCAATGTTTTTAACTATTTTTGAATACTAAGGTGTTGTTTGTTTTCAGAAGAGTTTTTTACTCTGAATCTGAATACCACCTCTGAATAACCAGAGGTGGTCCAAAATTCTGATTCTGATTCCAAATTACATGTTTGTTTTTGTAAAACTTATAAACTTCTGAATGATTGTTTCTTTATAATAAATTTTGTATTGTAACATTTAGAAATTATTCTTTTGTCACCGGTTGTATTCACTTCTACAATGCACGTCTCATAAAATGAGTTCATATTAAATAACAACTTAATTATTCGTTTTTGGAAAGATTGTCCATGACTCATTTATAAACTAATATCCTTATAACCAATCATGTTCATTTTTTCAGAGTTAACGTATCATAAAAGAACTTGAGTTGTTTATTTGAAATTTTTAAACAACTAACAATGCTTATTTCTATAACAGAAGTTTTAAAAATTATTCAAAATATATGTTATTTTCCTAGATATGTCAAGGTGAACATAAACTAAATAAAGATAATATATAGTTTTCTATATTTGTCAATCAAAAACGAGCTATAACTTGTTTTTTCATTAAATAGAACTTTGTTTTCAATTGTTTATATATAAAAAAGGGTACCATGTATTTTTATTAGATGTTAAAAATAGAGTACCTACAACTAGGGGTGACCAAAAAAACCGAGAATCGATTAGAACCGCAAAAACGGCCCGACTTTAGAACGGAACGGAACTGGACCGGCTATGGTGGTCCGGTTCTCGGTTCTAAAAAATACTTAAAAAATAAATCCGGTGCGGTCCGTGTCTAAACCGGCGGTTCACCGGTTCGAACCGAAAAGATAACTTTTTCTTTAATATATTTAATCTTATATTCATTAATACTCATTAAATAACTAAACTCAATTATGTTTTTAAAGGGCCATCACAAGTTGAAATTCAATGTCGTCAGTATTATTACACGTGGGATCGGGATCGACGATATATATATATATATATATATATATATATATATATATATATATATATATATATATATATATATATATATATATATATATATATATATATACAATCAATCACTTTCGAATGAATAATGCACATGACGAATGAATAAACAATTTACGTTTTTTGTTTTTACTATTCGTATTTGGTTTCGTTTTAGTTTTTTACTATGCCTATTACGTATTTACGTTTATGATTTGTAATTCGATACGAGTACTTTTTGTGTTGCTTATCGTTTAACCTACTTTATTCTTAATCTTTGCATGACTTTTTTTCCTTTTTAAATTGAATAAACTTTTTTATTACTATGTTGTGTATTGTGTGAGGTATTAAAACCGAAAAGAACCGAAAAACCGGCTAGTATCCGACTAGGAACCGGACCGGAAACGAAATGGAAAAAGCGGTCCGGTCCTTGGTCCACCGTTTCTTGATTTTTTTTGTCTCGGTGTGGTGCGGTTTTTACCGGTTCGGTTCGGTCCGTGTCTTTTGAACACCCCTACCTACAACCATAACTAATATGTGGTCAAAAAGCTCCGACCCATCTTTGTCATTTCATCTTCATCTCTTTCATCTCTTTCTATTATGTACTATCAACCATGGCTAAGAACAAAGAAATAAAAATTGGATCGAAGATATAGATAAAGGAAAGGAAAACGAAACTCTGATCGATAATGAGATGCAATCAGAGAGTTCCAAAACTCTGACCGAAAATGAGGTTTTCAAAGGTTTTTCGCCTCTGGATCTGAACGAAAAACAAACACATCTATCTCTTCCAACCTCTGACCGAATTCGAGAGCAGAGGTTATTCAGAGTTTTTTACAAAAACAACTATTTAAAAGAATGCTTGTACGTTTTTATTTTATTGTATTTCGATAGATATGCAATTTCAGCTTATTTGTAATTTTATATAGTCTGATTTGATAAGTTATTTGAACCGCTTTCACTGTTTCACATCTTCAAGTTTATACCTTTATACGCTTTTAGGTTAAACTTCATGAGAAGTCTAGCACTTCTTATCTAGACTACTTATTTAGAGCTTATTTGGATTACTTAGACCACCTAGGTGGACAAAATTAAACTGGTTATTTATATTGGACTACTTAGACTATTTGTTTTGGACTGCTTTTATAGCATCTTTGGTCTATTTAACGGCTTATTAGAAGATCTTTACCGTGCTTATTTTGGACTACTTAAACTACTTATTTAGAGTTCATTTAAACTGTTCAAGCTGTCTGTCTCTTTGGAAGACTTTAAAGTGCTTATATGCAGCTTATATGGACTCCTTAGAGCTTTATTTTGACTACTTATTTGCTTTATATTTGGACATCTTGTAATTTTGATATGATAACTTCATTCAGATTGCTTCTTTGCAGCGTCTTTTGGGATATCTAGAATATTTAAAAGGTATTTGTAAGGCTCAAACTATTTATTTAAAGCTTATATGAATAGTTTATACACGGCCTCGTGATTAGTTTGAGACGATGTATTTGCATCTGGATAGGAAATGGGATTATGCATTTGTAAATAAGTACGTGGGTTGAAAACTTTAAGTATTAAACTATAGGTAGCCAAAAAAACAGCTTATTATTGAGTTTATAATTTTAGACTCCTATATTTACATGCGTCGTATATGTTTTTAATCTTTTTTCTTTCTATTTTTTTTTATTATATTTTTCAAAACTTCATTAATTAGATTAACTAAAAATAATTCTACTTTGCTTTTACATTTTACTAATGTTTAGTACAACCACGGTGTATCACACATGATATAAACTTGTAATTATGAATTTACAAGTGGGGATATCTAATAAAAAGTGACGGAACATGAAAATGTTGTGCGAGGTCCAAAATTAATTAAAGCTTTTAAAAGATAATTCGAAAATGTTACATGACAAATTAGTAAACATTAGATGATTTTCTATTTTAATTAAAGAAAATTCGATCAATTTTGATAATATAATCATTTACTAATTATACTTTAACCCTTTAACTTCAAATAATATAAATCTTATATGTTATAATATATAAATAAAATTAATTAATCCTTCTACTTTTCAACTGTACTTTTTCATAAATATTATTTCATTACCTTCGATTTTATAATCCTTTTTATATGAGACTATGTTTATTAAAATAAAAAACTATTAACTTTTTACCATAATGAAAACCTTATATTTAGATACTTTAAAAAATTGTCAATCTTCCGATTGACTTTAGTTATATGTCAGATATTTTAAAACCAAAGTTTACTAAATTTTTTCATTATTTGTTAAAACATATTACTCTCTATATTAATTTTGGAATATGCATTGCTAATTGTGCAATGTATAATATTTTAATAGTTTGGAATTTTACATTTTAGTCCCTACACTTTAAGAACTTACCGGTTTTCCCCCCTAAACTTTAAAAACTTAACGGTTTCCCCCCCTCAACTTTAAAAACTTTAACGCTTTTTCACCCTCGACTTTAAAAAATATAACGCTTTTTTACCCTAAACTTTAAACGACTTTTAGCTTTTCCTGTCTGCACTTTATATGTTTTTTGCGTTTTTACCCCCTCAGCTTTAAATAATATTTTTACGTTTTCTACCCCTCGGAATTTTATTTGTATTCAACTAATACGAACATCTACTCATATTAATAATAAATAACGACATCGTTTTAGCAAATAGCTACATTTATACTTCGATAAAAAAGTAAAAAAACAAAAACTCGAGTCGTTTTATCCGGAGTAGGATAAACGACATCATGTCCTCTTCTCGCTTCGATCAATGACTTGATCCGGACCTGATGGGATGGAAGGTCGTAAAAGTATTATTTAAAGTAAAAAAAAAAGTTACGATAAGTAAGAAATAAAAAAGACGTTGAAGGCCAACAATAATAAGCCCAAAAAAACCCAAAAAAACACCCTCATCCCATACCCGGGCACGAACCATGGCCTCATCTTGCATGCGACGGAATAAGCCTAATGATGAACACAAGGTGAAAAGCGAATAGAAAGCGAAGAACGAACACTGCCTAACACTAACGCCGAAATTGACGAACCCGTGCAACGCACGGATTCCTTCTAGTTATTCTTAATTTAAAGTGGAATGTGAAATCTAATGTACATGTTATAACAACACAACATAATATTTAAAAAAAAATTAATATCATCTTGTATGTTTAAGAAAATTCTTTCAGACTTTATATATTATAATCATATTATTTTTAATAAATTTATTAACGTATTATGCGGTTGTATAAGGTAGTATGTTTTTATACAGGATATGATTTAGAAAGTGAAGTTGTTTATTTTATTTGAAAGTGAAGTTGTTTATTTTCTAAAACTACTATTAATTTTTCGTTTTGAAGCGTCTAGGAAAAAAATAATTTCAAGAAAAATACTATAGCATCGCGATCTAAATAAAACTTTTATTTTTAGAAATTTTACTTTTTCAAAATAAAAAGTTTTAGCTCTCTTAAAACGTCTAAAATTTATTCGCCAAACATACTCTATATCCTTTTCTTCCTGACACGGAATATTATGTTAAAACATATATATCAATTATTTCTTCGTCCAACTATATATAATACCACCACTTTAAAAATGTTTACGTAATTCCTCTATATGATTTACTCAAAACTACCATTTCATTTTTAAATCAAAATTTTATGTCTCGTCTATAAAATATGTGTCCGTTAAAATCCATCGTTAAAGTCTCCTTTAACTTACATTTAGTCTTTAAAATGGATGTTCGTCAGAATTTAAAAATGAAAAGCATAATTAGTTTTTCTAAATAGACGAATAGTGTAATTTTTAAACTGATAGATAAAAACTGTTTTAAACAAACCAAATGAACGATTTATGCAATTTACTCCTAATCAAATTAGTCATCAACAAGCACATATAGAGTAATTCCACATAGCTCTTTAGGAATAATGGAGTCAGAATATATCCCTTTTCAAGATCAGAAAGAATTTTGGACCACGATGTTCCAACTTTAATTTCATGCCACTCGATTATATATTCCCGTTCCATTTATTGTTTAATTTAACATTATTAGATGACGAATCTTATGCAACATGCAATAAAAGTAAGTTTTTCTTCGACATAAATACATAACTATAGTACTTTATTTCATATGTAGTTAACATGAGTATTGTATTTTGTTAATTAAGATCGACCTAAATTTAATCTTACAATGAGATATTAAGTAAGTTTTTACAATATCTTGAACATTGATTTAAATGAAATAAACTTCAACTGGTTTGCCATCAAAACCGCCCTCGGACTCATACGAGATGCCACTATTCCTTGGTTGCTTAGTAAACTGAAATATACCATCCGTGCCAAAAGTAAATTCCGAACAATCAAAGGAGAAGGGAAAAATTAAGATAGAAAAATGTTTTTTTTGTTTGAAGTTCTAAGAAAATCTTTAATTTTACTTTGGATTTATGTATCATTTTAAGTTCCAAACTAGATGTTAACGTTTAAGATTAATAACGTACCTCATGGCTTCCGGCAAAAGGAAATAAGAATGATAATAGCTGCAAGACCTCCTATGACGCCAACTACTATAGCTATTGTTTTACCAACATCGTCATCTCCAGATGATTCTACAACATATAAACCAAACTTTATCCACCAAGCTTTATGCGTTAGCGATTAACAATTACTTTGCTAATATAGAAAATAGAAAATGATGGAGAACAAAGATTGTTTGGATAAGAAACTTTTACTTGATGGGGAATCGTAGTAACCGGATGCCCAATATCTCATGTAACACTGAGCCAAGAAAACATCCCCAGCCTCAGATGATCCACATAAGCTTTTTAACTTTCCAATAGCCTCTTCAAGGCAAGTAATACAATCATTTCGATTCAAATCCCCTAAACATTGGGAAAACCCTTGAAACGACCCTGAGCTAAAAACCCTAAACCCTTGATCAGCTTCACCTAATTCAACTAACACATCATCTCGGTGTGTAATAGATTTCTCGTCATGACTAACACTTTTGCTACACTTCTTCAACCTTAGGGTAGTATCTAACTTACCCAAGAAATCAGAATTTTCAAATCTCACTAAACACTCTTCTAACTGCATACTACAACTATATGAATAAGGACACACTAACCCTACTTGGGAAACGGCACTTTCAATGCATTTTGTGCAATCTTGTGTCCTTAAATCACCTCGACATTGATATAATCCATATATAGCTGAATCTGAAGAGGCGTTGGTGTCGTTTCCAATGGCAAAACTATTGTATAAGGCTTGGGATGATGAAGAAACAAGTAAGGGTAGTAGCGAGTGGAGGTTGGTTTCAAAAGGGCTGTTTGGTTGGAACTTTTCTTGAGAACTTCCATAGTAGACGAGGACATGAGATTTTACAAAGTAAGAGAAGAAAGCGAAGAACAAGAAAATGTTTGAAGAGAGTTTGTGAAATTTGTACATTTTTTGGTTAACATTTGTTGTTTTTTTTATCTTCCTTATCAAGGGTGAGGGTTACTTTTGCTTTAATAGATGCCACTCACAACTTCATTGGGCTACCTTTTAATTAATGGATTGTAACTTATAACTTAATCTGTTTAGTTATTTCTTATTTTTACCAAAACAATGGTTAATCATACACTTATATGGTTAATGCTTGCATTAGATAATCGATTTTACTCTTATAATATTTTGTAGTATTTAATCTACGTAACAAGAAAACTCTTAATAAGAATATACAATGTTGGGTCAAGTATTTGTTTGTGATTTTAGTGTTATTGGTCATGTTAGTGTTGTTGTGACTTACTTTGAGACCAAAAGTCAGAGGTGCCAACTTCGGCTTATACGTGTCACGTCCTTACTGGTTGGTGAGTTTTGGCGTCTAGCATGGTGGCAGAAAGTTGGTCAAAAGTCGGCACTCTCACCTCCGAGTTTTGACTGAGTGGGAATCCGACGTGGAAAGCTTTGGGAATCCGGAAGATAACGTTAGTGGAAAGCTGAGCTGGAAGTACACATGACATAAGTCGTTGCCAACGCCGGCTATACCATTTCTCTAACTTTTTTCCGACGTCGTCCACATTTGCTAATCCGGCGACACCAATGTCCATTCCGGCCAAATTTTCTCCATTTCCTTCCTCATAATTACTTCATATGGTTCAAACTCTACATTTGGACTTTCCGAAAAACTTGAAATCATTTGAGTATCAATACTTTCTTTTGAATCCGGTTGAGTTACATAAGTGGAAATGATGTCCTCCGTAGTACCTTCCTAAATTAGTGCTAGCTAGAGAATTTATAATAAAAAGTAGAAAAAAATACATTTCAAATTAAAAATAGTTTGATTTCGAACCATTTCTTTCAGGACAAACATAGGCTGCCCTTTTTCGATTTTCATTCCTTAACAAGAAGCTTAACCACCCGACCATCCATGGGGGATAGGACAGCCAATGGAGAGATGAGAGTGTCCTGCAAGTTGTAACCAAAAAAGAGTCTTGGGTTAGTTGACGGTCAAAACATATTAATATTTAGTATCATAAATATGATCACAAAAAAGCTAGATACTAACGATCAATCGATCATAATCAAACAAAAGTTCAATAATATACTTTTAGGATGTTTTATGTGTTAATATTGTGGACGACTTTCAACCTTATTCTTTCTTAGCTAAATCTACCACATTGTAAAAAGGTTGTGGATTGTAAATGAGTATTTACTATTATTTGCAATGTCGATAATAATCGGCGACAAGTATTTATAATGTTACTCTATGCATCAAGTAAAATATACAAGAGACTTTCATCAAACAAAAAAAATATACAAGAGACAGAAATATGAAACATGGAAAGGAAAGAAACTCATACCTCCCACGTTTGTTTCATTTCATCCATGTCAACGTCAAAGACAAGTCTACCATCCCAAATAAATACTAATAAACGAAATTAAGAAGACGCAAACTAGTTTCAACGTGATCCTTGTTTTAGATGTTTTTTTTTCTTTTGTTCTCTTACTTTAGTTATCATACATAAAACCCACAAATATCTACCTTCAAAACCCGCTAAGGCGCGCCTCATTCACTAGAGGCGGCCCCAGGGAGTACAAGTTACCTTACATCATGAAATCACATTGCTTATCTACCTATATGCATCGATATTTCATGTCTTTCGACGTGCTGTTGTATCTAATATCTGTTTGTTTTTAGAGAAAATAATGTATATAGTTTACTATATATTGTATATAGCCCGTAGGGTGTATATATAGCTCATAGTTAATCTGGTCCGAGTACTATTTATAATGGTTACTAGTATACATAACATTCACAATAAAGTTAATAGTTTTTATGGTAATATAGCGGGTTCCCTAGCCCTCTAACCTACCTGCTACCTCTCTCCATGCACCTTCCCTCTTTTTTTCTCTATAGTCGGCAACCCCCAAGAATACATAAATTAAAGCGCGATGTTTGTTTGGAGTGTCACGACATTCTCCCTAGTCGGAGTTGAATTCACCTTCAAGTCTATGAGTTTGGCATCATATTGTATCCCTTCACCAAATTCCGCACTGCTTCTCAAGAAGTTATCCATTAATAAAGATTACAGACCAATGATCAAAGTGACCACCGAACGTAGGAACTGTTGGAGCTCAAACTTTGAGAGTTTTCCATCTTTTAATCTCTCTTTTCTTGACAATCCAACTTTCGTTGGTTGACTTAGGCCAATTTTTGTATTACGCTACAATTACAATCAACTGTTGGTATTTGAACACGTCAAATTAAATGTGTGTCTATAAATACGTGAGTCTATGAGATCGCTCGCATTAGCATTTAGACACGACTATACATTTATTTATCTATTTATTATTAGTTAATATGTTAAATGTAATAATCAATAAATGAAAGAGTTATTATGTAAATTAGGAATTGTATCCTAATACATAACTTGCACCATAAGAAAAATAACCTACATAATAAACCTTTAGGTTGATTATTTGGTATTTGATTTATGCTTCTTTTCCTTGTTCAATTTAGGCCAAGCTCCCAAGGAAGGGAAAATCGATTTTTCGGTTTCTCCCTTTTCTTGTTCATTCGACCGAAACATCCCTACAAGGGAATTCGGGTTGTTCGAGTAAAGCAAGGAAAAGGAAAGAGTTTGACAAATGTTGTGGAAGTAAGAAACGTGTACTAGCATACAAGTCTGTTGTTAAAAGAATGTGTCGTGTGCAAAACCGTAGAGGGATTTCATTATAAATCTTAACAAGGTTATTCAAGATCATAAGGTAAAATCTAAACTTAGTTAATATTAATCACATGAATTATTTGCTTCCGTTGCATGTTGTATGACAACCTGCTAAATATATACATATAGTTACTTCATATTAATTTAACATTTAGAAGAATAATATAAAGTTCTAGCAAAGTATATGACGCAAACCAATCGTTATTCAAATGAATTGTTGAATTGATAGAGGTTGAACCACATTTATGGGAAAGTTATGGTTTTCGCGGCCAATATCCAACCTTGGTCTTTCCATACATGAGCTCAAAAAGGTTTTTCTCTCCTAAAATCAAAATGATTTCCGTCGTGCATACTTCAATCAACTCCATTGCATCACTCCACTGGCTTATTATTTCACCAAATCGTCCCTATATCACATGCACAACACCCAAATACACATGTTTGGCTGGAACTATGAAGAAACAAATGGAATCAATAAATTGCTTATCTACGAAATAAACATCATAAGCCTAATACTTTAAGCTAGTTATATTATTGAAGAGCCTCATATGTCTCTTCTAATATGAAAGGTTATAGTCATGTGTGTGAAGCGTCATAGCGCACCTACATGCTCGAACGTGTTCACTCTCACGGGCACAACATCTTAGTCATTTTCCACCAAATATTTCTAAATGGCGTATTCATATACCCTACTTGTCGTACCTTTAAGTCAGTAGAAATAACTTAAGCAATATGATGTTGTGTTGGTCCATCTCTCATCACATTGATGCTTTTTATTTATGTTTCATATACGTTGGACCGATTCCATGTTGTAATTAGTCCTCTCCTAACTCAAGTGTCGTTGATGCTTTATGGTCTTAAAAGAGATTCAATTTTCAAGTGGGATTTTAGACAATTCAAGATGAACCCTAAAAGGGTGTGATTGTAAGCACCCACACCTCATAATTGGACATTAGGACCATCCTATTGGTCTTAAAATGGTCCAACAATTTACTCAGACACCTTTTGGCCCATAAAAATAAAAAGCTATTAATATGTGGATTCCAACTCTTCAAAATCATTTCTTTTCTCATTCCTCTACCACTTGTTGTGATATATACTATGTTTCATTACGTTTTCTTGATAACCTTGTAATCACCTATGACCAAGTAATCTTTTCGATTTTTAACTACTTATTTCAAGTCAATAAAACCATGATTTGTAGTACGAAAACTATATTAGGAAGGACTAAGAAGAGATCAAATGTTATACGCATGTGTCATTTCATAATTTTTAGATATGATGAGTAATCGGTAATGTGTAAGTTGATAAATCAATTTGATTCATAAAATTCAAAAACAAAATGATGGAGATTAGTAGGAAAGATTTGTTAGCAAGAAATACAAAATAAATATGTAAAATTCTATGTTCTCTATAATTTGCTTACCAAAAACTTTTTAATTTGATCGTACGTGAGTTAAGTCATCTACCTATAGATAGATTTCCCGTTAGGGACAAAAGCGCTAATATATGTAGTCTATGGTGTATTATTTGTTTTTCTAAAATACTTTTTAACATGTTGGTTAAATTTATTGAAGAAAAAATGATTATATAACTTATTTTGTAAACAAGATGACTAAGAATCTTAATAAAAGGTAACTTCAATAACATTGATAGAGAATATATCTTCGATATTATTCTTAATGAATAGATAACACGTTATTCCTTCTCTCTTTTCCATTTTGTTGTTTGCGTTAAATTATTTATTTCATCGACTAATTTGTTTAAAAAGATGTTATTTTTAAATTCATTCCTTGTTGTTGAAATTTGTATAATTTTGTTTTTATATTACATAAGATGTAAATAGTAACAAAGATATAGTATTTCAAACATATAAAGTGATCATTTTACTTTATGGCCCCGAATCACTAATATAGTCGTTCTAAGAAAAAGAAAAAAAAAAAACTATGATAATCAATGTAATTTTTTATTAAAAAAGTTAAGTAATATATCATCTATGGAGGCATAAAATTAAGTTTGATAACGATAAGATATTAGAGCGTTTTTTTAATCCAGATACATTAAATAATATATTGTCCTCCCTTTGTCATAAATAATATGTTTGAATCCAAAAACGATCAACAACAAAATAGTTGTAATTAATTCAAATAAATATTTTCTTTTTCATAATTCAAAATCCATACTTACGATCTCTTCATGCATATGATTTAATTTGGAATTTGTTCTACTATTAATTTGTAGTTTGTGATAGTCAAGATATTTTAAACCTATTAAATATGTTCATGTTTACATTTTTTTTTATTATTTTAATAATGTGTAGATCCGTGGATAAGAAGTGGTAAGAAATGTGTTTAACGTTGGATGAAACTGGATTTAGGTTTTCTATTCTTTTTGTTTTATTTCTTAAAATTAAAAATTGATACCCATACCACAATTATCCTACCAAACAAATGTAAAGGAATTCTCATACCCAATCCCATAACTCCACATTTTTCAAATCTGTACCGATCATTTTTTTTTTTTGAAAGGCTAAGAATATATTATATAAATGTGGAGGCAACTAAGAAAGAATTAGAAGTCAGAGAATACACGTATAGTACTATACAACACCAAGACAACTAGTCTAGCACTCTAACTCGAAACCTTAACTGCTAAGGTTACAAAAGGGATGAAAAAACTCTTGCCAATTACACCGACGCAAGACAAGAGAAAAATCCCCACACATGGAGGCCGAGCCACTGGTTTTCACTTCATAGTGTTTTTGATGTAACCCCAAACAGGTTTCGAGTGTCACCAAAAAATCAACAACCGAAAAAAAGAAAGTCTCTTTTGCAGTTGCTTGGATGCATCGAAGGTCTTCCCCAATTACTCGAACGCAAAATCCCTCCACTTTTGTTCACTGAAATCATCCAGATTTGCACGATTTTTAACCCAAAAGAAGCCTAAAGTTTTTATTTCATTAGTAAGTCCTGCTATAGACCTCTTTGTATTATTAAATACCCGGTTGTTGCGTTCTTTCCATATCACCCAACACGATAGTAGAGTAACAACTTGTATCAGCGATCTTCTAGTACTTGTGCCCGAAGCATAAGAATGAAGATATATTACATCCTCGATCGAAAACATCAATAACGGCTGTATACTAATCCAACGACCAATTTCCACCCAAATTTCGTTTGAAAAGTGACACCCCGTGAATAAATGTTCTAAGGACTCGTTATATGCATTGCAGAAAATACAATCGAACGAGCTAACTCCAATATTCCTCCGAAATAAAGCAAGCTTCGTGGGAAGTTTATCCAACAACACCCTCCAACCAAACACATTAACTTTTAACGGAAGCCATTTATTCCACGGAAAAACATCCCCCAATTTACCAGCACCTGAATCCTCAAGTTTAAGTCTTAAGGATTTTACTGAAAAGCCATGGTTCTCGTCTAATTGCCAACACCATTCGTCCTCTTTATTCTTTAATGTTACCTGTTGTAAAACATCTAATAAATCCTCATATTGCTTCTTTTCCACATCTGTGCACATTTTTCTTTTCCAATTCCATCTAAACGAAATTCTAATATCATCCCAAATTAACCGATCCACAACTTTGGATTTTTTGTATACTTCAATTTTAAATAAATCCGGAAAGAGATCCACGAGTCTTCCCACACTTAACCATTTATCCAACCAAAAGTGAATTAATTTTCCATTTCCGACTTTCCCTTGTATCAAAGAAGTAAGTTTAAATCCTTTACACTCGAAATCCTTGTCTAATCTTGCAATAACCCTCCAACAGCCTGATGCATTTGCTAGACACGGAATCAACCCAAGAGATCTTGATTGTCCATGAAGAGCTTCAATTGTCTTCTGCCATAGTCGCCCGTTTTCTTCTTTGTACCTCCATTGCCATTTTGCCAAAAGACTTAAGTTAAATTCCTTAAGTGATGTCAAACCGAGACCACCCTTCGACTTAGGCTGTGTAACATGATCCCATCGAACCCAATTTATACCGTTCTTTTGTTTGTTTCCCACCCCCCCCCCCCCCCCCCCCCCATAAAAACTTCCTCCTTAAACCATCAAGCTTGCAAATTACTCTTTTAGGCGCTTTGAATATTGAGAAATAATAAACCGGTAAGCATTCAAAAACAGACTTCAAAAGTGTAACACGTCCGCCAATAGATAAAGTTGCAGCCTTCCATAAAGAAAGCCGGTTCTCAACAAGGTCGATTACCGCTTTCCAACTTCGAAACAATTTCATATTTGCACCCACTTTAAGCCCCAGGTAATCAAATGGTAATTTACCTGATTTACATTTCATTTTTAAAGCCATATTCTCGACTTCCCCATCAGAGCAGCCTATTCCAAAAAGCACCGACTTGTGAACGTTAATCTTAAGACCCGAGACCAAGTAGAAAGCTCTCATCAACCTGTTTATACATTCCACATTTTCCACTTTTCAATCACCAAGCATTAAAACATCGTCCGCGTACATGAGATGTGAAATATTGGGTCCATTGTGAGGTGTTTGAATTCCACAGTACCGTCCCGCACTCATAGCATTACCTACAAAACAAGAAAACGCTTCCATCGCAATAACAAAAATTAAAGGGGAAAGAGGGTCTCCCTGCCGTACACCACGAGAGTATCGAAACTCCTTTGTAGGCGAACCATTTACCAACACCGATGCTTTGGCTGAAAAGAGAATGCCCTTGATCCATAGAATCCACCTACTCGGGAAGTTCATCTGTACCGATCATGATTCCAAGTAATAAACCAAACAAACTCTCACTCTCCACTATCTAATCTTTTCTTAATTCAATAATTTAGACTAAAATCAAAACTTACTTTCAATTTTTTTTTCAAATTAATTTATCTCGTAAACTGTTAATCTTTAAACGAAAAAAATTACACTATTATAACCGTTGTGTTCTCTTCTTTAATTAGATCGATGGTTTTATATATACTTTTCCTAAATTTTATTTTTTGAGTTTTCGGATGAGTATTGAAATTATAAAGTTAATATCAAATGTGATTTTAACATAAATGTATGAATTTCCAAAACAAGAAATGTTATATAATGTATAATTTATCTAGACCCAGAATTATTTTTTTTTAATGTTTAACAACTTTTTATTTTGTTTTTGGACAAATGTTTAAAACTAGTGATGTTATATCACATCGATTTTAACAAATTTTTTTATTTTTCTTATTTAGTCAAATGTTGATATTCGTAAGATAATAATCAAAATAAGCCAAAATACGAATTTTTCTTTTCTTTGTCAAAGTAATTGAATGTATGCTCTATAAAAAACTCGTTTTAATAGTGTATTTTATTTATTTAATATATATATGGTTTTTGAGATAATTAGCTTTTAAAATAAAAAAGAAATTAAAATAAAATCTTGAACTAGAGTTATGGTTAATTTTTTCTATCTTAAATTTTTAATAATGTTTAATGATTACAATCCTATTTTCATAATCAAATTGTAGGCAAATTTCTTTTTGATGGAAGTCACAAACGGGAATCTCGAGTCCGTCCTTCATATATAATATATGTTTTCTCGTATGAAAAGTTGTGAAATGTTATTGTTTGATGCCACTTACAAAATATTTAATTTAATATTGACTTTAATATGTAAGACTTCAAAAGGGAAATTCAAGAATTATATTATATTATATGTATACATTTAGCAAAACTAACTCTATACATGTAGCAAAATTAACTTAAAAATTAAGAAATCCTGTGAAAGTACAGCTTATTATGCACAAGAAAAAAGTAAACATTTATCACTCTAGAGTTTACATACATGTAACAAAATTAAATTAAAAATCCCTCAAACTAAAAAGGCTCTACTGCCTATTTTTGATAATATGGAACACAATAAAATTAATCCATACACCCATAAATATTTTATCTCTACAATTTTACCAAAACAACTTTCTACTCTGGAGGTAAAATTGCTAAAAACAAAAGTATTTACCGGTAGAAATTAGTTTTTATCGTGTACAAATCACCTTCCTATATTAATATTAATCGTCATCATCATTATCGACGTTTCCAAGACAACCTTTTTCGGAAACCACATACAGCGGCAATTCGTGAGTTCACACTCTCAAAGTCCGAAAACCCGCAAGGTATGGTGATCCCACCTGGATGGTTATGTCCATACTCCTCCTCGGCTTCCCTCAACAACTGCCCGAACAACGGGTGGTTAATATATATAACCGGCACCAAAACCCGCGTAAAATCACCATCTTTCTGTCCAACATACACAGCCATCTTCCCTTTCGGCACCACTTCCCTCGGCTGCGATGAAAACTTTTCAAAAGCCTTGTTTTGTTGCAACCCGGAGTTTTTCGAACACATAGCTATCGCTTTAGTCTTCATCCGACAGCCCCAATTCAATAACTTTGATATCGAAGTCGGAGACTGGTCTAGCCGTTGATACGATGTCTTTCTCCGGTAAACTCGCCGGAAAAGTGAACTTACTCTATTCTTAATCAAAAACCCTCGAATTTTCATCTTCGTTTCAAGAAATTAAATACCCGAATCAGAAAATCGAATTTCTAAAGTGGGATTTCGAGATCTTTAAAGAAAGATTGTTATTTCAAGAAAACAGCCAAGGGTCTACAACAGACATGATGTTTTAGTATGAAATATTTTATGTATGTTCTTCAATATTGTCACAAAGTTCTTGGCATGGTGATGATGATGACTGTGTGTGAGAGAGTAGGTGATCAAATTTGGAGAAACTTAGAGTGCGAGGTTATATATATATATATAGATAGATATAAAAATGTATACGTATAAAGATGCAGTTTACACGCACTAAAAACACGTTAACTATGGGTCAATGAATACAAGTCGGACTAAGAATTAAAGAGAGTTAGTCGTGGGTTTGATTGGGAATAAGAAAAAGTCTAAAGAGGAATTTGTCCGTTGGATATGCTACGTGGAGGATTCTGATTTCTTTATTTATGCTTTTTATCAAGCATATTATTATCGTAAATTAAGATATACATTTTTTGGGTTTTTGGAATAATAACCACATGTTTAATATGTTGGAAATTTAGAGTTTACATATTTACTTAACTTAAGAGAATTACCTTTACCACACTATTATTTAGTTTATATATAAATAACCACAGTTCTGAGAGTTATGGTTAAAATATAAAAATATGAATAAAAACTTATATTCCGTGATTGTAGAGATGACATTTAGGCCACTCCCAACCGTTGTTCCAACTGATACGATCAGTTTTTGTCAACTCGGCGCCACGTCAACTGACAATAAACTGACTAAATCACTACCAACAGTAACCCGTCAATCAGTTTTTCTGGACCCACATATTTTATTATTTATACAATTTTTAGTTGGTGGAGCCCATGTAAATAAAAACACCTCTTCGTCACTTTTTCTTCTCCAAACTGACGAAAGGCAACTGATGGAACCAACTGACGGGCAACTGACGGAGTTGGTGCCAATGATGAAGCAACTGACGGACAACTGACGGACTAACTGACGGAACCATTAGCAGTGGTCTTATAAATCAAGAGGTTTCTCTTTTATTCAATATACAAGAAAATGATTCATCTAATGATTAATTAACCATAGCCTTTATAGTTAAAAAGATTATGTGCATGCAATTTTTGATGTCGACTTACTTTGTAGACCCGCCAATCTTACCTTTTAAGGTATTTGTGCCTTTAAAACTCATGGTCAGAGCTATATAAATAGTCAAAAACCATTACAATATATGAGTACCCAAATATAATATATGAGTACTAAAACATACTGAGACAAAATCCCCCCTTTCATCGTTTAAGGTTTTTATACGATGGATTTTGGATCTTAATGGAGATGTCACCAAAGTGTTGATGCCAATATTCGAATATGAGATTTTGCTTAATAGGAAACCCATGTTTTAGCGGTTTAGGCACACCATCACGATTCATGACCCTTATCAAATTTAGTTTAGTAACCCATATGTTTTTATTTTTAACTAATAGTATTACCTTTACAACTATCATTTAGTTTAATTTAGACAATAGTATGACAAACAAAAGATAATCAAAGTAGTATTCACATATTTTTCTAGAACATTTTCTTTTTAAACAATATTTTTCCAAAGATATGTGACAAAATAAAATATATGTCATGTTCGCTAATACAAAAAGGAGTCATAAACACTTCTCGATTTTTTACACCTCCTTTGGAAGTGTAGAATCACTTGATTAGTATGAACCTGTCTGTGTTATCAACAAGGACAAGATTCAAAATTACAACGAACAACCGATGAATGTGTCTATATTTATTTCACCAAACAACTAATCGATTATATCTTTTATCGAAAATCTTGTCAAATTTTCATTTAAGTGTAGTTTCTTGAACCAAAACATATGTCAGGATCTGTCGAACTAGGTTTGTATAGAAACAAACGTGTAGATCTAGATCTATCAAAGAAGTTGCAGCGGATCAACACTTTGGTATTAACAAGGATTTGTGAATAAAAGTTTATATGAATAAGACTGAATACACAATTATGAACACAAGATTTCCATCAACAATCTCAATCTATTATAATTAGGGTTTCGTAATAGACGTATATTTACAACGATATAAGGAAATATATCTATAGACCTTGAGGTTAACTAACCCTAAACATAATCGGGTTATAATATCTATCGAATCAACTTTGTAGTTGTCTAAATCTGTTATATAATTAATAGCTAATAAAACACATTATCAGCTGAGTAGTAGTAGTAACTTCCAGTAGAAACTCACATGCACTCTATGCAACAGCATTTAAATTGTGTTGACCAGTAGTAACATATCTAGTGACCAGTAGTAACCATATTCACCAGTAGTAATAGTTACCAGTAGTAACTAAACCAGTGACCAATTGTAACCCTCTTCACCAGTAGTAATACACTATATCCCAACAAACTCCCCTTAAACTTCTGTTTTCCATCATAAACATAAGTTATACTTGTGATGTTCAGTTACTACTTATATGCATTTGTTACACGTATTTTTGTTATATTATTGTTGGGATAAAATATGGATTGTTTACTTACTTGGATTGGGGAAACTTGCTATTTCAGAAAAGCTTACTAAAAATAGAACTTCCTATTTTTAGAAACTTACTATTTTCAGAAATACTTAAACTGTTTACACTTAATTACTCAATGAACTCGCTCAACTTTTGCGTTGACTTTTTAAGTTTTACTTTCATGTAATGAGCAAGCATTGGACTTAGCTTTTGGGACTGGACTAGAAGACTTATGGACTTGCATTGCATTGTGGCTCTTTTGTTTAGACATTATTATCTTTGGATTTATTTCGGGCTTGCATGCATAAGTACTTCTTGATTCGTTGTTTGGTTGTTTGATGAATATTTTGCTTGTAGTGATTGACGTATTCGTGTACCAAGGGTTTTTACCTTGGACATGACGACGTCATGACATACTATCTTTTCATTTATCCTATAGACTATCTTTATTTACCATTTGTGTTATGTCGATCGTCAATCGACCACACCCTGCGTTTCTGCCACTGACGGGGTGTGACAGATTAGATCGAGGTCGTAACATCCTACTAAAATATGTTTTATCATATTGATATAATATATAATTCATATAATTGTTAATAATATGACAAAGTCATTGATTCTTGATATTTGAACTTGATGAAACGTTTGTAATATATATATATAATATATATATTATATATATATATATATATATATATATATATATATATATATATATATATAGGTATACAACTAGAGTCATATTGTCAAACAATACATGGCAGCGGAAATAGGATCACATGGTAAATAATAAATCGGATAAAGAATTACCTTGAATTAGAAGCAAGCGAAAGTCGTAGATCTAAGTGTAAGATCTAATCTACGGTTTCGTACGCGACACCTTCTTTTAGCAACAGACTAGTATGCTAGTACACGTTTAATTGCTTTTTACAACAATTGTCTTAGCAGCAACTCTTTATGACAAAAACCAAAAACCAAAAAACCCTTTTTAAATAAAAACCGATCGGCTAAAAGAAACCCTTTTCTTTTAGTCCACATTTTAATATTTTGTACTAATTAGGGTTTAGGGTTTATCTTCTATTTATAGGTTTTTAAATCTAAGAGTTTGAGTTATATTACAATAAGGAAACCTCCTTATTTACATAATGTGACAACCGTCCAAAACTCAGGTAATTCCTTCAAGTTACTTTCTCGGATCGAATCTCTCGTTACTCTTTTGTGTTCATATTGTTCTAATTCGCAAACTTTTATATCAGTATTTTGTCAATTATAAGTCCTAATACCAAGAAAATCACCTATTGAACTTTCCTAAGTTCATAACAAATCATAATTAAGAACTTTCAATTAACAAAAAGGTCCAACGAAGCAATAACTCAAAAACGAAAAATCAGGAATTCCGGAAAACAGCCCGGTGCGCAGCACCCCTTGCTGGGTGCGCAGCACCTGGCTCCAGAATTTTCAAAAATGTTACAATTTCAGTCCTTTTTCTCGTTTTACACCACCACCACCCAAATTGACCAATGAAAAACGAGCATTTACTGTATTTCCAGTGTCCCAAGGGCAGGTTAATTAACACTCTACCTATTTCATTTTAATTTCCATTTTCTTAATTCATTTTTACACACACCAAAACACACACTCCTTCATTTTCTCTCATCTCTCTCTAAAAACCTCCATAGAAACCAGAGAATCCAGCCACTAAAACACCTAAAAATCGACCATCCATCATAAACAAATCGTTCTAAACTTCAAGTAAAGCCAAGGGTGTCGTTTTTATCAAAAAGGACCACGGTTGCAAAAGTTTTTGGAGCTCAAATCCGACCAAACTCTTCATCCAAGCTTTTTCCTTCGGTAGATTACTTTCTTTTTACTGATTTTACTTAAATAATCAATTGCATGTAAGATCTAACGGTTGAAAATGTGTGTTTATACAAATCTTTGACTTTTATGGTCAAAAACGTTTTTAATCAAAATACTCTTTAGATCCACGAATCTGTGAATAAAAACACTTTAGAAACTGTTAAAATGATGTTTTGAATGATAATTACTAATTGCATGTACAATCTAAACAACAAAAACGAGTTCTTATAAAGATTTATGTCACTTTTTATACAAAAACGATTTTTGTCTAAATAGCACCTAGATCTATGATTTTGTGGCTAAAAGTTGTTTAGAAACTGTGAAAACATCATATTATAAAGTATCTACTGGTTGCATGTCGAAATCAATAAGTCACAAAACGTTTTTGGCAAGAAAAACACAAAACGGGAAATGGACAGCAGCTGGTGCGCAGCACCAGTGCCCTGGTGCGCAGCACCGAGCTGCTGTTCCCCCGAAAATTGTCGTTTTAACTCGTTTTAAGATCATGGTTATATTCTGAACTTTTACCACTATCATTTTTAGACTGAGATGGACAAAACTAATAACTTTGGTGACCTACATTGGACTATTTTGAACTACATTATATATATTATTGTGTTTTAGGTGATTTGTGAGCGGAAGTGACGATATAATTTTTGGGCATGAAATTTGGGCGCGGAAGCGCTGCCCAAATTTCCCTAGAAATTATAAAATCACTTCAGTAAGCAAAAGCACTTAAGACGTAATAATCAAAAACAATAAACTTTCGGACTAAATGCAACGTTAATCGCTTCGGACCAAATTTTCGGAACAATATTGGACTTAACACTTATTTACAACCAAAAGCTACCTAATCTCTATTACAAAGTAACTTAATAAAATGTTAACTTTTGGATAATCTTGGTAATTCTTAGGCATTCCGTGATTCCCGGCTCCTTTCCGACCGATATTCCGTATTCGTCATCTTCGCAATCCGTGAGTTACAACCCCACTTTGTTTTACTTTTATACTTTTAAACATTATTTGGGGGAAACATAAGATCATGCCTTGTAACTTATAAATGTTATTTGCGAACTATTTGCTACTTATTGAAACTTGTTTTAATACAATCTATCAAACCTTGACTTTTGACTTATTAAACTTTGACTTTTGGCTTATCAATTTTGACTTTGACTTTACTAAACTTTGGAACTATGAAACTTGTTCTAAACTTTAAAACTTACAAACTATCATGCGTAATTGTGTTATTGCCTTAGCGGGTTAACTAAACTAGGATGCTTGTTAGTAACCAATCCTTGATGGATGTATAAGCCCGTAAGATCTCAGTAAATTTTAGCATCATTACTTAATTGCCCACTTTTGGATCACTCTCTTATACACTATTAGCAATAGCCGTTAGTCATATGGGTATCGATACTTAGGAGGGGTCACTCCTTACTCAGGGTTAGCGTCCCAAGTACATATTACTACCACACTCTTTGGATCTCTCTATTAATTATTTTTGGGCTAGATTCTCGACCATACAATCGGTTTAGTGTATACTTACTACTTATATTATGCCAAGTGATTGATACAAGGTACCTTTATTTAGTTAAACACATATCTCATACGCATAGGACTATTTTTAGCGCCTGGTTTCCGCTACAACACTATTATTTTTAGCGCCTGGTTTCCGCTACAACACTATTATTTTAGCGCCTGGTTTCCGCTACAATTATACTATACGAGTTTATTTATTTACCTTACTTGTGTACGTATAAACTTTTACCATTCACTTTTTGTTTGTGGTAACTTATCTATTTTTGGTAACTTTCTAATTTTGGTAACTTATCAATTTTTGGTAACTTTCTAATCTTGGTAACCTTCTATTTTTGGTAACCTTCTATCTTCTTGGAAACTATTTCAAAATCCTTAAACTGTAACTCACTCACTACGTTATGTAGTTGACACTTTATCTTATGTTTCAGGAAACTAATGTAAGCGATCGGAATGCATGGCAAGGAGGGTCGATATGGTCACGTGAGGCGCTTATTGGGAAAGACCTTTATATTTTGGGAACATTTGTTTGAAACTTGTACTTGTACTTTAAGTTAAATCGCGAACTTCTTGGTTACTTTTTGAAATGTTGAATCTCGAACTATTAAATTTTTAAATTGAAATGACTTGAATCGTTTATGTTTGCTTACGACCGTGTAATGATATTCCAGCTCTCACGCCCCGTGTTTCCGCTTTAGCGGGGTGTGACAGACTTGGTATCAGAGCACAGGTTGTAGTGAAAACGGTTTTGGAAATTTCTAAAAAGTTTTTGAAACCAAACTATAACCAAGGCTTTTCGGAAAATCATTATGGGTTCAAAACTTTAGTGAATTAATTTTGCGATTGCATAATTATTTTTAACTACTCATGGCCTGATCACCCCTGCCTAGTTCAAAATGACTTATGCAAGGACGAAACGTAATTTCTAAAGATAAACGATTTTGAGTCAAAACAAAATTCCCGGTCTTATTGTTCCCAACCTCACGTGATCGACCCTTACTTGCATTCCATACATAATTTCCTTTAACATTACCTCATTCTTGTACTTACGAAACTCTTTACGTCGCAGATCCGTCATGTCTCAGTCTTCACGCTCACGATCTCCCTCGCGTTCTCGATCCCAATCCCAGCAGAGAGCCGCGTCATCGCATGAGCCTTCCGAGGGCCATACCGCCTCGGAAAGCCTCCGTCACCAAACCACGGACCCTACGGAGGATACCTCCATGGCTGTGTCCAGCAGCATCGGGTCCAGCCCGAGGGCGGTGCAACCACCACCTCTACCGGTACCCGACGCCGCGCCACCACAGCGACGTGGACCACGTGTCGTCACGACGGCACGTAAACAGGTAATCCTTCCGGGCCGACTGCCCGACAGGATGGCAGCTCAGCAGGGCGTCCCCTACAGGCCCCCAACACCCCATCCCCCTTTCAGTCACCAGATTCCCGAGGCTCCACGCACCTCGGTAATGGACCACTACTCGTGGGAGCGTTAGTTCCAACGAGAAGAGATGCAGCGCGCCCGTGACGCCGAAGCAGCGAGGCTGCAGATGCCGCAACCTCCCCCACCGGCCGCTTTCCTCCATCTTCACCGCGAGGTAAGGGAACTCGCACAGGAGGCCCGACAGCAGGGTCATATGATTGGCGAGGTCACC
>CAJVGC010000060.1:43842078-43872048 GCA_910822075.1 Senecio squalidus | reverse complement strand
ACACCTTCTATATTTTTGTTTTTGTTTAATAATAAACAGACACTGGATTAATAAAGACTTTATTTTGATCTTGTACGGTATAAAAGAACTAAACAACTAATGAAATGAATTTTGACATACAAAAAGACACACTTTACTACTGATCCATACAATTATACTCGACCTAAGGATCATATTGTGAAAATATTTAATTTGATCTCAAAGACTCTGTTATTAAATAAAAAAAAATATATAAAATTTTGAAGACATACTCCAACTAACATGACTAACCCAATATATAATTTAAAATCTAAAATTTAATAGAGTGGAATAATCAAAAAGAGTAGAATTATCAAATACACTCAAATGACTAGATATAAAAGTTAATAAAATGCAATTCCCTCATTGATTTTATAAATACCAAACCACAATCTTTTTAATTGGTTATACTTTTATTATTTTCAATGAGTTCTTTATGTATTCAAATTTAAAATAAGCTGAAACACTCAATATAAAAGAAGCGCAAATATATGACATCACAGTCATATTTTGTGATGATACACGATGTTTACTCAGTTTCTATATATATACTTGTATTTTTTTTTCCAATAAATTATCCGCTTATACGTGAGAAATAAACTAGTACTACTTTAAAAGAAGGGAGATTTACATCTACGTCCTTACAAAACTTTAATATTACGTCAATGTCCTTTTAAAAATTAAAATTACGTTAGTATCCTTCCATAATACAAAAATTCTCTATATCCAAAATAATAAATTAATAATATTAAATAATCTTTAATATTTAACTTATTTATCTAAATTTAATTAACTTTTTATCAAGTATGTTAGGTTTAATTCCAACATTAACCAATTTATCTCAATTTCATAAACTCGCAACATAGATTTAAAAAGATTGATTTCTATAATTTTGAGCATTAACCGAATAAAAGTTGCAAACTTTCTCGTCTTGATTGGTTAATGTTTTAAATATATGTTTAAAACAATTTATTATTTGAATTTAATTTATCAGTTCATTCGGTATTTGATTATCATTGACATATTTGTTTAACTAAGTATTTGGATTAGTTTTATTGATTTATTCAATAACCTTAAGATATTAAATCATTTAATTCATATTTAGATGAATAATTTAAATATTAAAATCATTTAAATATTTTAATTTATTATTTTTGATATATATGAGAAATTTTTCATATTTTGGAAGGATATGACGTAATTTTTGATTTTTACACTGAAAAATTGACGTAATATTAAGTTTTGTAAGGACGTAGATGTAATCTCCAAAAAAGGAAACTCTTACCTAAATGGTGGAGATTTTTATTTTATCTTACGTTATTATTTTAAATGAAAAAATGTTTTTAAAAGTTCTAGATTAAAGCTACAACCAGCTCATAATCTCATATATCTAATTCTAAGTTTGAATGCCGCTCCTTTGATATGTTAGCAACAAGTTTTTTAGAGTTTTTCTGAGCTTAAACTTTTTGTTTTTAAGAAAATAAATTTCTAAAAAAAAGGTTTCTTTTTCGATAAATTTCTAAAAAAAAGGTTTCTTTTTCTAAAAAAAAGTTTTCTTTTTGAATATAAAGCTCTAAAAATCTTCGAAATAAAAAGCTATGAAAGTAGCTTTTAAACATGAAAAAGCTTAGTATGTTTTGGCATAAATAGCTACAGTTAAAAGATGGAGTGGCGATACGAGATGGAGCTAGAGCTAGAGATACCAGCTATAGCTAGAGCTAAAAACTTGAGTTTTTTATTTATTTTTTGAAAGTCACTTTCATTAACTTTTCATATTAGAGTTTTTTTTTTTTTTTTTTATCAAATAAAGTTAAAAATTTTACTATACAAACAAAACTTTTTTAATCGAAGCTTTTTTTTTTAAATAAATAACTCAAACGTTTAAAGACTTTTAAAACCTTATTGTTGAAGTTCTAGTTCCAGCTCGTATTTTCAGTAACAAACTACATCCATTTACATAAACATATGTTTGTTTATTATGTTATTTGTTTGTATAACACTTTTAAAATATGTGCCTCAAATTGACGCACCCAAATATAGTCTGATTAGTAGTGCAATGATTAGTAATATAAATATTTGAATGGCCATTAGCAAGTTGCAAATTCCATTAATTAATTTTTAGCAACAAATTGGGCTCTTCTTCGTTCGTGTGTGTGTCCACATCATATGACCCGTACGCTTCCACCCACCCTACTGGAACATCTGACGTGGCTTTTGTTGTGGGTCCCACATAATTGGAGCATCCACTTGTATTTGGCAACTCTTCAAGAATGGTCGTTTCCGTAACCGTACGGATGTTTGTAGAACTCTCTTTCGGTTTTTCTCATTTTTCAATATTTTATTCTATTATAATAATAAACTAAAAATTTGTTTTTTTTGTCTCACTCGGAAATATTCAATGTAAAAACAAGAAAAATATAATGGCCATTAAAAAATATAGTATAAATGCCGTTTAGGAAGTCTTAGGGTCAAGTTTCCGTGCAATTGTTTGATCAACCGCTAGATACTATTTATAATGGTTTATTAAAAGTAAAAATACCTTAGGTATAATGCATGTTATTATCTTAATTTTAAGATTTTATGATTTTACGATTTCATTTATTAAAAACCGGAATCTAATAGGGTTCTGATCTTGATCTTAAGATAAACGACTCTATCGACTTATAGTCATTCCTGAAACTCGACGCATACTTGTAATCAATATCTGGTTCTATCTTACGAGATCCAATTCTTCTTTTCTTAAATTAGAGAACCAAATAAACTATAATTAACTTAACAATATTAGAATAAACTAAATTCGTCTAACTAGTTGCAACATTTAGAAAAGTAATTTTCATAATCTATTTTATTTCAACCTTCGAACATATATAAAATAAAGATCAATATCAACTCAATTAAATAATTTAAATATATATATATATATTGTTGGTATTTGAATAGCTTTAACAAATGTGTGTCGTAAATGTGTGAGACTACGGGAGCGCACACATCGACATTTAGACACGACTACAAGTTTAATTTATTTATTAAATATTACTTAATGGTTAAGAGTAAATATTTATTAAATAGAGGGTTTATTATGTAAATAAGGAGGTTTCCTTATTGTAATATAACTCAAACTCTTAGATTTAAAAACTATAAATAGAAGATAAACCCTAAACCCTAATTACTACAAAATATTAAAATGTCGACTAAAGAAAAGGGTTTCTTTTAGCCGATCGTTTTTATTAAAAAGGGTTTTTTTGTTTTTGGTTTTGTAAATAAAGAGTTGCTGCTAAGACAATTGTTGTACAAAGCAATTAAACGTGTACTAGCATACTAGTCTGTTGCTAAAAGAAGGTGTCGCGTACGCAACCGTAGATAGATCTTACACTAGATCTACGACTTTCGCTTGCTTCTAATTCAAGGTAATTCTTTATCCGATTTATTATTTACTATGTGATCCTATTTCCGCTGCCATGTATTGTTTGACAATATGACTCTAGTTGTATACCTATAGTGGTATCAGAGCCAAAACATAGGTAATATTATTTTGGATCTAAAACATCAAAATTGAGGGGGATTAGGGTTGGTTTATTGTATGATTTTACAAAATTAAAAGTTAATTTGAAATCAATTACCTTGCAATTTGATGTTTAATTACCTTATTTACTTTTATGCAAAATTATGTTTATAAAGTTACATGCATAACTTTGTAAGCATAATTAGATATATTGACTATTGTAGTAAATTGAATTAGTGACATATTATTAATTGTTAATTGAATATGTGCGACACAAAAGGATTTGTATGATAAAAAGTTATGTGTGGTTTATTTGATATACGAATTGTTTACATATTGATAGCTTACGCAATCCAAACTTGTTTATTTGGACGGATGTATGTGGTCTGTTTCCTTTGAAACGGGAGTGATTCAATATGTAAACAATGACCATAGAGACTTTTTATTAATTACCCAATTAGTTGCGTAGAATAATTCTAAATTGTTTATTATAAATATTGTTTGTCAAATGTCTTTTGAAAGAAACAAAATTGAATAATAAGACTAAAGAATTATTATGACGAGTTATTAATTTATTTTTGCACTTTTATAGTTCTATAACGCATTTGGTTGGGTTTATATACCGTAATTTGGTCCAGCGACGGAACGTATAAATTTACAAAATACCTTAAAACCATCGATTTAATAAGCGTGTGATTAGTAATTCATAACTAGATTGTACATATTATTACCCAACTAGGCCTCACCTACATAAAGGACGATGTCTAGGAAAGTTTGCGGAGTATTCTACTCCTAATGAGGTCAGGTTTTAAGAGATGCTTAGTCGTCCCCTACCCTCACTTGCTTACCTGGTCGTACTCGTTGTAGAGCTACCGAAATGATGACCATGTTACGATTAGTTGTATGAATTAGGTAATCATAGAAACACGTTTAATAACCAGTAAAATAAAAACATTTTGTTTTTAACTAAATTACGTTACGAAACGGTGCATGGCAATTGCGTACGTAGATTTTTAACACCCATGGAATTTAAGTCAATTGCTATCCGTATTGCCTAGACAACTTGTACTTGCTCGTCACTCTACGTGAGACGTAGGTGAAGTGTATCCAAGGCGGATTACCACTCATAGTGAGACTGTGGTGGACTATATGCAGTCTTCAGTCGGATGACTTAAATCGGGTTATGCAGTGAGACTGTAAACGCCGAGAGCGATAAGATGCGATGATTAATGTCACGATCACCATTTTGATGCTCGGATCGAATTATGACATTAAGTCCCATTTTCTAGGAGTTGCACCGGTAAATGCAATTACGGATCGTCACTTACCTTTTGAGTATTATTTAGTTCCTAGCAGATCAACTGATGGAACGGTAATATGTCAATTGGGTCCTAGTCTTAACGGAAAGTAAACCATGGGTTTTACGTTTTGTTAAGAAACCTTATGTCGAAAGTACTAATGAGAACTTTCTTCTGTTTTGTAGAAATGGCACAAAATCCCGATTTAAGCGGGATTATGTCAGAAATCAAAACAATGTTCAAAAGTGAAATACTTACTGAACCAAGTTTTAATGATTGGTTTCATCAGCTGAGAATCGTTCTATGAGCGATGAAGTAATTCCCAATCATTAATAAACCGATATCTCTTGAGCCGAAGAATGCTTATGATGAGATAACTCGGGCAACTTATCAAGCAGCGATAAGTAGCCGGATATAATGATTGTACATTATGTATGAGAAACAAGTCGGTCTTGAATTGAACGACTTGATTCAAGATTTACATTAGTGAAAACATGTTGCTGGAACGTCAGTATGGACTCACGTTGTCAACATAACAAGCTAAGTTAATCATTTGGAAAGGATGAATTACCCTATCATCAAACTATTGTTGTTCTAAATTGCCTTTCACAAGGTATTGGTGAATTTACACCTAACAACAATATGCATGGTATGGCTAAAATTCTCAAGAACTTCATATGATGCTCGTAGAGTTTGAGAAATTCCTTCCTAATCGGTTACCGACCAGATCCTAGCGGTCAGTGGTGGTATGGTTCAGATAAGAATAGACAACCGCAAGCTAAGGGCGAAAGCTAAACAAGATGGAACGAATAAACAAGCAATTGTTTATATTCACAAGCCTAAGCTAACCCCTCTAGCGAAAAGAGAACATCCTACGAAGGATGATGGTTGAAATCACTGTTAAGTGATTAGGCATTGAAAGAGGTAGCCGAGGTGCAAGATAAGAAGAGAGTCGGCAACGCCGGATCTTCGGGTATCTTCACTTATAGAATTACGTTTTTTCTCTAAAAACAAATACCTGAGTATCTGACATTAGCTGTGGTACTCATATTTGTGATTCCTTACAAGGATTTAGAGCAAAGAAGAAACTGAAGAATGGATCTCTATAACTATACGTAGGCTATGTCAAACGTGTAGTTATGAAAGCCATTAGAAGTTAAGACTTACATTTACCCTAGGGCATAATAATTGTATTAGACAATTGTTATTATGCACTTACTTATGTTAGGGGGAATGTTTCAGTTATGTTTTACTGAATAATGAATATGGTATTTCTGTTTCGAACATAATGTTATTATATTAATATGATTAATATTAATGACATATATGAAATAGATTTGCATGCTCATTCTTCTTTAAATTATAATTCTATATCTATTATTAGCACTAAATGCGTTAAGTCCAACTTGGACTCAACCTATCTATGCACATATACAAGTATTGCATTAAAAGGCTTCACAGCTTTTAAAGTCAAATGATATTTTATTTGATAAATGCGAATCTTGTATGTGTTGGGCAAAATGACAAGAAAACCTTTTCCGTATGAGAAGAAAAGGGCAACTGATCTTTTAGGAATCATACATACTGATGTATGTGATCCCTTTAGACATGTGTCAAAGAAAGGTGCTAGCTATTTCGTTACATTGACGGATAATTTCAACAGTTATGGTTATATTTAACTTGCTTAAACATAAACATAAGGTGGTTGACCATATTCAAAGTGTTTCAAAACGAAGTAGAAAATCAACTCGGCAAAACCATCAAGATCGTTTGATCGGATCGTGGTGGTGAGTACTTAAGCCTAGATATTAAGGATCATCTCAAAGCATTTGGGATTACCAAATGGCTTACTCCTTCCTATACTCATCAGAGAATGGTGTATCGGAAAGGAGAAATCGAATCTTGCTTGGCACTGTAAGATCGATGATCCATTATCTTTGGGATGATGATCTAGAGTCTGCTTTATGCATTCTCAGAATGATTCCAACAAACTGTTCAAGTTGCACGGTATTCCGTGTTTTTCGAAACAAGGCTTATCGGTCAAGGAAACAGTGGGAGTGTTGTAGAACTTGACGAGGTTCAAGAGGGAGATACATCACTTTCTACTCACACTGGTGATCAACAATTCGGGGGGGGTAGAGTTGAGCCACATGTTATGCCTCAATCTAGTCCGAATCAAGTTGTGATTGAGCCACAAGTTCAGTCTCAACAACAAATTGTTGATGCTCCAATTCGTAGGTCCGAAAGGACTATACGTGCACCTTCTAGGTTGAACTTAAAGTTAATCTAGAGGATGGAGACGTATCAAGAGGATCTTAATGAACCTCGAAACTTGAAAGTTGCATTATAGGTTTCAGACGCTGATAAATGACTTCAAGCTGCGAATTTGGAGATTCAATCCATGAATGCAACGAAGTTTGGAATTTGGTACTCCAAATGCCAAGACTATCGATTGAAAATGTTTCTTTTTAAAGATAAATAACATACATGGATGGGAAAATACACATCTATAAAGCTCGTCTCGTGGCAAAAGGATTTACTCAATTCTATAGTATAGATTATGAGGAAACCTTTTCCCCAATGGCAGACATAAGAGCTATTAGAATTCTCTTAGCCATAGCGACGTTCTATGACTATGAGATATGGCAAATGGATGTCAAAACAACCTTTCTGAATGGTTATATAGACAAAGGCGTCTATATGAATCAACCAGAAAGTTTTTATTGATCCATTACATTGCATACTTGTTGGAATGTAATGGATCAATAAAACCTTCTGGTTGATTCATATAGACGCCTTTGTCTATATAACCATTCAGAAAGGTTGTTTTGACATCCATTTGCCATATCTCATAGTCATAGAACGTCGCTATGGCTAAGAGAATTCTAATAGCTCTTATGTCTGCCAATGGGGAAAAGGTTCCTCATAATGTAAATCCTTTTGCCACGAGACGAGCTTTATAGATGTGTATTTTCCCATCCATGTATGTTATTTATCTTTAAAAAGAAACATTTTCAATCGATAGTCTTGGCATTTGGAGTTTTATCTACCAAATTCCAAACTTCGTTTGCATTCATGGATTGAATCTCCAAATTCGCAGCTTGAAGTCATTTATCAGCGTCTAAACCTAATAATGCAACTTTCAAGTTTCGAGGTTCATTAAGATCCTCTTGATACGTCTCCATCCTCTAGATTAACTTTTAAGTTCAACCTAGAAGGTGCACGTATAGTCCTTTCGGACCTACGAATTGGAGCATCAACAATTTGTTGTTGAGACTGAACTTGTGGCTCAATCACAACTTGATTCGGACTAGATTGAGGCATAACATGTGGCTCAACTCTACCCCCCCCGAATTGTTGATCACCAGTGTGAGTAGAAAGTGATGTATCTCCCTCTTGAACCTCGTCAAGTTCTACAACACTCCCACTGTGATAAGCCTTGTTTCGAAAAACACGGAATACCGTGCAACTTGAACAGTTTGTTGGAATCATTCTGAGAATGCATAAAGCAGACTCTAGATCATCATCCCAAAGATAATGGCAGAATATTAAGGTTCATCATCGATCTTACAGTGCCAAGCAAGATTCGATTTCTCCTTTCCGATACACCATTCTCTGATGAGTATAGGAAGGAGTAAGCCATTTGGTAATCCCAAATGCTTTGAGATGATCCTTAATATCTAGGCTTAAGTACTCACCACCACGATCCGATCAAACGATCTTGATGGTTTTGCCGAGTTGATTTTCTACTTCGTTTTGAAACACTTTGAATATGGTCAACCACCTTATGTTTATGTTTAAGCAAGTTAAATATAACCATAACTGTTGAAATTATCCGTCAATGTAACGAAATAGCTAGCACCTTTCTTTGACACATGTCTAAAGGGATCACATACATCAGTATGTATGATTCCTAAAAGATCAGTTGCCCACGGAAAAGGTTTTCTTGTCATTTTGCCCAACACATACAAGATTCGCATTTATCAAATAAAATATCATTTGACTTTAAAAGCTGTGAAGCCTTTTAATGCAATACTTGTATATGTGCGCAATACAACAATGTCATAGATAGGTTGAGTCCAAGTTGGACTTAACGCATTTAGTGCTAATAATAGATATAGAATTATAATTTAAAGAAGAATGAGCATGCAAATCTATTTCATATATGTCATTAATATTAATCATATTAATATAATAACATTATGTTCGAAACAGAAATACCATATTCATTATTCAGTAAAACATAAACTGAAACATTCCCCCTAACATAAGTAAGTGCATAATAACAATTGTCTAATACAATTATTATGCCCTAGGGTAAATGTAAGTCTTAACTTCTAATGGCTTTCATAACTACACGTTTGACATAGCCTACGTATAGTTATAGAGATCCATTCTTCAGTTTCTTCTTTGCTCTAAATCCTTGTAAGGAATCACAAATATGAGTACCACAGCTAATGTCAGATACTCAGGTATTTGTTTTTAGAGAAAAAACGTAATTCTATAAGTGAAGATACCCGAAGATCCGGCGTTGCCGACTCTCTTCTTATCTTGCACCTCGGCTAGAGTAGGACAATTCCTCTTTCAATGCCTAATCACTTAACAGTGATTTCAACCATCATCCTTCGTAGGATGTTCTCTTTTCGCTAGAGGGGTTAGCTTAAGCTTGTGAATATAAACAATTGCTTGTTTATTCGTTCCATCTTGTTTAGCTTTCGCCCTTAGCTTGCGGTTGTCTATTCTTATCTGAACCATACCACCACTGACCGCTAGGATCTGGTCGGTAACCGATTAGGAAGGAATTTCTCAAACTCTACGAGCATCATATGAAGTTCTTGAGAATTTTAGCCATACCATGCATATTGTTGTTAGGTGTAAATTCACCAATACCTTGTGAAAGGCAATTTAGAACAACAATAGTTTGATGATAGGGTAATTCATCCTTTCCAAATGATTAACTTAGCTTGTTATGTTGACAACGTGAGTCCATACTGACGTTCCAGCAACATGTTTTCACTAATGTAAATCTTGAATCAAGTCGTTCAATTCAAGACCGACTTGTTTCTCATACATAATGTGAAGCTTAACAATCATTATATCCGGCTACTTATCGCTGCTTGATAAGTTTCCCGAGTTATCTCATCATAAGCATTCTTCGGCTCAAGAGATATCGGTTTATTAATGATTGGGAATTACTTCATCGCTCATAGAACGATTCTCAGCTGATGAAACCAATCATTAAAACTTGGTTCAGTAAGTATTTCACTTTTGAACATTGTTTTGATTTCTGACATAATCCCGCTTAAATCGGGATTTTGTGCCATTTCTACAAAACAGAAGAAAGTTCTCATTAGTACTTTCGACATAAGGTTTCTTAACAAAACGTAAAACCCATGGTTTACTTTCCGTTAAGACTAGGACCCAATTGACATATTACCGTTCCATCAGTTGATCTGCTAGGAACTAAATAATACTCAAAAGGTAAGTGACGATCCGTAATTGCATTTACCGGTGCAACTCCTAGAAAATGGGACTTAATGTCATAATTCGATCCGAGCATCAAAATGGTGATCGTGACATTAATCATGTTTCGTCGCATCTTATCGCTCTCGGCGTTTACAGTCTCACTGCATAACCCGATTTAAGTCATCCGACTGAAGACTGCATATAGTCCACCACAGTCTCACTATGAGTGGTAATCCGCCTTGGATACACTTCACCTACGTCTCACGTAGAGTGACGAGCAAGTACAAGTTGTCTAGGCAATACGGATAGCAATTGACTTAAATTCCATGGGTGTTAAAAATCTACGTACGCAATTGCCATGCACCAATTTCGTAACGTAATTTAGTTAAAAACAAAATGTTTTTATTTTACTGGTTATTAAACGTGTTTCTATGATTACCTAATTCATACAACTAATCGTAACATGGTCATCATTTCGGTAGCTCTACAACGAGTACGACCAGGTAAGCAAGTGAGGGTAGGGGACGACTAAGCATCTCTTAAAACCTGACCTCATTAGGAGTAGAATACTCCGCAAACTTTCCTAGACATCGTCCTTTATGTAGGTGAGCCTAGTTGGGTAATAATACACTGAGCATGTACAATCTAGTTATGAATTACTAATCACACGCTTATTAAATCGATGGTTTTTAAGGTATTTTGTAAATTTATACGTTCCGTCGCTGGACCAAATTACGGTATATAAACCCAACCAAATGCGTTATAGAACGTATAAAAGTGCCAAAATAAATTAATAACTCGTCATAATAATTCTTTAGTCTTATTATTCAATTTTGTTTCTTTCAAAAGACATTTGACAAACAATATTTATAATAAACAATTTAGAATTATTCTACGCAACTAATTGGGTAATTAATAAAAAGTCTCTATGGTCATTGTTTACATATTGAATCACTCCCGTTTCAAAGGAAACAGACCACATACATCCGTCCAAATAAACAAGTTTGGATTGCGTAAGCTATCAATATGTAAACAATTCGTATATCAAATAAACCACACATAACTTTTTATCATACAAATCCTTTTGTGTCGCACATATTCAATTAACAATTAATAATATGTCACTAATTCAATTTACTTTTTAACAATATCAATATATCTAATTATGCTTACAAAGTTATGCATGTAACTTTATAAACATAATTTTGCATAAAAGTAAATAAGGTAATTAAACATCAAATTGCAAGGTAAATTGATTTCAAATTAACTTTTAATTTTGTAAAATCATACAATAAACCAACCCTAATCCCCCCTCAATTTTGATGTTTTAGATCCAAAATAATATTTACCTATGTTTTGGCTGATACCACTATAGGTATACAACTAGAGTCATATTGTCAAACAATACATGGCAGCGGAAATAGGATCACATGGTAAATAATAAATCGGATAAAGAATTACCTTGAATTAGAAGCAAGCGAAAGTCGTAGATCTAAGTGTAAGATCTAATCTACGGTTACGTACGCGACACCTTCTTTTAGCAACAGACTAGTATGCTAGTACACGTTTAATTGCTTTTTACAACAATTGTCTTAGCAGCAACTCTTTATTACAAAACCAAAAACCAAAAAACCCTTTTTAAATAAAAACCGATCGGCTAAAAGAAACCCTTTTCTTTTAGTCGACATTTTAATATTTTGTAGTAATTAGGGTTTAGGGTTTATCTTCTATTTATAGGTTTTTAAATCTAAGAGTTTGAGTTATATTACAATAAGGAAACCTCCTTATTTACATAATAAACCCTCTATTTAATAAATATTTACTCTTAACCATTAAGTAATATTTAATAAATAAATTAAACTTGTAGTCGTGTCTAAATGTCGATGTGTGCGCTCCCGTAGTCTCACACATTTACGGACACACATTTGTTAAAGCTATTCAAATACCAACAATATATATATATATATTTAAATTATTTAATTGAGTTGATATTGATCTTTATTTTATATATGTTCGAAGGTTGAAATAAAATATATTATGAAAATTACTTTTCTAAATGTTGCAACTAGTTAGACGAATTTTAGTTTATTCTAATATTGTTAAGTTAATTATAGTTTATTTGGTTCTCTAATTTAAGAAAAGAAGAATTGGATCGTACAAAGATCGTAAGATAGAACCAGATATTGATTACAAGTATGCGTCGAGTTTCAGGAATGACTATAAGTCGATAGAGTCGTTTATCTTAAGATCAAGATCAGAACCCTATTAAGATTCCGGTTTTAATAAATGAAATCGTAAAATCATAAAATCTTAAAATTAAGATAATAACATGCATTATACCTAAGGTATTTTTACTTTTAATAAAACAATTATAAATATTATCTAGCGGTTGATCAAACAATTGCACGGAACTTGACCCTAAGACTTCCTAAACGTCATTTATACTATATTTTTTAATGGCCATTATATTTTTCTTGTTTTTACATTGAATATTTCCGAGTGAGACAAAAAAAACAAATTTTTAGTTTTATTATTATAATAGAATAAAATATTGAAAAATGAGAAAAACCGAAAGAGAGTTCTACAAACATCCGTACGGTTACGGAAACGACCATTCTTGAAGAGTTGCCAAATACAAGTGGATGCTCCAATTATGTGGGACCCACATGCCGACAACAAAAGCCACGTCAGATGTTCCAGTATGGTGGGTGGAAGCGTACGGGTCATATGATGTGGACACACACACGAACGAAGAAGAGCCCAATTTGTTGCTAAAAAATTAATTAATGGAATTTGGCAACTTGCTAATGGCCATTCAAATATTTATATTACTAATCATTGCACTACTAATCAGACTATATTTGGGTGCGTCAATTTGAGGCACATATTTTAAAAGTGTTATACAAACAAATAACATAATAAACAAACATATGTTTATGTAAATGGATGTAGTTTGTTACTGAAAATACGAGCTGGAACTAGAACTTCAACAATAAGGTTTTTAAAAGTCTTTAACGTTTGAGTTATTTATTTAAAAAAAAAAGCTTCGATTAAAAAAGTTTTGTTTGTATAGTAAAATTTTTAACTTTTATTTTGATAAAAAAAAAAAAAAAAAACTCTAATATGAAAAGTTAATGAAAGTGACTTTCAAAAATAAAATAAAAAACTCAAGTTTTTAGCTCCTAGCTCTAGCTATAGCTGGTATCTCTAGCTCTAGCTCCATCTCGTATCTCCAACTCCATCTTTTAACTGTAGCTATTTATGCCAAACATACTAAGCTTTTTCATTTTTAAAAGCTACTTTCATTAGCTTTTTATTTCGAAGATTTTTAGAGCTTTTATTTCAAAAAGAAAACTTTTTTTTTAGAAAAAGAAACCTTTTTTTTTAGAAATTTATCGAAAAAGAAACCTTTTTTTTTAGAAATTTATTTTCTTAAAAACAAAAAGTTTAAGCTCAGAAAAACTCTAAAAAACTTGTTGCTAACATATCAAAGGAGCTGCATTCAAACTTAGAATTAGATATATGAGATTATGAGCTGGTTGTAGCTTTAATCTAGAACTTTTAAAAACATTTTTTCATTTAAAATAATAACGTAAGATAAAATAAAATCTCCACCATTTAGGTAAGAGTTTCCTTTTTTGGGAGATTACATCTACGTCCTTACAAAACTTAAATATTACGTCAATTTCATTGTAAAAATCAAAATTACGTCAATATCCTTCCAAAATATGAAAAATTCTCATATATATCAAAAATAATAAATTAATAATATTTAAATGATTTTAATATTTAAATTATTCATCTAAATATGAATTAAATGATTTTAATATCTTAAGTTATTGAATAAATCAATAAAACTAATCCAAATACTTATTTAAACAAATATGTCAATGAATAATCAAATACCGAATGAACTGAATAAATTAAATTCAAATAATAAATTGTTTTAAACATATATTATAAAACATTAACCAATCAAGACGAGAAAGTTTTGCAACTTTTTATTCCGGTTAATGCTCAAAATTATAGAAATCAATCTTTTTTAAATCTATGTTGCGAGTTTATGAAATTGAGATACATTGGTTAATGTTGGATTAAACCTAACATACTTGAGTAAAAAGTTTAATTAATATTTAGATAAATAATTTAAATATTAAAATTATTTAAATATTATTAATTTATTATTTTGGATATATTTGAGAATTTTTTGTATTATGGAAGGATACTAACGTAATTTTAATTTTTAAAAGGACATTGACGTAATATTAAAGTTTTGTAAGGACGTAGATGTAAATCTCCCTTCTTTTAAAGTAGTACTAGTTTATTTCTCACGTATAAGCGGATAATTTATTGGAAAAAAAATACAAGTATAATATATAGAAACTGAGTAAACATCGTGTATCATCACAAAATATGACTGTGATGTCATATATTTGCGCTTCCTTTTATATGTGAGTGTTTCAGCTTATTTTAAATTTGAATACATAAAGAACTCATTGAAAATAATAAAATTATAACCAATTAAAAAGATTGTGGTTTGGTATTTATAAAATCAATGAGGGAATTGCATTTTATTAACTTTTATATCTTAGTCATTTGAGTGTATTTGATAATTCTACTCTTTTTGATTATTCCACTCTATTAAATTTTAGATTTTAAATTATATATTGGGTTATGTCATGTTAGTTGGAGTATGTCTTCAATGAATTTTATATATTTTTTTTTATTTAATAACAGAGTCTTTGAGATCAAATTAAATAGTTTCACAATATGATCCTTTAGTCTAGTATAATTGTATGGATCAGTACATAAAGTGTGTCTTTTTGTATGTCAAAATTCAATTTCATTAGTTGGTTTAGTTCTTTTATACTCGTACAAGATCAAAATAAAGTCTTTTATTAATCCAGTGTCTGTTTATTATTAAACAAAAACAAAAATATAGAAGGTGTCGTTTTTTGTATGTCAAAATTAAGTTTTTTTCTTATTGCGGTTATATGTTTTTATTTTCTTAGAAAAAAAATAAATAAAAAATAAATCAATTTCTTTTATGAAAAAAGTTTAATATATAAAAATATTTAATATTTAAATAAATTGTGTCAAACTATGATTTTTTTTTATATATGCACCAAAGTTGAAGGATTAAATTTGTATAAAACGAAAATAGTTAATGATTATCATATAAACTCATAATTTTGATTTAGAGTGTAAAATTGATCTTCAAATCCATCTAATAACCCATATTTTGTCATTTGTTATTTAATGTATTTCTTTTAGTATATATATATATATATATATATATATATATATATATATATATATATATATATATATATATATATATATATATATATATATATATATATTTCGCTCAATGGGGACGGTACCCCGGCAAAACTGATATAAATAAAAAAAAGTTAGAGAACAAGAAAAAAAACTATCTTCTAAAAGAAGTCAAAGATGAAAACATGCTTTCATCTAGACTCAACACCACAAAAACAACCACCTACGAAACCAAGACAAAACTAGCAGATCTAGTCTCCAATCATGTCGACAATCTTCCACTTATCGCAAACCTCCTTCCATTTAGCTATATCCGAATAGACAAAGCTTTTAACCGATACGAATTAAAAATAACATCAAAAAGACGATCAACACTTCTGGACCCCTTATTATGTATCCGATTGTTCCGTTCCTGCCAGATAAAATAACCGAAGCACCAAAAATCAATCTTCCTGCTAAACCCCACGCATAACCTTTTGCACCAGATAGCAAAAACTCTATGACATCGTTAAAATAATTCAAATTTATGGGGATGTTGGCTTCCACGCATGCCTTTTTCCAAACCTCCTTTGAAAACGCACACTCAAAAAACAAATGGGTATGAGAATCTGGAACTAAATCACAAAAAAGACAATTTATTCTAGTAAACCTATTTGATTTATCCCAATCCTGAAGACGATCCTGAGTTTTAAGTTTCCGCAACACTAGGAGCCAAACATAAAAAGAATGTTTTGGAACCCCCTTTGGAAACCATACCACATCTCGCCAAGATACGACATCAGCCCGATCCCGAATAGCATCCCATGCGCCTGCCACCGAGAACCCAGCTTCAGCGCCATTTGCATCCAACCAAACTAAAGTGTCTCGAATACCAGCAAGGCTCGGAACAGGAATTAGCGAGAGGACCTGGTATTTCTGAGCCCCAGCTATTCGGCCATCTCCATGTCCTATTTTCTAGCAGATCCGCCACCATGGTTTGAAGATTCCAACCTGCTGAAGTTATATCACGAGTAGAAACAATCTTTTGTAAAGGGCCTAGCTCACACCATGTATCAAACCAAGCCGAGATAGATCGTCCATCTCCAATTTTACTCTTAAAATGCACACGTAAATTGTCTCTTAAAAGTAATATTTTCCGCCAGGACCAACTTGCATTAGCTTTAATCGAGACTTCCCAAAAATTCCTACCATCAAGATAATACGACTGAATCCACTTAACCCATAGGGATTCCTTCCGAGTTAAAATATTCCAAGAACACACATCAAAGCAGAATTCCAATCAAAAATACTCCGAATACCCAACCCTCCTTCACTTTTCGGCCGACACACATCCACCCACGAAACCTTTGCTTTTCCTGGCTTTAGGCTCCCTTGACACCATAAAAATCCACGTAACAGTTTCTCTATATCACAAATAATAGAAGTATGAAGAATAAAAACTGACGCCCAATAGACATGCATAGAAGACAACACTGATAGCACCAACTGTAATCTCCCTGCAATTGATAAAGATTTATTCCGCTAGTCACTAATACGCTTCCTAACCTTCTCAACCTCATCAAAAGGCAAAACATCAAGAATAGCCGCTTTAACCCTGTCCGACACACAAGAGAAAAACGCAGTACTTTTAGCAATACTAGGAACTAAACCCGACATCTGCCGAAACTCATTTAACGCATCCACAAGAACCAAAGCAGAATGCCGATCCCCATGCGAAAACATAATCAAATCATCTGCGAAACATAAATTAATTAATTTTAGTTTAGCACATTTAGGATGATACTTGAAAGAATCTGCATCCCGAACTCGTCGTTTTAAAAGAAGGGTAAGAACCTCCATAACCATTGTAAACAAATACGGAGATAATGGGTCCCCCTGACGCAAACCCCTTTTACCTCGAAAGAAACCATGGAGATTACCATTCACACATATAGTAAAAGACGTAGACGTAACACACTCCATAATCCACTTAATCATTAAACGAGGAACTCCAAAACCAACCAAAATCGATTCCAAGAAAACCCAGTTCACCGTATCGTATGCTTTCTGAATATCAATTTTAAACGCACATCTCGGAGTACCCCTCTTAATATGGTAATTTTTAACAAGCTCCTGCGATAAAAGGATGTTATCCGCAATATTACGACCCGGAACAAAAGCCGATTGATTATCACTAATAATGTCTGCTAACCCCTCCTTTAAACGATTTGTAATAATACGACTAATGCATTTATACAAAACGTTACAACACGAGATCGGTCTATAATCTGTGACTTTAATAGGTGAAGCAACTTTCGGAATTAAATCAATAATATTACTATTTAGTTCCTTTAACATTTTACCGTGTCGAAAGAATTCCTTGATCGCCAAGCACACATCATCACCAACCACATTCCAAGCCTTCTTAATAAATGCTGATGTAAATCCATCCGGACCAGGCGCTTTATCCTCACCAATCGCAAACATAGCATCCTTTATTTCCGAGTTCACCACCTCACGAGTCATACTACACGCTTTAGCATTTGGAATAACTTTAGTGAACAAACCCGCGATACCAAAAATGTCATCAACAGTTTCGGCAGTCCCCAAAAACTCTCCATAATGTCGAACAAAAACACCAGCGACATCATCACCATTATACATCACACCCGCCACATCCTGAATAGCATGAATCGAGCTTCTGTTTCGCCTGCCCTTAACAACCTTGTGGAAGTATCCTGTGTTCCCATCACCAGCATTCAACCATCTCACCTTCGCTCTTTGCTTTAAAAATAATTCCTCCTCCAACTTTGCATTAGCAAACGAGTTAAGATAGACACTATGCTCAAACCGTAACTCATTAGATTCTGGTTCTTTATCTAACGCTGACTGAATCACATCTAATTCTTTTCTAAGACGAGCAACCCTTTTATGAATATTACCCTCTTTCCATGTAAGCTTCCGCATGATAGGCTTCAATCGCTTTAATTTTGTAACACATCTATATAAACGGTAGCCAGCAACTCCCCCTGACCAAGACGACCTCACTAAGTCCAAAAACTCCGGCTTATTAACAAGGAAATTAGAAAATTTAAATGGCTTCGGTTTGCTCCTCTTAACCAACGGAATATTAAGAAGTATAGGGCAGTGATCCGACATTCTATATGGCTTAAAAACAACATGAGCATTGTTAAAATAATGCAAGAAAGCACCATTATACATCACCCGATCAAGTTTTTTTAAAATACCATCATCAGAATTTGGCTTTGATTCCATGTGTAAAACAGCCCCGACTGACTTAAATCTTCAAATCCCATGGTCTCAACACATTCTTGAAATTCCAGCATGCCAATGGAAACATTTGAGCTTCCCCTAGTAGACTCATTCGTATTAAGAATTACATTAAAATCCCCCATTAAAACCCACGGATTTCCCGCAACAAAACCCTGATGTATTTGAATACTTTTCCACAATTCTCTTCGATGCAAGTAGTGATTACCAGCATAAATAAAAGAACAGAAAAAGGATTTCCCGTCATCTAGCTATCTGAGTTGACAATGAACTACCTGATCAGAAATATTTAAAACCATTAAATCAACAAAAGAAGAATCCCAACCCACAATTATACGCGTACCCCCGTTACAAGCGTGAGCATTTGACACCCAACTCCAATCCTTAAAAACCATATTACTAATATGTTGCAAGTTCTGACTACCCACATGAGTTTCTAAAATTGCACAAACTTTCAACCTATTCTCATTAACAACCTCTTGAACCTCTGTTTGCTTCAGGGATAGGTTCAATCCCCGTATATTCCATGCGGCTGTACTAAACATCAAGACCATGTGTACCAGGAGTGCTTGCCCCTTCAGTTTTTGACATATCCGAACCACCCACACCCGCTGTTGGACTGCCAGTAGGTTTCCTACCCACACCCGCTGTTGGACTGCCAGTAAATTGCCTCACCATAGCCGCTGCCTGAGTTTCTGTCTGCGTTTCTGGAACACTACTCAGGTCCAAATCAGCCCCATCAACTTCGTAACCAGGTTGCTGGGCATGTTTTTTATGGTGTTGTGTTGCAGAGCTCAACACCGAATCAACAATCTGTTTTGCTAAGGTACCTACGTTATCCGGTTCATTACCCATCTCCCCTGCAAGACCAATACCATCCAGTTTTATATCCCCAATTTTGGCACCCGAACTCAAAGACCTCGGAATTTGAGTGTTAACTTTTGGCCGATACTCATAAACTGGCGCCTTTGGACCAGCCACATTGAATCCCTTTACCTTCTTCTTTTTTACCTCTTGAAAACCCTCAGAATCCATGTGATTTGTCCCTTTATTATCGACCACTTTTAAGTGACACGAACCATCTGAGTGGCCAAAAACTCCACACCCAAGGCATTGAGGCGGCTTCCATTCATATTCAATTCGCACTTCATGCGTGGTACTTCCCAAGTCATCCAATCTTGGCGTAGCAATAATGAGTTTCTCCTTAAGTTTCACATCAGCAGATACCTCAACCATTTCCCTCGCATAACTTGGTCGCCCCCATGAGTCTATACACATAAAGCTCGTGTAAGAATCCAACATTAAAGGTTTACCAATCTTAGTCGCCATAGCACTCAAACCATCCTCCGTGTACCCCACAAACGGTACATCATGCATTTTAATCCAGACCGGAATAGAAGTAATATCTTCTTTCACCACATTTATATTCGGAGACCATTTATTCAAGATAATAGGCATATTGCTTATCAACCAAGGTCCCCCTTCTAACACATCAACAACCCCTTTTGCAGTCGCAAATTTGAAGTAGAAAAAACCCTTCGCGGTCATCATTGTTTTCTCCAATCCAAATTTCCGCCAAACATTCCATACATATCGGTCAACAACAGGAAAAGGCAAACGTTTCCCTATAAAATAGCCATATACAGTATGTTCATAACGTTTACTGGCAATTTTAACTGCTTCCCGAGGTATTTCCAAATCGACACCATTCAACCCAGTATTCGTAGGAAAAAACCGAAAGTTTACCCTTCTAGCCTGATTCGTCTCCTGAATAACCTCCACAAATGGAGTTTTAGTCCCAGTTTCCGGAGATTTAGATTCAGCAGTAACATCCTTCGGTCTGTGATTCCAGCGACGCATAAATGCCTCCATTGATTCTCCAGGAAGAACATGCAATTCATAATCCGCAGCTAAATTTATTGTTGCGCTTGGTGACTGAATTACAAACTCAGCCTCATTAAAACCCTTCAAACTAGAGAGACTCGGGGATTGCACGTTATTCATAGAACTCTGATTATTGATATTATCAGAAAGTATCTCCCGTTCAGTATTTATCCCATGCAAACCCTTCGTTATAAATCCAAACCCTTCGTTATAAATCCAAACCCTGCATCCTTACTCCCATGCAAACACTGATCAAACAACCCCTCTTGCTTTTTTGCTTCCACCTGATTACCTTGCACCGGAGTACACAGTAGGACGTTAGAATCACCAATGTTCTCCTCCACTTGATTTCCCTTTACCGGTGAATGTATCCCAGGCCCTCCTTGCTGACCTGCGTCCAATTCAGATGATGCTCCATCCTTTTGTGGAGAGTTACCTCCACCGCTACTATGACCTTTTCCTTTTTTCTTTTTCCCCTTGTTAGATCGTCCAGCTTCAACAACCCTTCCGCGTAAAACCCTAGGAACCGATTCGTAATGTTTCTTAGTATAAGGTTTTCGATTACTCCGTAATTCTCCTACCATAAACCGCTAGAGACTATAAAACCACGATGCCGGCAGACTGCCGGCGAGATTCGCCCTAAGATCGCCCTAAAATCACGGAGCTTTTTATATATATATATATATATATATATATATATATATATATATATATATATATATATATATATATATAACTAACAAGTTTCGGCTCCCAAAACGTACGAAAAACTTTACACCCAACATATAATCTCAAGTTAAATCAAAATTTATGTTAGAAGTTAACTTGTTTGACTAATAAAAGTCATGAGAGATTTATTAAAACATAGTTTGAATCTGCTATTGCACATATTAACTAAAAAGGGTAATGTGTTATTCAGGGCCGTCTCATTGATATAAGAGGCCCGGTGCAAAACTAAAAATGAGGCCCCATGAATCACAAAAAGCTTAGCTATTATCCGAAATATAAGGTTCATTCATAATTCGCAACTTGTTTCAAGTATCTTACATCATATTTAGAGTGTTCACTAAAGCAAAAGATCTTTACTTCACCAAAGAAGATGCAAACGGATATATAAATGGGCTTTAAATTTTTTTTATACAACATATATACTAACGGATATATATAATTCGGAGGCCCCCTCGAATTGGAGGCCCTGTGCGGTTGCACCTCTTGCACAGGGTGATCTCCGCCACCGGTGTTATTTGATCAATGTAATAGAAGACTCATACACTTTCATAATATTTTATTTTTACCAAACACATTAATCAAAATTATCTTTTACTTGCATAACTATAGCTTTCATGTATTGTCACTTTAGTACATGTGGGTCAAAAACCAAAAAGATTCAGATAAAAAGTAATAAAAAAGAAAAGTAAAAGAGAAAAAGATAGCAATTCTTTAATAAAGTGACAAGGAGGGAACTGTGTTTCACTTTGTGACGTTGAATATCTAGCATCTAGTTTGTAATTTAATATAGTTCGGTTATTTATTGAAGATTAGTCGAAGATTGAGACTCAATATTTGGTCGTGTTTGGTTTTTGAAATGGGTGAATATGTATCAAACTGAACTGAATAATTGAACCGAATACATGGTAGTTTAAACATGGTCATGTGAAATTCGGTTTTTTGGTTTCAAAGCTAATTTGAGTTCAGTTCGATCACAAGAAATGCAAATAAGTTTACCATTGATTGAAATGAGAAGAATCCTAGATTAAGAAACCTATGAAACGGAAAAACTCAATCCACAAATACTCTAGTTTAAGTTTGGCTTTATGGATATGCCTATTTTTAGCTTTATATGTTTTTCTAAAAATAGTATTTGAATTTCTATATCAGTTTTTTATAAACCTTTAAAGAAAGAGATAAACGAGAAAGAAAAACAAATAAAAACTTACAATTTTTTAAGAAGGAACAAAAACACTAATCTTTTCTATAAAACAACTAAACACCAACCCAAGTTGAAAAAACTCCTTAAAAAAGTTAAAGAGCGAAAAAAAAAAAAAAAAAAAAAGGACAAAATAAAATAAAACATAAAACCCCGACCCGACCGATCCGTAGCCAACCCAAACCGATCCAAGTCGCAACTTAGACGACTTATAAATAGTGACAACAACTTCTCAAATGTTACAGTATATAATACATTTTAATTATATGAATTGTAACAAATGTATAATTTCCAATTCAATTGATTTAACTTTCATTTCCAATATCTTTGGACATTTGACTAAAACATAGCAATAGCTAACGAACTAATTAATGTTTTTGTATGGATAGATAATTATATTGAAACAAAGAAAATATCATGTAATTTGATGAAATAAGACATATTGATATTCTTCATATAATGTGAATGGTTAACAGTATGTTGATTAGAAAAAACCCGCAAAACACGAGTTACTAACTAATGACCATTGGATATACTTAAAAGTCATTTAAGATGCTTAGAAAAACTATATAAATTTTGACTCTTATATACGTTTTTGTCAACACAATCTTATTTTATTACTCCATCAAATAAACTTCAAAAGTTTTAAAATAATTATGACGTTTTGACTAAATTTATTCTTATAATTCATATTGTTCATACCTAATTAAAGAATAACCTAATTTTTTTTTCAACCAAATGTCTTTGTTGATGAATATTTCTTTATATTTTTTTCGAAATCTATACACACAAGATAATCTATATTTTTGGCTTCTACGTGCATGAATTGAATCTAATATCTCTTAATTATCAGACTAACTTATATACCGTTAGTCTAAAAATCATTTGGTGCTTGATAATATTGATGAATATTCTTCTTAAGATTAAGATTCCTCAATCCGTGATATATGGACTCACATTTTTGTCAATTAAGTGATGAATGATGATTACCAAGCAACCATTATATCCAGACTAGATAATCTTCATTATTGCAGCTCATGCATGCTTACGGACAACATGATTTATGTAAATCTTTTTTTATCGAATTCAATATTAAATAAAGAGAAATGATATTCATACATACTTCACATACCTACTAAAATCAGTTACACACTTGTATTTAGTATTTATGTTATATTTAACACCCTTGTCGGTCCTGTACAAATGGTTTGTTTATAATAATCGATACCGACTCCCATGCTTTTTTTTATAGTCATGAACAAACAATTTATATTCAACATATTGTCAGTTAGATTAGTCACCATTAGTTGCTCTAATGACAATTTAAAAGCTGGATAGACTTTCCACAACGACGAGGAATCCACAGTTCGACTTTCACCAACGTAATTTTCTTTTGAGAACATTTACTCATTCAAAATGATTCATATGTCCCAAAAAACTAGCAAGATATAAAATAAAATGATTTAGTACATACGGGCCAAGGTAAAGTCGAATACATAGTCGAACCTTTTAAGTTCATTCTGATTGGGCCAAATTGTAACTATCTTTGGATTTCTTTGTTCACTTTTCATATTTAAGTACATTTAGATTGGACCAAATTATGTAGGTATTTTTGTTTTAAAACTGCTATCATTCTCACCTTTTAACGGCTAAAAAGTTATATTATTACTTAACTAGGCGTATTCCCGCGCATTGCACGGTGACAATTTTGTAAAGAGATTTGTCAGTGAGAAAAGAAAACATAAACATTTAGAGAAAAGAAAATCCGGCACCAGTGAGGAGGGAATTGTTTTTGATTCTCTGTAGGTGAACTTCCGTTGGTGTGAAACTAAACACATTCAATGGAAACTCCTCATGACCACCTTCAAGTTTACGAACCGATGTTGCAATGTTGAAACGGATGCAATATTGATTCGGGACAACTTTATATCTCATTTGACCTTCAATCACTCTGAACTCGAGATTTGATATACCTTGCCTTCTTCGAGAAGAGCCTTAAACTTTCGTATATGATTTCTAGTGATGAAACCTTGTATCAAACCGCCCTTTTTGGTTAAAAAAAAAACATGTAAGAAACTAATTTAACCCCCATATTTTCAAACAAATTAGAAATTACCTCATCATCAGCCATAACCATCTCCAACCCAAGTAAGACATCACCGAGTTTCGTATTTACTGCCTCCCACATTCTACAAACCCTTACATGAACAACCCAATCTTCTCTAGTTGGGTCAAGGGCGCCAATCTTGGAGTGATACATGTTTTTCGAAAGAGACATAATTGTACGTGGTTATGGGGTTTGTTGATGCAAAAGAACTTATATAGAAAAACACAAAACCACCATTATACCTTACATTATGATAATTAAAACACATGGCAACCAAAGAGTCAGGCGTTTCAAATGTGTTATTAACTTAGGGTAACTGAACAGTTTAAATATCATTATACCTCACATTATGGTAATTAAAACACATGACAACCAAATAGTCAGGAGTTTCGTGTTATTAACTTATGGTAACTAAACAGTCTAAATATCATTATATCACACATTATGATAAATAAAACACAGGGCAACCAAAGAGTCAGGAATATCATTATACCTCACATTATGGTAATTAAAACACATGACAACCAAAGAGTCAGAAGTTTCAAATGTGTTATTAACTTAGGGTAACTGAACAGTTTAAGTATCATTATGCCTCTCATTATGGTAATTAAAACACATGCCAACTAAAGAGTCAGGAGTTTCAAATTCATACCATTCTACTATTTGGAATATCTCGCACGTAATTAAAACGACAACTCTAGATTATAGTAAATATAGATATAGATATAGATATAGATTTGGAGACGATGATATTATGCATTCATTTGGTTCATATAATGTTTTTAAAAGAGTTGAAATCTGTCAAAAAGAATTAAAATCTGAATTGATAAAAAGTTGTCTTATTTGGTTGACAAACAAAATTCACTTTTCAAACTTTACATATAATTAAGTTCGATTTATAAATCTTTCAATTTAATCAAAAAAATTTAATATATGTCTGGTGAAAAACTTATAAAGGAGTTATTGCTTGATGGACATTTTTTATAAAGCTTATTATATATATAATCATTCCTCGTTAAAATTTTGACCGTTTTACATACAATTTTAATGTCGTTTTAATGGGATTTCACTGTTCGGGGTCAATTGCATCCACCCGTGATTTCCTTATCTCCCTACAACACTCGTATTTTATCAGATAACTCAAAAAATAAAAAGTCAAAAGTGTAGTGCTATTTTTAATTTCTACCATTCTTTTTTACTACTTTTACTCCTTTTTTATTATTATTAAAACTTCTATTGTTTTTTCATTATTTTATTTTCTTATTATTACTGTTAATATTAATTAAAAATGGAGAATTTCAAATTTACTCCTACTAACCTATATAAATATTATATTTATTCGTTTAAACTTGATAATATCATATTTACTATTCTTAAATTCAAAAATATCAAATAAATACAAATTAATAATTTATCCTAATTAAAACTCCAAAATCATTAGTAATTATCCAAAAATTAGTAAATCAAACTAGTTGCTTTAGTCTATTTTGGTTTGTTGTTTGGTCTGCTGATAATTGTTGTTTCACCAAAGTAGTTGTTTTGGTTTTTGGTTTATTTTGGTTTGGTCTATTGATAACCTTAGTTTTACGAAACTAGTTGCTTCAGTTGTTTAAAATATTTCTATGTTTTAATAATAAAAACGTTTTTCTCTGTTTTAAATTGTTTTTGTACTTGATTCAAATTTATGGATATTTCTATTAATTTGGTTGATTCTTTTTGGTTGTGCAGTTGTGGTTTTGGTCGATGCTTCCGAATATGTAACCATATTTTCTCAAATATTTTATTAAATCTAATAAGTCAAACTAGGCGTATTCCCGGGCGTTGCGCGGTGACAATTTCTAAAGATATTTGTCACGAACAATGATCAAAATCGGGGGTTTTGTGTTTTTAACCCCCACCGACCTTCTACTTTCTAAAATTAAAACACATGGTTTGTACCTATTTGTATAAAACTTAGCTTCCAACAATAACACATTTATTTACTCACTTTCATTTTCTTTTTCCAATATCAAATTAGTGAATATTCATATCAAAAAAAATAAAATCAAATCAGTGAATATGTGTGGAATCGTTCTCGCCGATTAACCGCCGCCGACCTTTTCTGGAGCTCCGAACTTCTCAAAACCTCCCTCTCAAATGAGTGACATGTGAGGGCAAATTTGTCCTTTTTCCTATCATCTTCCCTATTTATTACCTCATCATCAGCCATAACCATCTCCAACCCAAGTAAGACATCACCGAGTTTCGTATTTACTGTCTCCCACAATCTACAAACCCTTACATGAACAATCCAATCTTCTCTAGTTGGGTCAAGGGCGCCAATCTTGGAGTGAGACATGTTTTTCGAAAGAGACATAATTGTACGTGGTTATGGGGTTTGTTGATGCAAAAGAACATATATAGAAAAACACAAAACCACCATTATACCTTACATTATTATAATTAAAACACAGGACAACCAAAGAGTCAGGCGTTTCAAATGTGTTATTAATTTAGGGTAACTGGACAGTTTAAATATCATTATACCTCACATTATGGTAATTAAAACACAGAGCAACCAAATAGTCAGGAGTTTCGTGTTATTAACTTAGGGTAACTGAACAGTCTAAATATCATTATATCTCACATTATGGTAATCAAAACACACGGCAACCAAAGAGTCAGGAATATCATTATACCTCACATTATGGTAATTAAAACACAGGGCAACCAAAAAGTTAGTAGTTTCAAATGTGTTATTAACTTAGGGTAACTGAACAGTTTAAGTATCATTATACCTCTTATTATGGTAATTAAAACCCAGGGCAACCAAAGAGTCAGAAGTTTCAAATGTGTTATTAACTTAGGGTAACTGAACAGTTTAAGTATCATTATACCTCTCATTATGGTAATTAAAACACAGGGCAACTATGAGTCAGGAGTTTCAAATGCATACCATTCCACTATTTGGAATATCTCGCACGTAATTGAAGCGACAACTCTAGATTATAGTAAACTAGGCGTATACCCGCGCTTTGCGCGGTGACAATTTTTAAATAGATATTTCACGAACAATGATCAGAATCGGGAGTTAGAACAATATGAACCTGAAACTGAATTAGAACAATATTGATGTGACCAGTCAAATAGCTAAGGGATTGACTACAAAAGTCAAACTTTTCAAATACATATGTAAAAATAAAAAGACATTCCTACGTACAGTATTAGATATTAGATTAGATACATATATAATTCAGCAAACTGCTTGTCACACCCCGCAAAAATGGCGGAACCGAGGTGTACAGAGAATACGGTATAAGAGATTCAAAGGTTACATCAACATAAGTAAACCATACATAATCAACATAGATAGAAAGTTTAAAATAGAATACTTATTACAATAATCCGAAAATGTCAAAATACGGCTACAGCGTTTGGGATACTAAGGAATTAACAAAAGCAAAATAAATTCCATGCAAGTAATCCACGTAGCCACCAAGCATAATCATCAAAAAAATGTAACCTCAAATCCCTGAAAAGCGTTAAAATACGACGTCAACATAAAGTTGGTGAATTATTCGCAATAATTAATAAAAACATAATAGTATAAAAGTTTCAATACGTTTTGACCCCAAAAATGTTATGATTTGAAGATAAGTCATTTGAAAATGATGTTTCAAAATATACGTGAAGTATACAAAACCTTTTGATAAAATACTCATACATATACCATAAAAATACCATAATCATAACATAAAAATAGCATACTGGATAAATAAAAGCTTTAGGAACATACGATACACCTGAACCATAACAATACTGGCAACTAACCCCACCTAGTGTCTTAAGCTAGGTTGTCCTCGAAATCAACGGTCATAACATTACTAACACGGACAGGGCGCATCCATCATCCATCGTGTTAGAAATGAGGGTTTGTTAGACCCATATAGCGCTATATATATAAACCGGCGGCTAAAAGCTAACAGGTGTGTATACGGGGCCTCGTACTACCACAAAGGCGGTACAAGTTAGGGTAAGACTAATCTAAAGCATTCATATCCATAATACATACTCATAATACATAATATACCATAAAATACATTTATACAACGCTAATCATGCCCAAAATGTAAAAGCGGTAAAAAGGGCAACGAATAACTCACAGAATAGCAATGCAATCCAAACACGATACGTCGGGAAATAATCAAATACGGTCAAGCTCCCACGTCTAAGTGCCCTAAACATCACGTAAATAAATATGTCTAAGTATCTCTAAGTCTAGTGGGGTATGCCTTAACGATTAACGTTTTATTCGGGTTTTAAAATGACCAACAGGAACATCGATTTAACAGGATTACAAACGTTTCGGAAATGCAACAGGATAGTTACGCATCACGTAACTAAGAGTTACGCAACACGTAACTGTGAGTTACGTGTGTAACTCAATTACGTGACAAAGGGGCTACAGTTACGTGATCAAGAAGTTACGGGATCAAGGAGTTACGTGATCTAGCCTAGTTACGTGACCAAGAAGTTAGTTTCGTGAATAGTTACGTGACATGGAAGAAGTTACGTGCTCCAGTTACGTGCACGTAACACAGTTACGTGACGTAACTGGGTTTTACGGAAAATAGCTTTCGGAATACGATTCTGAGTGTTATTAGGCATCAAAATCATCCATAATCGAAACCCTATGTCCAGAATACATTTAGGTAAATAAACCCTCAATAAAATTCGGGTTTTGATGGTAAAAAGTGATGTTTTGAGATAAATCTAAAATAAATAAATCGGGATTTCAACGGTCGGATCTAGAGATATTTTAGAGAGAAGGAAGGGTTTTGTGTGTGTGTTTGTGTGTGTTTTTCTAGAGAGAGAAATGAAAGGGAGGAAATGGTGAAGATGGGTAGGTGATAGTGGAATAAGACAAATTTGGTTGGTGCCTAATAAGACAAAATAGTTGGTAGGATACTTTAGGACCATTTTTGTAATAGGGAAATCCCATAGGACTAGTTTTGTAATAAAATTTTGGAAGGACTAAAATTGTAATAATTTTCAAACGTTAATCTTAATCGTATAAATAAGGCATAATACCCCTAAACTTATCATAAGAGCATACTAGACTTATACTAAAGGCACTTAGAACTAAACGTTCCCGACATAACGATCCGAATCACCTAAATACAAATACGATACTCATAAAATACGGAAAATACGAATACGATACTCATTAAATACGAGA
>CAJVGC010000060.1:43768904-43841978 GCA_910822075.1 Senecio squalidus | reverse complement strand
ACGGCATCACCATGAACTCGTAATGACCATATCGAGTACGAAAAGCGGTCTTAGGTATATCGTCTTCCTGAACTCTTAACTGATGATAACCAGAGCGAAAGATCGATCTTAGAGAAATAGCAAGGAACCCTGAAGTTGATCGAATAGGTCGTCAATACGAGGAAGGGGATAACGGTTCTTCACAGTCAGCTTGTTTAAATCAATACATAACGCATGGAGCCTCCTTCTTCTTAACAAAGAGGACAGGAGCACCCCACGGGGAGAAACTAGGACGGATAAAACCCTTATCGACCAGTTCCTGAATTTGCTTCGACAACTCGAGCATCTCGGAAGGAGCCAAACGATACGGAGCTTTAGCAATAGGCGCTGCTCCAGGAACAATATCAATACGAAAGTCGATTTGTCTCTGGGGAGGGAGTCCAGGTAAATCTTCGGGAAAAACGTCAGAATACTCGCGAACAATCGGTACACCATCGATCTTTATCGTAGAATCTTTCTTCATCAAGTGAGCGAGATATAAGGAACAACCTTGACGGATATAGTCGCGAACTTTCAAACTAGAAATGACTTTAAGGCGTTTCCCTGTCTTGTCTCCGTGTACGTGCATCTGATCTCCATCCGGCTTCTGAACACGAATAAGCTTCTCATGACAAACTATTCACCTCTATGCTTCGCTAACCAATCCATACCGATTACGACACTACCGAGTTTCATAGGAATAAGGTCGATGGAAAAAGGAATATCGGCTAATACGAGGGGAATATCACGAATAACTTCTCTAACACAAGCACATCTACCATCAGCTATTTCTACCTCATAAGCAGGCTCTAGGGGACTAGAAGCACGGTTTACTAAGGGGCGGAAATCACTAGATATAAAGCTTCTATCGGCACCCGAATCAAACAAGATAAAAGCAGGATAATCATCGACAAGAAATGTACCAGTGACTACAGTAGGATCCTGGTGAGCTTCAGAAGATTCCATGGCGAAAGCTCGGCTTTTGGCAGGATTTCCTCTTGCACTAGTACCAGCACCATGAGTAGGAAGGGGAGTAGATGATATAAGCTTGGGACACTGATGACGGCGGTGACCTACTTCTCCACATTCGAAACATGCTCCAGTAGCCTTTCCACAAAACTGCTCGGTGTGGCCTAACTTCTTGCATCGTTTACAAACCCAACAAGCCACATTTGCTGCATGAGCACTGCCGCACGTATCACACTTCGGGCGTCTGCCCTGATAACCAGCTCCAGAACCTGTCAAAGCATACACTTGAGGAAGTTGGGGTCTCTGATCCTGACCACGGCTTCTCTTCCTCGAACTACCCATATCTCTCCTATCATATCTACCAGAATCTCTTCGGCTCACAACTGGCTGAAGAACACCACCACGGATCATACTTGCGGTCAACCGACCAGCAATATCAACCGCACTCTGTAGAGTACCCGGAAGGTGAGAAATAATGTGGTCCCGCATAGTCTGAGGCAAACCTTGAGTGAAGCGTTCGATTCTCTCATTCTCCGTGCGAACCAAACGAGGAGCCAAAACACACAAATCGTAGAATCTATTCACATACCCGCGAAAATCAGAACCTTGCATAGTCAGGCTCCACAACTCATTCTCCAACCTCTGCGTCTCAGATGACGGCACATACTCTTTCCTCATCATAACCTTCAGATTTTCCCAACTCATCAAGGTAACAGCAGCTCGGCCCTGAACTCGTTTCACCGAGTTCCACCAAGTTAGGGCTTTACCCTGAAACAAGAACGTAGCATACTTAACCTTGCTTTCCTCAGCACATCCCGAAACGTCAAACACAGACTCAATCCTTTCAAACCACTGCAGGGTAGCAACCGCATCCTCGTTACCCTTAAACTCAGTAGGTTTGCAATCCAGAAAAGTCTTATACGAACAGCCTCGGGGTGGATCCTCAATAACGATACTCGGTCCACCGACTCCCACATGCACTGCTCTTCCCACATCAGAACCATCGCGCCCAGACGCCGTACCTTCTGATCCAATACCCTGCATCACAGGTTCTTCAAACCCTATGTCGGCATCCTGCACCGGTGTTTCCTTGAGTTGTGCCACAATCACGGGTATTGCCGCTGCAATCTGTTCCGCAATCAACTGACTGATATTCGGAGTAGTGGTAGTAGCACTGGGGGCAGCAGTGGTATTCGGAGTCGTAGCACCTGCTCTCACACTGGCGCGACCTCGTCTCGTAGCAGTGATGGCCGGAGTAGACCTAGTAGAAGCTCTCCTTGGCGGCATCTTCTACGAATGTCAAACAAAATAAATAAGAACGATAACCGGATGTGCGACTAAAACAAACAGGCCTCAAAGCATAAAATGCAAAACAAAAGCACATAAAGCATACGAATCACATACAGGCCCACATAGAGTAAATCAGATAGATCCAAAAGCCTAGGTCATAGTCTAAGTGATTCCGTAAGGTCACTTAGTTCGCTATAACCATTGGCTCTGATACCAACTTCTGTCACACCCCGCAAAAATGGCGGAACCGAGGTGTACAGAGAATACGGTATCAGAGATTCAAAGGTTACATCAACATAAGTAAACCATACATAATCAACATAGATAGAAAGTTTAAAATAGAATACTTATTACAATAATCCGAAAATGTCAAAATACGGCTACAGCGTTTGGGATACTAAGGAATTAACAAAAGCAAAATAAATTTCATGCAAGTAATCCACGTAGCCACCAAGCATAATCATCAAAAAAATGTAACCTCAAATCCCTGAAAAGCGTTAAAATACGACGTCAACATAAAGTTGGTGAATTATTCGCAATAATTAATAAAAACATAATAGTATAAAAGTTTCAATACGTTTTGACCCCAAAAGTGTTATGATTTGAAGATAAGTCATTTGAAAATGATGTTTCAAAATATACGTGAAGTATACAAAACCTTTTGATAAAATACTCATACATATACCATAAAAATACCATAATCATAACATAAAAATAGCATACTGGATAGATAAAAGCTTTAGGAACATACGATACACCTGAACCATAACAATACTGGCAACTAACCCCACCTAGTGTCTTAAGCTAGGTTGTCCTCGAAATCAACGGTCATAACATTACTAACACGGACAGGGCGCATCCATCATCCATCGTGTTAGAAATGAGGGTTTGTTAGACCCATATAGCGTTATATATATAAACCGGCGGCTAAAAGCTAACAGGTGTGTATACGGGGCCTCGTACTACCACAAAGGCGGTACAAGTTAGGGTAAGACTAATCTAAAGCATTCATATCCATAATACATACTCATAATACATAATATACCATAAAATACATTTATACAACGCTAATCATGCCCAGAATGTAAAAGCGGTAAAAAGGGCAACGAATAACTCACAGAATAGCAATGCAATCCAAACACGATACGTCGGGAAATAATCAAATACGGTCAAGCTCCCACGTCTAAGTGCCCTAAACATCACGTAAATAAATATGTCTAAGTATCTCTAAGTCTAGTGGGGTATGCCTTAACGATTAACGTTTTATACGGGTTTTAAAATGACCAACAGGAACATCGATTTAACAGGATTACAAACGTTTCGGAAATGCAACAGGCTAGTTACGCATAACGTAACTAAGAGTTACGCAACACGTAACTGTGAGTTACGTGTGTAACTCAATTACGTGACAAAGGGGCTACAGTTACGTGATCAAGAAGTTACGGGATCAAGGAGTTACGTGATCTAGCCTAGTTACGTGACCAAGAAGTTAGTTTCGTGAATAGTTACGTGACATGGAAGAAGTTACGTGCTCCAGTTACGTGCACGTAACACAGTTACGTGACGTAACTGGGTTTCACGAAAAATAGCTTTCGGAATACGATTCTGAGTGTTATTAGGCATCAAAATCATCCATAATCGAAAACCTATGTGCAGAATACATTTAGGTAAATAAACCCTCAATAAAATTCGGGTTTTGATGGTAAAAAGTGATGTTTTGAGATAAATCTAAAATAAATAAAGTTTGAAACAAAATCTAAGGAATACTTACTCGATCAAGATGAAAATTGGAGGAATGATAGAGATGAACGTGGTGAACAATAAACAAGCTTCAAAATCGGATTTCAACGGTCGGATCTAGAGATATTTTAGAGAGAAGGAAGGGTTTTGTGTGTGTGTTTGTGTGTGTTTTTCTAGAGAGAGAAATGAAAGGGAGGAAATGGTGAAGATGGGTAGGTGATAGTGGAATAAGACAAATTTGGTTGGTGCCTAATAAGACAAAATAGTTGGTAGGATACTTTAGGACCATTTTTGTAACAGGGAAATCCCATAGGACTAGTTTTGGAATAAAATTCTGGAAGGACTAAAATTGTAATAATTTTCAAACGTTAATCTTAATCGTATAAATAAGGCATAATACCCCTAAACTTATCATAAGAGCATACTAGACTTATACTAAAGGCACTTAGAACTAAACGTTCCCGACATAACGATCCGAATCACCTAAATACAAATACGATACTCATAAAATACGGAAAATACGAATACGATACTCATTAAATACGAGAAATACGAATACAATGAAACAAAAAGGAATACAATAGGGTCAAAACATAATCATAAATAAATAAAACGAATACGGATCGATAGAAATATACCTAGAAATTCGCGAATGTCACACTGCTGCATATTTTTAAGTAAGGTATAGAAAGAATATAACATGTTGTATCACTTGTCTAATCAACAACATGCACATGGACCCTATACCTACAACAACGAAAACAGACATTACAAAAGGCAATAATTGGGTAGGTTAATACCATAGTCCCTACATAAAACAACTCAAAACACCAACCTTATCATAGGGTACTTGCAAAAGTCATTGCAAATATCATAAAAAAACAAACCATCCTTTACAACTAACTCTTTGATGCACTCTCCACAACTCTTGTAGCACCAACCGGATTGAGTATATAGACGATCAACTGTTGCCAAAACAGTGAAAACATGACGACCAATTGTTGCCAAAACAGTGAAAACATGGTCAGTTACACATTTATAATATAATATAAAAGGTTCCATCGTTGTACATAAAAAACATGGTAGAAATTATTGTATATTAACTGTTTTTGTGGCGTACCTCCGGATTGAGTATATAGACGATCAACTGTTGCCAAAACAGTGAAAACATGACGACCAACTGTTGCCAAAACAGTGAAAACATGGTCAGTTACACATTTATAATATAATATAAAAGGTTTCCATCGTTGTACATAAAAAACATGGTAGAAATAATTGTATATTAACTATTTTTGTGGCGTACCTTTTTTCCGGCTTTTAAATTTTTCAAACAAATTAAAAATTACCTCATCATCAGCCATAACCATCTCCAATCCAAGTAAGACATCACCGAGTTTCGTATTTCCTGCCTCCCACATTCTACAAACCCTTACATGAACAACTCAATCTTCTCTAGTTGGGTCAAGGGCGCCAATCTTGGAGTGAGACATGTTTTTCGAAAGAGACATAATTGTACGTGGTTATGGGGTTTGTTGATGCAAAAGAACTTATATAGAAAAACACAAAACCACCATTATACCTTACATTATGATAATTAAAACACATGGCAACCAAAGAGTCGGGCGTTTCAAATGTGTTATTAACTTAGGGTAACTGAACAGTTTAAATATCATTATACCTCACATTATGGTAATTAAAACACATGACAACCAAAGAGTGAGGAGTTTCGTGTTATTAACTTAGGGTAACTGAACAGTCTAAATATCATTATATCTCACATTATGGTAATTAAAACACAGGGCAACCAAAGAGTCAGGAATATCATTATAACTCACATTATGGTAATTAAAAGACAGGGCAACCAAAGAGTCAGAAGTTTCAAATGTGTTATTAACTTAGGGTAACTGAACAGTTTAAGTATCATTATACCTGTCATTATGGTAATTAAAACACAGGGCAACCAAAGAGTCAGAAGTTTCAAATGTATAAGTATGCAATTAATCACATTATGGTAATTAAAACATAGGGTAAACAAAGAGTCAGGAGTTTCAAATGCATACCATTCCACTATTTGCAATATCTCAAACATTAGCTATCCGATGACTCTGTATTATAAGTAAATATAGATATAGATTCGGATCAACACTACATTTAGTTGGTCTCAAATTTAATTTTTGCTTTGTTATTTTTTCTTTTAATATGTTTTTCTTCAATATGAAAGTTTCCCGCGCGTTGCGCGGTGACAATTTCTAAAGAGATTTGTCACGAACAATGATCAGAATCGGGAGTTCGAACAATATGAATCTGAAACTGTATTAGAACAATATTGATGTGACCACTCAAATAGCTAAGGGATTGACTACAAAAGTCAAACTTTTCAAATACATATGTAAAAATAAAAAGACATTCCTACGTACAGTATTAGATATTAGATTAGATACATATATAATTCAGCAAACTGCTGCATATTTTCAAGTAAGGTATAGAAAGAATATAACATGTTGTATCACTTGTCTAATCAACAACATGCACATGGACCCTATACCTGCAACAACAAAAACAGACATTACAAAAGACAATAATTGGGTAGGTTAATACCATAGTCCCTACATAAAACAACTCAAAAAACCAACCTTATCATAGGGTACTTGCAAAAGTCATTGAAAAGATCACAAAAAAACAAACCATCGTTTACAACTAATTCTTTGTTGCACTCTCCACAACTCTTGTAGCACCAACCGGATTGAGTATATAGACGATCAACTGTTGCCAAAACAGTGAAAACATGACGACCAACTGTTGCCAAAATAGTGAAAACATGGTCAGTTACACATTTATAATAATATATAAAAGGTTTCCATCGTTGTACATAAAAAACATGGTAGAAATTATTGTATATTAACTGTTTTCGTGGCGTACCCTTTTTCCGGCTTTTGAAATTTTCAAACAAATTAGAAATTACCTCATCATCAGTTATAACCATCTCCAACCCAAGTAAGACATCACCGAATTTCGTATTTACTGCCTCCCACATTCTACAAATACTTACATGAACAACCCAATCTTCTCTAGTTGGGTCAAGGGCGCCAATCTTGGAGTGAGACATGTTTTTCGAAAGAGACATAATTGTACGTGGTTATGTGGTTTGTTGATGCAAAAGAACTTATATAGAAAAACACAAAACCACCATTATACCTTACATTATGATAATTAAAACACAGGGCAACCAAAGAGTGTTATGGGGTTTGTTGATGCAAAAGAACTTATATAGAAAAACACAAAACCACCATTATACCTTACATTATGATAATTAAAACACATGGCAACCAAAAAGTCAGCCGTTTCAAATGTGTTATTAACTTAGGGTAACTGAACAGTTTAAATATCATTATACCTCACATTATGGTAATTAAAACACAGGGCAACCAAAGAGTCAGGAGTTTCGTGTTATTAACTTAGGGTAACTAAACAGTCTAAAAAATCATTATATCTCACATTATGGTAATTAAAACACAGGGCAACCAAAGAGTGAGGAATATCATTATACCTCACATTATGGTAATTAAAACACATGGCAACTTAAGAGTCAGAAGTTTCAAATGTGTTATTAACTTAGGGTAACTGAACAGTTTACGTATCATTATACCTCTCATTATGGTAATTAAAACACAGGGCAACTAAAGAGTCAGGAGTTTCAAATGCATACCATTCCACTATTTGGAATATCTCAAAAATTAGCTATCCGACGACTATCTATTATAAGTAATTATACCGCACATTATGGTAATTAAAATACAGGACAACCAAAGAGTCAGGAGTTTCGTGTTATTAACTTAGGGTAACTAAACAGTCTAAAAAATCATTATATCTCACATTATGGTAATTAAAACACAGGGCAACCAAAGAGTGAGGAATATCATTATACCTCACATTATGGTAATTAAAACACAGGGCAACTAAAGAGTTAGACGTTTCAAATGTGTTATTAACTTAGGGTAACTGAATAGTTTACGTATCATTATACCTCTCATTATGGTAATTAAAACACAGGGCAACTAAAGAGTCAGGAGTTTCAAATGCATATCATTCCACTATTTTGGAATATCTCAAACATTAGCTATCCGACGACTCTCTATTATAAGTAAAAATAGATATTGTGGCAAAATTTTAGGCTTCATGCGTGCAAATTCAAGACTTTATGAGAGAGAAAAGGGTATATTAGTGATTTACTAATTTTTGGATAAATACTAATGATTTTAAAGTTATAATTAGGATAAATTATTAATTTAGATTTATTTGATATTTTTGAATTTAAGAAGGGTAGATATGATATTATCAAGTTTAAACGGGTAAATATGATATTTATATAGGTTAGTAGCGGTAAATTTGAAATTCTCCCAACATGGATTTAAAAATAAATAACAATTATGTAACCAAATACAAATAAAATAATTAAAGTATAAATTAATCAAAAATGGTATAAACACCAATAAAGAAAGTTATTACAAACTCAAACTACCGGAAATAGGATTTTGGAAACTATATAATGATCATTTATAAATTTTTGAGACATTCGTTAAGTTTAACGGAAAAGGACCACCAGTCCTACAAATTTTTTGATCGATAATTTAATTAACTTTGAAAATGGTTGAAATCATTAGACGATTCGTATTAGGGGTGTTCTTTCAGATGGATCGGTTTAATCATATCCTATTAAGTGAATCCGATTGGATTTCGATAATTAATATATGATTCTAACCCATCCAAATCAACTTAAGAGCCGAACCTAACCAGAAAACAATTCAGTTGAATCGGTTTCTTAACTTCAGTTTTATATTATTGTCTAAATATACATACCAATAATTACAATGACACTTTTGGGCAAATGTCTCAAAATAAAGATTGAAAGAGTTTTGTTAATAGGATGAAAAGTAGTGACTTCATGTAAAATGTGTATAAATAGGTGAACAAACTAATAAAAGATCGATTTGTTTGGACAGTTCGCTCTTTAAGTATTAACCAAAAACCAATCCAAAATTTAAAATAGTAATTATGTTTTTGATACGTATTCGTAGCGAAAAATCGAACCAATTGACAATTATGATTCAAATTGAAACGAAAACAAGAAAATTGATAGTATGTTAATTGATTTAGACTTATAAATCAATCAACGAAAGATAACACAATCAACACCTATTGATTTGTTATCGAATCAAACTAGATAACGCGATCTAATATTGAAACGAATTCAAGCATTATTACAAAGAAAAAGGCTAAAACCTTATTAATAATCGAAATTGAGAGTTACAGAATGAATAAAAACGTTTACATTATATATGAAAAGAAACTAAACCCTAAAACGCAAAAACGGAAAATCTAAAAGTCGGTTTTGGCATTCTAGATCCAAAAGTGCATCTTGACATCCAATGCGTCGCGATGATGTCTTGATGCGTCCCAAAGTGAAATCTTGAGCCCAACAAGTCTTCAAAGTCACCAAACAAACCCCCTTAGTCACGGTTCTTTCGAAAGTTTCATTCGCAATTATCAACACCAAGTTTTGATCATCCCAATTCGTATCAGTTTGGTCCACTCCAATCCAAAAATCCGAAAATTCAAACATGATCTAATTCGATTTTTCCCTTTATATCTATTTATGTTCCTTTTTTTTTCCCTTTTCAAAAATGATTTCAATATATTAAACAATAAAATTTGTATGACTGGTCGTTTCCCTTTGGCTGATAAATCTTGTTGACAAAATACTTTTCAGTAGGAAGTAAACTTTAGATTTTTAGCGAGTCCCCGACATGCTCAAGCCTTAACTGGTCATTCTTAACTTGTTAACAGTCTAGTCCATAGTGCCCAGGTACCTAAATGGTACTATCCCAGGTCATCTTTCTTGCTAGGGACCGATTTAATCGAGGTTCACAACGTTCCACAACCTTGTTTATAAGCAGTTGCAAGTAAGAAATTCTACAAATGAGGATCTTATACTAGTTTTTTTTTTCTTTTTCCTTTAACACTTATTAGATACAGTAATCAAAGGGGCTTACAGGTCAGCGGCTGGATTTTCACCATTACAGAGATTAGGTCTCCTGAAACTCTACAGTTGCTCCACTCATCAAAAGTTGAAATGCAATATTTGGTTCAAGAGCGTATAACCAGTGTAACTAAGTCGCACATTTTATAACAAATTGGGCAAAAATTCTTTAGAATACAGCATCGTTTTTGACTATTTTGATTGTAACACAACTTTTTTCACTTTGAAAGCCAATATATAATGAGAAACAGCGTACAAGCAGCAATGACAGCAGACAGGATCAAAGTATCCCTTGATTTCTTCCTTCTAATAGATCCTGTAAACGATTTGAACAAACTTTAGTTGATTGATTATGCAGATCTTTATTAGAATGAGTAAAATTCAAAAATAAGTAAAGATTTATACCAATTAGACCACGGACGATGGGGAATTTGTCACTTAGTTGTTTAACTTTCCCTTGAACATCGCCAAACATAGCCTTCTGAGACCCCAATGCTGCTCTTGTTGTTTGAGCCTGAGTTATTACATCATCCATCTGCAAGAAACGGGATAACTTCAGGTTTTGTTGGGGGTTGATTTGGGTTATGTTTAATCTCTTAACAGGTCAAGCCGCTGTGTTTTTTATTACATACAATTTTGTAAACTGTTTTATTCACAAAAAAAGTAGCATACTGTTGTAACAATACAGTTTAGAAAATAATATTTACCACGATAACTATAACTAAAAGCAAAAGATATTGAGCGAAGAGTATTTATGGTCAACCAAATAAACAATGTAAGCCATCATTATCAACTAGTTCTGCAAATACCAGATATCAAGGTGTTACTTTGGTCCATTTGACCATTTAACATTTTCACTTTGTGGGTCTTACTTTATGGTGCGAGAAGAAATGGAAATTTTATTGTAGGTTAGTTTTATTTTATTTGAGTAGAAATATAGATGGAACCCACAAAATGGAGAATGGCGAAAAATGATTTGAACAAATAAAGAATAAAACTTAGAAGTGGCAACTTTTAACTCATTTATATGAAAACATCTCAATTTTTTATTTGTTAAATGTTGGGATTAAATTTGTCCGAAAGATTGTAAAAATACAAAAAAAAAGTAACTAAAAATGATAGGTCAAGTGGCAAAAAGGGTAAATGGGTCAAAAATCGTTTAGCGTGAATTTTCTAGATAGTTTTATATACAAAACAAACTCGTTATTACTTTTAAAGATAGTTTTCGAAAATTTTAAAGATAACTGAAAAGAAAGTGTTGATGGGTCAGCCCAAACCAACCCGTAAGTTGATACAAAATATAAAATTTACCCATTTTGACCCGTTACCCAATCCCCACGTTTCACTGCCTCTCTTAAAAATATATTCATCACTCCTATGCAGCCTAATTCATCCTCAATCCCATTCATTGAGATGCCCATGGGTCTCAGCTATACTGATATTACTCAATTCCCGAAAGTAAGGAATCTAGAATATCACCCATATAAAATTATAGACTAGTCACTATGTGAAATGTCTAGAGTAAAATTACAGGAATTTCTTTTGTTACCCATTTAAATTCGGTCCAACTATTGTACTTCGTCTAGTGCCACACTTTGAAAGCGGTTTCGTTCCAGACAGCTTCTTAACATATAATGTTCTGCCACTTTGAAGCATGCACTTTGGCAAGGGTGAATTTCTTCGGGACTATATTAGCTAGATCTCCTATTTTATAAGCCTCAATAAAGGTATAGAATTTCACATCACCTCAAATATACAGAGCTCTAAATTAAGGATATGTATGGAATTAAGTTTTAATGAGGACAGGATGGTAATTTTGTAGGCCAAAACCGGTTCTAAGGTTGTGCTTTCGACACTTCTGTATGTTCTGATATTTCCCATTTTTAGCCATTTTGAAAGATAGTTTTCTGGGTTTACAAGAAGCCTACAAACTTCTCAACATTCTAAAAATCAGAAACCTCAAACGCATTCTTGATGACAGTTACCTTGTATTATTGCTTCCAAACTGTTGGGAGGTTTGATAACAATATTACTCATTTAAGGGAATACTAAGGTTCCACATTAACTTGAAAAGTCCATATAATTTTTTCCTGTAAAATCAAAATCTGTCTTATGCAGTACCGTTCATATTCCCTTGTATGTGATTACATCAATGGTAGATAATTAAGCATTTCTTTTCAAAAAATAAATTTACATCCATATATGCATTTATATAACCGAAGAGAATAATACTCATCTAAAGCATTGAAAGAATTAAAACTTACATGTGCTATGCTTCCATGGATAGCAGCTCGCTCCCTTAGTATCTGCATTCTTGGACTCCCGGATGCCTGCATACATTCAAGATTATACTTTTCCATAATAATAATAATAATGTCCATTACGATTATCAAGAGGAGTTTAGATGTTCAATTTCTCACCTTGTACTCGCTGATATCATCTCTTACAGAACTTAGGAGCTCAGCATGCTCTGTCATTGCAGTTATGTTTCCTTTGATTCGTCTGAATTCCTACAGAATGGCGAAGGAGGAAAAATCCCATTATAATACGAAAAGAGAGCAAAATTATAGTGTGGATATTTCTACAAAATGTACACATCTATAGCTATAATGTCCATCATATTTTCAACATACTATTTTGTTTAAAGCTGGTTGTTTCTACGTACCACTCCCATTTAATCTTTTATGCCCAATATATCTCCTATTTAGCTTCATCTTTTTAAATAACATCTAGCCGCAAAATAACTAGAGGCGTCGACGAAATAACTTCTATCTGGAGAACCCAACCACAATGTCACTATAACTAGTAAAATTTTGTAAACAAGTCACCATTATCACATCCTAAGCTTTATGAAATATTCCTAAACTTTTTGTCTGATTAATGTCTGTTAAATAGGTTTTAAAATAGGATTTTTCTTCAAATGGGTTATTTCAACAATGGTTGTCGTTGATTGTGTTCGATATTTTCTTTATATTTGGGGAAAACTCAGGATGGTGTAAGCGGAACTAGTAGCATTTTTTATTTCGTGTTGTGAGAATCATTCATTATGTTATGTCTAAGAGTTACATTGTCACAGATTATAGGTTTCTTGACAGAAAAAATTTGGTATAATCGGAGTCAAGAAAATAGCTTCCTGAGTTTGTTTCTGAGTTCTTTTACAGCTTCAAGCCGCTTCCATAAAAATTATGTTATACCTATAACTCACATCTCTCACAGGTAAATTATGTTTCCTATCTGGGGACGAGGTACCCTATACGTGTTTGACTTCAACCATTTCAGCATGGTATATTTTTATTTCAATTTCTCTAAAATTTGATTTTGGGATCAGACTTTGGATTATTGTAGTTAAAGAAGATAAAGATGAGGAAGATGCCAAGATAGTGGCGGAAATTTACTCTTTAACCCCTCTAGAAATGGTCTTCTGCTAGACATATGCAAACTTATTGACTGTGCAGAAGAAACCATCAAATTCTACTACAGGGTTTCTATTCCTGAATAGCAAAAGGTTACTTACGACATGGTCTGGTTGCACGCTTTATTCTTTATTAGATGTTTTCTGTTCAGATGATACAGAGCGAGACAGTTCCTTTTGTTTTAACTGTGTGATCCACACATATATAACCCAACTGTTATGCACTCTAATTCGAAACACGGGTTACTTATACAATATTGTGCCTGCCATTTTCAGTTAACGAGTAGGGCTACACAAAACAACATAACATCCTTCAAGTATTCTACCGTATGTATGTGTGTGTCAAAGATGTGTACGAAAGTGGACATACAATGTCATATAGCTATAAAAATAAAACAATATAAATTGCTATGATCATAAGCACAAAAACGAGGCAAACCTGGCTATACTCATGAAGTATATCCCTATGCCTAGCCAGCTTTTGCGTAACCGAAGTAGTAGGCACAGCAGACGCAGCACATCTACTCATGGAATCATTAACATCCAACAATTTCTCAAGTAACGACTGTATTTCCATCTCCATTGACTTCCACGAACGGTTCGATCCCATAGTCGACGTATCGGCATCCGCAAAACCTACTCCCACCACCAAAACAAACACAACATTCATAATCTTAACTTATCATCCCAAATCAAAAACCCATTTCATTTAATTAGCAAATATCATAATTAGTTGAAAATATTGGTGGGTTTTGAAATTGAAAATGGGAAAATAAGATCTAATTGAAACCTGATCCTTGAGTGACACGAGCGCCGAGTTTAGCGTAAGAATTGAGTTTAACATCAAGATCTCCTTCGATCTTACGAGCTTCTTTCCTCAGTTCTTCCCAACCAGATTCTTGATCCATTTTCACCCGACCCGATTGTGATTGGATCGGATCTCCTATGATTATGGGCTCTTGCAGTTGAAATGGAACTAAATCTGCTGCAAATCTTCTACTACTACTACTCACGGTTAAGTTTGATACTTACTTATCGTTTTGATTATGAAATAAAATGTGTAATGATTCTTTATTATGATTGCACACTACTCATTTAAAAGCACTTTATATGTTACTAGGGTCGTAAACGGAGAAGTGTTCATTTTTGTTTATTTAATTTTAAGACTGTAAATGAACATAAACGAGTTTTTGGTATAATAGTTTGTGAATGATTCGTTGAACGTTCAGTTTATTTATAATTGTTATAACTAGGGATGTTCAATGTCGGATTATCCGAATTTCGGATATCCGAAAATTCGAATAGTGATTTTGGTGATCCGAAATCTGATTCGAAATATTCGAAAATCCGAAAATTTGTAAAAAGTATTTAACTTTTTTTTTCTTTTCTATTTCTTAATTTTGTTTTAAATATTTTTATACATTTTACTAACAACAATATTGAATATTCACATATTTCTGTCTTAATATTCAAACAAAACACCAAAATCTATACTTTCATCCATAAAATAACTAAAAAGATAATAATAATAATGAACATTATTTTTAGATTTTTGGATTTTCTGATATTCGAAATATCCGAAATTCCGAAATTTCACTATACCAATCCGAAGATATTTTCAGATCGAATTTACGAAAATTCAGATCAGATGCTCGGATACGGATATTTTTAACCGCCCCTAGTTATGACTTAATATATTTTTTTGTTATTTCACATTGAATTTACATAAGAAAATGATTAAATAGAAAAAGGACACAATATATGACATATATCGATGTCTTGAGTTTGTTCACACTAAATCGTATGTCCTATTTCATATTGTTCTTAGTCTTAGGAAGACATTGGTAATTTGGAAAAGGCTTAGACAATATCATCAATATATATTCGAGACCAACTATAACATCTATAGTGAATGATAAAATCTTATTTTTATAATGGAGGAATAATGTATTGGCCCTAGGTATGTTCTTTTGTGATCATGTGACTTATCATCTGTTGCGAGTAAATTTTAGAGATTTTAGTATTGTTTTGATCAAAAACTACTAATAATAATTTCGTGATCAAATCAGTTAAGTAAGGTTAGATGCTGTTATGATCTCGACTGTAATTTCACTGGTGATCACAAGACTGTTTAGAAAAAGTAATAAAAACGTAATAATAGTGCGATTAAAGTAAATTGACATGATGATATACGAGGAAATCCCGTAATCCTTTTGGATTGCCGGCATAAAACCTCGGGAAGGGATAATAATCCCTTGACTTTGTTAATTTTATTAAAAAAAAAAATGTAAGATAATAGAATACGAGAGCGCAAATGATCAATCTAAGGTGAAAAGTGTGTAAGTGTTTGATGAAAATGATAAAGAATGAGTGTTTTGTGTTGAGGTGGTGAAGTTTCGGTCCCTAATTTGATCATTTACCTCAGTTTATATAGTAAACAAAAAAACAGATGTGATCCCGAAATAGTAGGGATCTCCTTATTAAGTTGGTCTTCAAGCCTAGTAACGGCTCCTTATTTTTCTTCCATCATAATTTACTCTTTTAACACGTTTTTAATGATTGACTAAGTCCAAAATCCTTCTTGATTGACATGGTCAAGTTATACAACGGATATAAATCAGTTAATAACACATATAAGCCCAGGATGCTGAGATCCTAAGACTGAGATCCTGAACACGAGATCCTAAGCCCGAGATCCTGAACACGAGATCGATATCCTTAACCTGATATCATAAACCCGAAATCCTTAACCTGATAGATATCCTGAACACGAGACCTTAGCCTGAGATCCTGATCACGAGATCCTGATCACGAAATCCTTAACCAGAAATTAGAGATGGCAACGGGGACGGTTATGCCGGGTATTGCATTTCCCATCCCCATAACCAGATCCCCACCTCTATACCCATAACCGTAACCATCCCCGTCGGGTATTAAAATTTTGGCCCCATCCCCATCCCCATCGGGTAACGGGGATTCCCAGCGGGTAATCGGGGAATTTTCCCCATTACAAGTTTTTGAACTTTTATTATAAATAACTTCACACTTTGTAACTACCAACAAAAAAAACATGGGAATAATAATAAGCAAACACTTCAATCGCCAAAATAGTAAAATTCATACGGATATATATATATATATATATATATATATATATATTCGGGTATCCATCGGGTCCGGTTTTGGATACGGTTATGGATACCCGATAGGTAATACCATCCCCGCATCCATCCCCGGTTTTTGAATTCGGTTATTATCCGTCCCCGTACCCGTCCCCGGTCAACTCGGGGATTTACCCGGTCAACTCGGATTCGGTTTTCGGGTCTCCATCGGATACGGTTTTTTTTTGCCATCTCTAACTGAAATCATGCCCACAACAATTGTCCCCAAGTTGTGTTAACGTTGGTATCTTCAGCGGCATCACAACTTCTTTAAAATAAAGATGAGGATCTCCAAACATGGTTGTTGCGGAACGACTTCTGATGCCTCGAAAATTGTATCATCTCATTGGCTTCGTTTAATCCATGACTTATTATAGCCAAGTAAGTTTTCCTTATTTCCTGCAAAATAAAACTCAAGATCCTTGAATTGGATCTTATCGGTTGTATTGCAGAATCTTTCGATTCTGAAATTTCTTTAAAGTACATCAAAAAGTAAAATTTATAACTGTACTTATCTCATGTAGGTCTTGGAGGTAGATGGCTAAGGGTTGTTTGATAGCTGCAGACTGAGTTAGTGTAGACTGAGTTGGAACTCAAACTAAGTTAGGTGCTGACTGAGTTTGTTGTGTTGGACTGGCTATGCTGACTGGGAAAAATGACTATTTTTGTCACACCCCGCTTATAGCGGAAACACGGAATGTTCCAGTTATAATATCAAAGTCAAGATTACAAAAATATAACCGATAAACAAAACGTCAGATTAAATAGATCATGTCAAATGTTACAAAATACATAAATAAGTCAAGGGCGGTAAGACGCCTAGTACAAATACAATTCCAAAAGAAATCAACAAAAGGATCGTCATGGAAATTACAATAAACAGTTCAAATTCAAATTTCCCAAAAGCAAGCGATCCAAAAATAAAGTATGGCATGATCACGGAAATCCTCAATTTCCTGCAAAGCGTTAAAACGACATCAACAACATGTTGGTGAATTATTCGCAATTTTAAAGTAAAAGTGACCCATCGACAAATTTCAATAATCATCATCAGTTCAAAAAAAGAAAATATCTTGTTATACATCCATTTGGTGAAAGGTACTATGCCTAAGTAGTCATACATCTCGATCCTGAACCAATCAGTTTAATCCCCTATCCTAAGGTGCGTTAAACCGAAGGCAAACAGTTTAATCATACAGTTTAAAATTAAGGTCATAACATCCGCTCGTAGTAACATCCTACAGAGGAATGCGGGTTAGGTACATAACCCAATACAAATCTATACATATGAACCACAGGCAAAAGCTTAACGAGTGTATTAGAGGGGAGCCACCGTGGCTTAAACGCTTAAAACTAAGGCAGACCAAATTCACTGGGTAAACAAGATAATCAGTAATATTTCCGCATTAAAGCAGACAGTTTAAAAATACACAGCAGTTCAAAATACGCTTTACAGCCCAAAAGTATTTAAGACAAGGGCTACGAATAACTCACAGATAAAGCTTCAGCAAACAAATATCGGGTACACCAACAAAGAGTTACAACTCCACCGCCTAAGTGCCTTAAAACAATAAACAACATAGTCTCAGTATCTCTATAAGTCTAGGTCCGGTTTAGCCTTGTCGGTTAAGATTAAGTTAAATAAGATAATCCAAATATTGATAAGTTTAAATGAGGTGACGTATTTAGAAGGCGATGTTCCGCGTCAAACAGGACCATCCGGAGGGATATCGGGGTTCCACGTCATAATCGTCAACTGGAAGAGGATGATAATCCGAATCGAAAATGATTACTAGGAGTATCGGTTAATAGGATATCGTTAACAAGTTTCAGTAGATCGACCAAGGTCAACGGAAACAATGTTGACTTGGTCAAAGTCAAACGTAAGGAATGTTGACTTTATAAAAGTCAAAGGTCAATTATGTTGACTTATGAAAGTCCAATGTCAATTATGTTGACTTATTAAAGTCAAAATCAATTTAAAAGTCCAACTTGACACTTTGAATAATTTGAAGTGTTTTCATACCAAAATATTTAGAGTAAAATACCTTTTTAAATCCATTTATAAAGTTTGCCGCAAAACATATTTTTATGGCTTAAAACGATGATCAAAAATGTGGCGAAGATTAATATGTCGCAAAAAGGTTGAAAACATCCGTTTTAAGTAATATTATGATATTTTTGATTGCGTTGGCGTCTTTGAGTCCAAAGACAATATTATTGCATAATACGTTACTTTTAAGTATTTAAGTATTTTAATGTCGTAAAAAGTCGTGAATGGAAAATCCGGCAGCGTTTCCGCATCAAAAATTATTTGTCCAAAATCCGTACACTTTCCCGCTTCATAACAAGTTACATAATACAATAATAAGTTAATTACGATACTTTCGGTTAGATTACATTTTTAATATATTTCGTCCAATCTCAATCCAAATCCGATAATATAACAAGTGTTGGTCTAGTATTTACTCCTAACCGTTTTCAAGGCTAAAACCGAATAACGATGGATAATGAAAACGAGGAATTCTCAAGGATAGCAATTTATACCGTTAACACCCGCAAGATTTGACAAGAATAGAGTCCGGAACCAAGGACTTCGGTGGCGTGGTACTGAGGTCAAATCCTCCTCCAAAACACAATACACTCACCGTCAATAAGGGTTCACAATATAACAAGTTTAAGGTGCAAATTTAACGGATTTACAAAATTTCCAGAATCTGGGCAACGACCGCTCCGCGGTGCGGTGCCACCGCGCCGAGGTCGTCATCAGACGAACCAAATTTTACAAAATCGATTTATGTTGGAAAATCATCTTTTGATGTAATAAGTTTAAACATGCAAGTTATGGAATCATCAAAACACTTTCAAACAACCATTTTGTAAAGCTTTTCACCATTTAACTCAAAGATCCATACACATTTTATAAAAATCTTGATTTCAAAGATTTTTACCCATCAATCTTTACAAAACCCATTTCTATGTAGTTAGATGATACATGCAATGTTTAAAACGTATAAAAAACAGAAAGTTTAAGTTATTATACCCCAAAGAAAGTGAAGATGTCAAGATCAAGCAAGATGTGATGGAGGTCCTTGATGTGAGACGGTGATTTCGACCCGAAAACGATATAACCCAAGTAAACCTCCAAATGGATGATCAACCCTAGCTTCCCATGATGATATAAACGATTTATAGTGGTGAAATTGGTGATTATTTGTTGTTTACTTGCTGGAATTTACAGTCACAAAGAGATAAATTTGATAGAGGGTGTTTGTGTGTGTGTGTTATGCTCCAAGAGTGAGAGAGAGAGTTAAGGTGATATGTGTGGGTGAATGTAAAGTGAAATGGGACTTGTATGACCCTAAAAGAGTCATAAATCTGCCCAACATGAGGTGTTGACACGTTTGGGGACAGGTGTCAAAAGGATGTTACATGCAATTGGTGACTCACAACTCAACAAAACAAGTCTGTCCAGGGGATGACTGCGGCGCGGCCAGCCCACCGCGGCGCGCCCAGTCCATTTCCTGGATTTGCTTCGTTTTGTTCGTGTTGTCGTTAAGTGTATGCATTCGTTTAGGATTCCCGATTGTTTTACAAATGAACTTAGGAAAGTTCATATAAGTATTATTGGTATTTTGATTCATTTAAATGATAACTTTTAAGTTTGGATTCAAGACACGCACGATTTCGGTAAAAGATAAAACAAGCGCAAAAGCATGATATCTCGAGTATAAAGGATCCGTTAACCGACAAATTTGGCATAAACCTTCTAACTTATATTTATGAGAATACTAACTAATTGGCACTTAGATAAATAAAATTATTACGTCTCAGGGACGAACCAGCAAATACAGAAAACCCGATACTCAAAAACAGTAAATTGTGAGCAAAACAAAGCGAAATGCAAGGGTCAAAACAATTGCGAATAATATAATAAAATAATGACGGTAACTCAAGTACCTCAAATTGACGGGACGTCACAGCCTCCCCCAGTTAAAAGAATTTCGTCCTCGAAATTACTTAATGAGTATCGCTACCAGAAAATAGATGGGGAAATTTCCGCTGCATCTCGTCCTCCCGCTCCCACGTAAACTCAGCTCCAAACTTAGAGTTCCATCGGACCTTTACAATAGGAATCCGACTCCGCCGCAAACGCTTGACCTCTCGGTCAACGATTTCCACCGGCTCCTCTATTACGTGAAGTGAATCATCCAAATTTAGTTTCTCCAAAGGCACAATTAATGACTCGTCAGCAAGACACTTCTTGAGATGCGATACATGAAATACGTTGTGCACACCGCTCAGCTCAGGTGGCAACTCAATACGATAAGCTACTGGTCCAACACGGGACAAAATCTTAAAAGGACCCGTAAAACGTGGACTTAGCTTGCTGCGCTTCTCAAAACGAAACACGCCCTTCCAAGGAGAAACCTTCAATAACACCATATCGCCGACCTGGAATTCCAAGGGCTTACGACGCAAATCCGCGTACTTCTTCTGGCGATCTCTCGCGGCTAACAAACGATCCTTAATCCTAAAGATCTTATCAGTCGTCTCCTGGATCAACTCGGGACCCGTAATCTGACTATCACCAATCTCAGCCCAACAAAGTGGAGACCTACACTTACGACCGTAAAGAGCTTCAAAAGGCGCGCAATTAATACTGGAGTGGTAACTATTGTTGTACGAAAACTCGACCAAGGGAAAATGCCTATCCCAACTCCCGCCAAAATCTAAAACACACGCGCGTAGCATATCTTCCAACGTCTGAATCGTGCGCTCACTCTGTCCATCGGTCTGAGAGTGATAAGCCGTACTCATATCTAGTCTCGCGCCTAAAGCTCGCTGTAGCGTCTGCCAGAACCTCGAAGTAAATCGCGCGTCGCGATCAGAAATAACAGATACATGAATTCCATGCCTGGCCACGATTTCATCAATATATAACCTAGACAACTTCTCTATTCGGTAATCTTCTCGAATAGGCAGAAAATGCGTTGACTTAGTCAGCCGATCAACAATGACCCAAATGGTATCATAACCTCCCGAAGACCTAGGAAGCTTTGTCACAAAATCCATCGTAATATTCTCCCACTTCCACTGTGGGATTTCCGGCTGCTGAAGAAGGCCAGAAGGCTTCTGATTCTAAGCCTTAACTTTAGAACATGTCAAACACTTGCCTACATACTCGGCAATCGCCCTCTTCATGCCAGGCCACCAGTAAAAATCTTTCAAATCGTGGTACATCTTATCCGCTCCGGGATGAACGGAGTAATTCGACTTGTGACCTTCATCCAAAATTAACTGCCTAAGACCGACGGGAACCCAAATACGGTCCAAGAAATACAATACCTCGTCGTCTTTCGGCTCCAACTGACGTGCCAAACTAAATAATCATTCATCCTTCATACGATCTTCGGTGAGAGCCTCCTGCTGAGCCTGAATAATACAAGTCTTCAAACTCGACTGAATGGAAACCATCATAGCGCGAACTCTCACCGGCTTAACCGATTCATTGCGACTTAACGCATCGGCTACAACATTAGCCTTTCCCGGATGATAACGAATCTCACAATCATAATCGTTAAGCAATTCCACCCATCGGCGTTGCCTCATATTCAACATCTTTTGGTCAAAGATGTGCTGTAACGACTTATGATCAGTGAACACAGTACACTTAGTACCGTACAGATAATGACGCCAAATCTTTAAAGCAAAAACCACTGCGCCTAACTCCAAATCATGGGTCGTGTAGTTCTTCTCATGAATCTTTAACTGACGAGAGGCATAGGCAATGACCTTTCCATTCTGCATCAGCACACACCCGAGTCCCTTATGCGAAGCATCGCAATATACAACAAAATTTTCGGTACCCTCGGGAAGACTCAAGATAGGAGCATCACACAACCGCTTCTTTAATAACTGAAAAGCTTCTTCCTGCTCAGCACCCCAAATAAACTCCTCGTTCTTCTGAGTCAACTTCTTCATAGGCGAGGTTATCTTCGAAAAATTCTCGATAAAGCGACGGTAATAACCTGCTAGACCCAAGAATGAACGGATATCGGTGGGCGTCTTAGGAGCAACCCAATCTCTGACGGCCTTAATCTTGGCAGGATCAACGTGGATGCCTTCCTCGCTAACCACATGGCCAAGAAATTGAACCTCGGATAACCAAAACTCGCACTTTGAGAACTTAGCGTAAAGCTGCTCCTTCCTGAGCAACTCCAACACTATTCTCAAGTGGTCCTCGTGCTCATCACGACTACGAGAATAAATCAGGATATCATCGATGAACACTATCACAAACTTATCGAGGTAAGGACGGCAGATACGGTTCATCATTTCCATAAAAGCTGCAGGAGCATTCGTGAGACCGAATGGCATAACTAAAAACTCATAATGACCGTATCGCGTCCGAAAAGCAGTCTTTGGAACGTCCTCCTCTTGCACTCTCAGCTGATGATAACCGGACCGTAAATCGATCTTAGAAAAGAAACATGAACCTTGAAGTTGATCGAACAAATCATCTATACGAGGTAAAGGATAGCGGTTCTTTACTGTCAGCTTATTCAACTCTCGGTAATCTATACATAATCTCATCGAACCATCCTTCTTCTTTACAAAGAGTACCGGCGCGCCCCACGGAGAGAAACTCGGTCTAATGAAGCCTTTATCCACTAACTCCTGGATTTGCTTTGAAAGCTCTAACATCTCCGAAGGTGCTAACCGATAAGGAGCCTTTGCCACTGGCGCTGCTCCGGGAACTAAGTCGATCCTAAACTCTACCTCACGTCTAGGCGGTAAACCAGGTAAGTCCTCTGGGAACACATCGGGGAAATCACATACTACTGGTTTCTCCTCCAGCTTCTCAGTGTTGTCCTTCTTCACAAGGTGTGCAAGAAAGAGTGAACAGTCCCGATTAATGTACTCCCGGACTTTCATACACGAGACGATCTTGAGGCGCTTCCCTGCCTTATTTCCTTGAACTAATAGTGGCTCTCCATGCGGTAACGGAATACGGATCATCTTCTCAAAACATAAGATCTCCGCACGATGCGTCTCTAACCAATCCATGCCTATAATTACGTCGAAGTTACCTAACCTAATTGGAATTAAGTCGATAGGAAAAGAGTGGTCGTCGAAACTAACACTACAGTCGGAAATTAACTCAGTCGCATACAAAAACTCGCCATCAGCCAATTCTATCTCAAAGGAAGGTACTAAAGGTATAGACTTACAGGGAATCATAGTCCTAAACTCATCAGATATAAAACTTCTATCCGCACCAGAATCAAATAAGATAAACGCAGGTCGACCACAAACAAGAAATGTACCTGTAACAACGTGTGGGTCCTGCTGAGCCTCCTTGGCTCCCATAACAAACGCTCTACCACGAGGAGCATTACCAGCTGCAGCTAACTTAGGACACTTGTCCCTAAGATGCTCGGGGGATCCACATTCATAGCAATTGCCCTTCGGGGTCTTACAGAAATTTTCAGTGTGCCCTAACTTCTTGCACCTACCACATACCCAACAAGCAACTTCTTTGGTGTGGTTCCTTCCACACCGATCACACTTCGGGTATTTACTCTGGGTACCCGATGCCACAGCAGCATAAGATTTCACCACTTGAGGAGCGTCATTCCTCCTAAACCTCTTCCTTGAATCCTCATTGCCGTTTCCACCACTCCGTTTCGCTCCGGAGTTTTGCTTCACAATCATCGGGGGTAACTCACCATCCCGGACCGCATTCTGAGTCAAAGTAATCGCAATTTCCACCGCGCTCTGAAATGTGCTCGGTTTGCTGGATAGGACACTCTTACGGATTGCTGGGGGTAATCCGTGAGTGTAGCGACCGATTCGCTTGAGCTCCGGTCGAACCAAATGGGGAACTAGTTGGGACAAAGCGTGAAAACGCGTTGTGTACCCCTGTATGTCTGACCCAACCATGGTCAAGTTCCACAATTCATCTTCCAACTTCTGAATCTCGGATTCAGGAACATACTCAATGATCATCAGCTCCTTCAGTTGTTCCCAAGTCATGGTGTTAATCTCCGCTCGGCCTCGCACATTCACGACCGAGTTCCACCATGTCAGAGCTGTTCCCTGAAATACAAACGCAGCAAATCGGACTAGATCTTTGTCCGCACAGTCAATAGCATCGAAGATAGATTCCATCTTTTCCATCCACTGGAGCGTTCCAGTCGCTCCCTCATTGCCTCGGTACTCTGGGGCCTTACAGCTCATGAAAGTCTTCAGCTTGCAACCAGCGCCTCGAGCTGAGCCCTCTGCTCTACCTGATCCAGTAATCACGACTTCGGGACCCTCATTATTAACAATCGGCTCAGGACCCTCATTATTAACAACCATCTCAGGACCCTCATTATTAACAACCGGCTCGGGATTTCCAGAACCCGAACCATTACCTTGGGCGGTGCCCTCTCGAAGTTGAGCTACAAGCTCGGGCATCATCGCCGCTAACTGCTGAGCAATCATCTGAGCCATGTCAGGATTCGTATTATTTTCCACATTGTTCCTTCTCGCATTAGACGTATTCGCTCTCGCATTCTGACTCGCGGTATTAGCCCTCGCGTTCGCAGTAGCACGTCTAGCAGAACTTCGTGTCGCAACTCTCCTCTTAGGCGCCATCGTCCTAAAATAAAAAGGAAAGAAAATCGATCAGCAAATGTGTGCAAAAACAAGGCCAAAAGCCACAAAAACAACGCGAAATAAACACGTATGAAAATAGTGCACACATTGCAATCAGAGAAATCGATTCAAAAGCCTATGGTCATAGTCCAAGTGATTTACTCAGTTTAAATTACTGGGTTCGCTATAACATTTGGCTCTGATACCAACTTCTGTCACACCCCGCTTATAGCGGAAACACGGAATGTTCCAATTATAATATCAAAGTCAAGATTACAACAATATAACCGATAAACAAAACGTCAGATTAAATAGATCATGCCAAATGTTACAAAATACATCAATAAGTCAAGGGCGGTAAGACGCCTAGTACAAATACAATTCCAAAAGAAATCAACAAAAGGATCGTCATGGAAATTACAATAAACAGTTCAAATTCAAATTTCCCAAAAGCAAGCGATCCAAAAATAAACTATGGCATGATCACGGAAATCCTCAATTTCCTCCAAAGCGTTAAAACGACATCAACAACATGTTGGTGAATTATTCGTAATTTTAAAGTAAAAGTGACCCATCGACAAATTTCAATAATCATCATCAGTTCAAAAAAAGAAAATATCTTGTTATACATCCAATTGGTGAAAGGTACTATGCCTAAGTAGTCATACATCTCGATCCTGAACCAATCAGTTTAATCCCCTATCCTAAGGTGCGTTAAACCGAAGGCAAACAGTTTAATCATACAGTTTAAAATTAAGGTCATAACATCCGCTCGTAGTAACAGCCTACAGAGGAATGCGGGTTAGGTACATAACCCAATACAGATCTATACATATGAACCACGGGCAAAAGCTTAACGAGTGTATTAGAGGGGAGCCACCGTGGCTTAAACGCTTAAAACTAAGGCAGACCAAATTCACTGGGTAAACAAGATAATCAGTAATATTTCCGCATTAAAGCAGACAGTTTAAAAATACACAGCAGTTCAAAATACGCTTTACAGCCCAAAAGTATTTAAGACAAGGGCTACGAATAACTCACAGATAAAGCTTCAGCAAACAAATATCGGGTACACCAACAAAGAGTTACAACTCCACCGCCTAAGTGCCTTAAAACAATAAACAACATAGTCTCAGTATCTCTATAAGTCTAGGTCCGGTTTAGCCTTGTCGGTTAAGATTAAGTTAAATAAGATAATCCAAATATTGATAAGTTTAAATGAGGTGACGTATTTAGAAGGCGATGTTCCGCGTAAAACAGGACCATCCGGAGGGATATCGGCGTTCCACGTCATAATCGTCAACTGGAAGAGGATGATAATCCGAATCGAAAATGATTACTAGGAGTATCGGTTAATAGGATATCGTTAACAAGTTTCAGTAGATCGACCAAGGTCAACGGAAACAATGTTGACTTGGTCAAAGTCAAACGTAAGGAATGTTGACTTTATAAAAGTCAAAGGTCAATTATGTTGACTTATGAAAGTCAAATGTCAATTATGTTAGACTTATTAAAGTCAAAATCAATTTAAAAGTCCAACTTGACACTTTAAATAATTTGAAGTGTTTTCATACCAAAATATTTAGAGTAAAATACCTTTTTAAATCCATTTATAGAGTTTGCCGCAAAACATATTTTTATGGCTTAAAACGATGATCAAAAATGTGGCGAAGATTAATATGTCGCAAAAAGGTTGAAAACATCCGTTTTAAGTAATATTATGATATTTTTGATTGCGTTGGCGTCTTTGAGTCCAAAGACAATATTATTGCATAATACGTTTCTTTTAAGTATTTAAGTATTTTAATGTCGTAAAAAGTCGTGAATGGAAAATCCGGCAGCGTTTCCGCATCAAAAATTATTTGTCCAAAATCCGTACACTTTCCCGCTTCATAACAAGTTACATAATACAATAATAAGTTAATTACGATACTTTCGGTTAGATTACATTTTTAATATATTTCGTCCAATCTCAATCCAAATCCGATAATATAACAAGTGTTGGTCTAGTATTTACTCCTAACCGTTTTCAAGGCTAAAACCGAATAACGATGGATAATGAAAACGAGGAATTCTCAAGGATAGCAATTTATACCGTTAACACCCGCAAGATTTGACAAGAATAGAGTCCGGAACCAAGGACTTCGGTGGCGTGGTACTGAGGTCAAATCCTCCTCCAAAACACAATACACTCACCGTCAATAAGGGTTCACAATATAACAAGTTTAAGGTGCAAATTTAACGGATTTACAAAATTTCCAGAATCTGGGCAACGACCGCTCCGCGGTGCGGTGCCACCGCGCCGAGGTCGTCATCAGACGAACCAAATTTTACAAAATCGATTTATGTTGGAAAATCATCTTTTGATGTAATAAGTTTAAACATGCAAGTTATGGAATCATCAAAACACTTTCAAACAACCATTTTGTAAAGCTTTTCACCATTTAACTCAAAGATCCATACACATTTTATAAAAATCTTGATTTCAAAGATTTTTACCCATCAATCTTTACAAAACCCATTTCTATGTAGTTAGATGATACATGCAATGTTTAAAACGTATAAAAAAACAGAAAGTTTAAGTTATTATACCCCAAAGAAAGTGAAGATGTCAAGATCAAGCAAGATGTGATGGAGGTCCTTGATGTGAGACGGTGATTTCGACCCGAAAACGATATAACCCAAGTAAACCTCCAAATGGATGATCAACCCTAGCTTCCCATGATGATATAAACGATTTATAGTGGTGAAATTGGTGATTATTTGTTGTTTACTTGCTGGAATTTACAGTCACAAAGAGATAAATTTGATAGAGGGTGTTTGTGTGTGTGTGTTATGCTCCAAGAGTGAGAGAGAGAGTTAAGGTGATATGTGTGGGTGAATGTAAAGTGAAATGGGACTTGTATGACCCTAAAAGAGTCATAAATCTGCCCAACATGAGGTGTTGACACGTTTGGGGACAGGTGTCAAAAGGATGTTACATGCAATTGGTGACTCACAACTCAACAAAACAAGTCTGTCCAGGGGATGACTGCGGCGCGGCCAGCCCACCGCGGCGCGCCCAGTCCATTTCCTGGATTTGCTTCGTTTTGTTCGTGTTGTCGTTAAGTGTATGCATTCGTTTAGGATTCCCGATTGTTTTACAAATGAACTTAGGAAAGTTCATATAAGTATTATTGGTATTTTGATTCATTTAAATGATAACTTTTAAGTTTGGATTCAAGACACGCACGATTTCGGTAAAAGATAAAACAAGCGCAAAAGCATGATATCTCGAGTATAAAGGATCCGTTAACCGACAAATTTGGCATAAACCTTCTAACTTATATTTATGAGAATACTAACTAATTGGCACTTAGATAAATAAAATTATTACGTCTCAGGGACGAACCAGCAAATACAGAAAACCCGATACTCAAAAACAGTAAATTGTGAGCAAAACAAAGCGAAATGCAAGGGTCAAAATAATTGCGAATAATATAATAAAATAATGACGGTAACTCAAGTTCCTCAAATTGACGGGACGTCACAATTTTACCCTTCTGTTCATTTTTATATTGAATGTCGTACAAAATCCAAATTAACCATAAATCCAAATTAAACATAAATCCAAATGTCTTATAAAATCCAAATGTCTTACAAAATCAAAATTAAAAAATTAATAATAAGAATAGTTTATATTCTTTATCAAATTATAGAAGAGGGTCACTAAACATTATAAAGTAATAATCATTTTTATTCCAAAACTCTTATTAAAAATATTGTTCTAAATTTAAATAGAAAATAAAGAACAATTTTGTTGGAGATGGCACCTATACTAATGGACAAACAAGGAAGGCAGCAGAATACTCATTTCCACCCATTGGTTTGAGGTCTTCCGCCCAAATTGACTCGCAATCAACTTCTACTTGTTTTTACTCAACCCATTACAACCCATGTGAAAAACAGATGGTGCCCAAATTCACCCGTAAAGCTAAATTGTAAGTCCAAACTCAACCCAATTTTCATTGTTTGGGTTGATTTGCCAGGTCTAGAGGCGGCGATGGCTGGCTGGAGGAGGAGGCCGCGGTGGCTGGTTGGCTGGAGGTGGCGGTGGTATGTGGAGAGAGGGGTATGACGATGGAAACAGGCCATGAGTTGTATGATTGTTCGAGTCTGCATATATTCAAATGGGACTGAGTCTGCGTTTTGGGTCCGTGGTCTGGACCGAGTCCGAGCCACCTATGAATTATCAAACGCGCAGACCACGGACCGAGTCCATGGTCTGAGTCTCGGTCCGTGGTGATCGCAAACATGCCCTAAGTGTCATAAGGAGAACTTCGTTTTGATCGAGAACATGTACTATTCAAGTGTCTTGAACTCATTTAATTTATAAAAAGTTCGTTTTTGTTTACGATCCAAAATTTAAATTTAGGATGTTGAACAAGTTTTGATATAATCATATAAGATTGATTTTGGTATTTTCTAGTACCCATAAAAAACAAATCTTTTAGAATCAATGAGAAAATAGTTTTACGATCTTTGCAGGATAGATAAATAGTATTTTGTGGGATCCTTTCTAGTGACCATTAGGATCTGCATATGACCTTCTTCTAATAGATAAAGTATCCCACATGTTATAAATACGCATACCTCAAAAGTGAAGAATTTAGACTTTTGTACCTTGATTTCATATGAGAAAAGTAACTTTACCTTCTTCGTTGGGGTAATATAATATCGGAATTCTTGGGAATGTCCCCATTCCTCTAGAATATCTTAAAGGTCTGCGGGAATGTAGTGATACGAGTATAGAGAAATGATCTTGATAATTTAGAGGGTTTTTAAGATATTGATGTTGTAAACCGAAGCTTTTTCAAAAACCAGTAAAGTGATCCTCACAGGATATACCGAGTTTTGAGAAAGTAAAAATGTTTGTAAGATCCTTAGTAGGATCCATAGAGAAGTCTTCATTAGAACGATTATTCCCTTAGATCTAAATTAATTGGCATATTTTTTTTAAATAAATAATTTGAATTCACATACCTTAACCGACATAATGTAATTCCAAACCTTCAAAGTATTCGATCTTGAATGACGTCCAAGTCTTTTGCGTTAGTTTTCATATTTTGATCTATTCAAGGATCTCCACGGGGATCTTGAATTTCTTCTGAAGTTACTAAATTATCTTCATCAATAAATCCTTTTCAGGATTTTGAACTAATCTTTTTCATCACACCAGGTTCCTTAAGAGGATTTCTTCTTGTATATTGGCTTCAAGATTTTGAGGGGTTGTCTCCATGTCTTTAAGATGTCTTTGGGATCTTCATGAGTCATTTTCAGGATCTTTGGGTTTGTCCCCATTCCTTCAAATGTTAAACACTTGGGCTAAACCAATAATGCGTGGGCCAAGCCAGATATACGTGGAACTAAGCCAATGATCTTGAAATAACTTGGGACTAAGCCAACTATCTTGGAATATCTTGGGAATAAGCCAATGATCCTAATAAAGTTGGGGACTAAGCCGATTTTGTGACATGATAATGCCAAAAGCAAAGGATAACCAATGATCATGAGAAATTTGGGGACTAAGCCGATGATCACTTGGAGAACTTAGTACTTCGTCAATTTTTTGACATGTTAATGCCAAAACCCTTGGTAACATGAATATGTTACAACCAATTGCATGACATGTCAATGTCACAACCATTTGGATTAAAACCATCATCCACATAGCGTTAACATTTCATATTGGTTTGATTCTTAGGTCAATGATCATGAAATTGCCGGACACTGTTAATATCACGATCCCATAACCCTGATTCTAAGATCGAACACGCGCGCTCCTGACGAGGTGTATAAACCCATTTTCTAGAAAGGTGGATAACTTTAACCTTTAGAAGAGATCATTATCTCTTTAAACTTAGAGAGGTGGACAACCTCTATCTTCAAGTGATGATATCCAAACTGCAAAACGAAAAGATCTTGGGTGATGGCGGGTGTTAGTTTTGGCTAACACCCCTCCGATGCTTAAGCCAGTAAGTGTGATAATAACGAAATAAAAATAAAGAAATAAAATAAAGAGATAAGATAAAGAGATAGAAAACATACTTTTTTTAAGTTAACAAATTTTACTTTTTAAGTTACATATGATAGGCTTTCAAGTAGATGGCATTCCATGATCTCGGCAGAATGCTTCCCTCCATTGTAGCTAATCAGTAAGCTCTTTTGCCAGCTTCAGAATCAATGAAGTAAGGATCTTCCCATTTTGGTGCAAGCTTCCCATCTGCTGGATTCGTTGTATTTTGAAAAGCTTTCCTTATGACCAATTCCCTTACTTGAAATCTCCTTATCCTTATATTCTTGTTATATGATCTCGAGATACTTTGCCGATATGTTGCGATTCTTATTTTGTCAAGATCCCTAATTTCATCCATTGTATCGAGATCCTCCATTAACCATGAGAATCAATAATCATGACGTCAATGGATCAAATGTCAATTGGATCCGATACAAGACCTCCGATTCTTTTCAGAGGTGATTACAAACAATGGAGAGCAATATTTTTCGATTTTATCGAGAGACAAGAATATGGATAACAAATGAAAGAAGTCATCGAAAATGGTCCAAACAGAATTATGGTGAAGGTAATTAATGAAGATGGATCGGAAAGTGATGGTACACCCGAGAATATTTTCACTCAAATGACGAACGATGAGAAGAAAAAATCACATGGCTAATCGACTAGCACGTTCGCACATTATGAATGCCATTCTAAATGACATCTTCATGAACATTGGTAGTCACAAAACCGCAAAGGAAATTTTTTGTGAACTCACTAAACAACTACAAGGAAGCAAAGCGGGTGAAAATATCAAGATGATTAGTGCAATGTATAAGTCAGAAGAATTTCGAGCAGTAGATGGTGAAATGCTCGAGCAAACGTACAATCGTTTTTGTGGGTTACTTAATGAATTGAGGAAAAACGGATTTGAAAAGACTCAGCTTGAAGCAAATGTGAAGTTCATGAACACGTTAAAGCCGGTTTGGAAAAGATTTACATCAAATCTCAAGCAAAACATCAACATTCAAACGACTCCAGTTCACAATGTATTTTAATGCCTCATGCAAAATGAAGAAGAAGTTATGGAACTTATGGAAGAAATGAAGGTGAAAACAAAGAAAGAGAATGATCCATTGGATCTTGTTATGGAAAAGATAGATGAATTATCAAAGAAATCATTTGCATCTGAAAAAGTGTCACAATCAAAGGTTTTTCTTCACGCAGTGCAACCTTCCTCTAAATACTCAGTTTAATTCCCAAATGATGAAGATGACTACAATCCAACCCCAAATCAGGAAGATGAAGACTCGGAAGAAGAAATCTCACAAATGATTGCATTACTTTCAAACATGGTTCAAAAGAATAAGTTTGGGAGATCAATGCTCAAAGGTTTCAATCAGCTCAAAGAAACTACACCAACAATAACAACAATCGAAACCGTTCATCTTTCAACAATCAACTCTCGAAGAAAAATGCTCAACCACCGCTTCAAGTGAAGAATACTCAAGATGAATCAAACAAAGAAGTGAACAAGGATGTAAGTTAAGTGATACGCTACAAGTGAAAGCAACCTGGGCATTTTGCAAGAGATTGTAAGATGAGAGTGGTGAATAATTTTGAGTACTACTGTCAAAAGATGTTAATGGAGAGGAAGAAAGAAGCTAGTCGGGGAAAAGGTCAAGCTTTTCTGACTGAGGGTGCAGATTGGATGAGAGATTCTAATAATGAGGAACAAGTAAGTGCTCACTTTTCTCACATGTCATTGATGGCGGATGCATAATTTGAAGACTTAGACGAGGATAGTAGCTTCTTTCTTCATATTTTGAAGACTCAGACTCAGACGAGGATATGTCAAAGTTTGATAAATGATAGTAGCTTCCATCAAAGTGAAGTTGAACGTATTTCCAAAGAAAACTTGGAATTATGTTCAAAACTGAAAGATTTAGAACTAGAGTTTGTTAAACGAGGTCAAACGGACCAAACAATTCATCTAAACATGACCAAAACGATTCACTTTTACATAAAAAGGATGATCTTGGTTTTGCTGAAAATAAATTTGTGGAAAACCCAAAATTTATTAAACGAGTCATATCAAAGTGTTGCCCCCTCTATGATTTTGTTTTTGTTAATGCTTCAAATGAAGAAATTCCGGAAGAAAAATTTTGTGTGGATGCAAAAAGGAAACGGGGGGACAAATGTCAAACACGTTTTGAATATATTGAAACTAATAACAAATATTTTGAACAAGATTCCCCTAACACATATAAATCTCCACCACAAGATTGGAAACCCGCAAATGCGATTCCTACTTTTTCCAAAGAAAAAAACGTAAGTGTACAACCTTCGAAAGTGTTATATTATACAACAAAGTTGATTATAGAACAACATTTAGAAGAGTTGCAAACTTACATTTTTGACATGAACGTTTCAAATGAATTAGAAAGAACCATATTTCTTGAAAAATACGAAGCTTACTTTGAAAGAATTGAATTGGAAAATTTTCAACTTGAAAAGAAAGCAAACACGAATGTGAATTTGCTTGCAAAAGAGAAAATTGAGTATGGTAAATTGTGGGAAAGGTTTTGTATCCTCGAAGAACATGTTAAATCTCTTTCAAATGTATCATCATCAACAAACTCACATGTTACAAAAAGTCAATTTGATCAAAAAGTAATGTTTTATCAAAAGGCTTTACATGAAAAAGAACAAACCATTGATCTTTTGGAAAAACAGATTTGCTTAATGTGTCAAAACCGAATCATTCTAATGATAAAACTTTTAACCATCTCTAAAGATTCTTTCAAATGAAAAATCAATGGAAAAGGATTCTCTTAAAAGCTCCCTCAAAACGAAAGGTTCGGTGATGCCTAATTTGATAAGTCAATCTAAAAGAAAAATGTCACTTTTCAAGAAATTAAGAAAAAAACGAGACATTAATGCATTGGCAAGAAAAATTGATTTTAATTCTAGAGACATGGATGAATGGTTTGATTCGGATTAAACTTTTGATACCTCGTTTGACCATTTCTTTAAGAAAAACACAAATGTAACTACCAAAGATGCAAAACAATCTAAGGAAGTTACATCATCGAAAGTGAATGCTAATAAATTTTCTAGTGTTCCAGTTCAAGGGAAAGGAGGTGTAGAGACAGTTTGGAAAGCTAAAAGTGAAGTGAAAGATGTCAAGGGCAACGGGTCGAAGAAGAAGAATGTGTCTAAAATTGAGACTAAAATTTGTAATAAAGTTTTCGTTAAAGCCAGTTTGTCATTTGATAATTCTAAACTTGTAAAAAAAATGCTTAAAACCAATTTTGATTGTGGTTTTCATTTTAATGAAATTGTTGATGTTTCAAATAATTTTGTGCTTACTAACAAACGAGGACCCATTTTTAAGTGGGTACCTAAAACACCTTAATTGTGTTGTGCACACCCATCATGTGTGGTATTTAGATTCAGGCTGTTCAAACACATGAGCGGGAGGGAGGATCTATTGTCAAATTTTGTGAAGAAATATATGGGCACAATACGATTTAGTAATGATCACTTTGGAACAATTGAAGGAGTTGGTGATTTGCGATATGATAAGATTACAATCAAGGATGTTGCATACGTGCGGGATTTACATCATAATTTGTTTAGTATCGGTCAATTATGTGACAAGGATCTTGAAGTTAATTTTCGAAAAACGATGTGTGCGGTTCGTGAATATGATGGGAAGTATTTAATCACAGGATCCAGGAAAATGAATCTTTACACGATCAATATGAAAGAATTCAAGACCGATAAAACCGTGTGTCTTTTGTCTTAAGCCGACTCTCAAGACACTTGGTTGTGGCATAGGCGTCTTACTCACTTGAATTTCAACAACATCAATACGTCTTTTCGAAACTAGGCCAAACTATATTGAACTATCTCGAGCTATCTTGAACTATATTAAACTACCTCGATCTATTCCAAACTATATCAAACCATATAACTGGCTAAACTTAATCCTAGAGGTACTTATATTACGCTATTTATCAAGGGCCCTTAGGAGGCGGCTTCGTACATTGGATCTATCCCAACACAATTTACTGTGAGTTTTTCATACCCTTTTTTCGCTATGTTTGGGGTGAAAAGCGTAACTATTATTCGAACTATCTTATTTATCTCAATTGTACGTGGATCTATTTAGAGATTAATTGCTAGAGTTATTATTATCACCCCGTATACCTATGCGGTATACACGCCCCCAACCTTATACACATGTTAACTCTTTGAGCCCCTAGTTCGTATATATAGATCTATATGGGCACGACTAGCCCTCATCTATCTGATAGAAGTTGGGTAAAACACTAAACTATTGGTAGATGTTATGACCCGTACCTTACTATTATTATATTGTCATTGGATTGATAACCCGATGGTGGGGGAGGCATAGAAATTATATGTCAGCCTCAGGTCGTAAACTCTATAACAATTGCTCTACATATATTTGAACTATTAAATTGAGATGAACAATTTCTGATTTCATTTTATATATGAACGAACTATGAGTTCATATATAAACTAACTATGTTTTAACTAAAACTATGATTTCAAAATTATATTGTATTTACTTATAAAACTGCGAAAGTTCACCAACTTTTGTTGACGTTCCATTTTCTAACGCTTTTCCGGAGATTTAGGATGCTGCTTTTGAGACATGCCTTTGTGTATTATTTGGATCGTTTGTGCTACCGTGGAACTTTGTTTTGTTTTGTTTAGTTCCCTTGTGATCCATTTGACATTTCTTTTGTTATGTATTTGTAACATTTGTACTATTTATTTCGTCGTAAACGTTTGTAAACTTTTATTTATTCAATGGCATGTTAGTGTTGTTTGTTATATACCTTGTCTCCTGGTATAATATCGTTCGCACCTCGTGTTTCCACTTTAGCGGGGTGTGGCAGACTGTCGTAGATAAACGACACAACGCATTTAAACACCGTATCAGTTGAATTTGAATCTGATTTACACATCTTGCTATTATGATTATCAAATTGGTTAACTTCATCAAATTCAGTTCGTCATTAACTAAGAGAAAACAACAAGGATGATGACGTGGATAAATATGTGAAACGCCATTGATATATACTTAGATAAAACATATGGCTTTTGAAGTTTTTTCATTTAAATTAATATTTTCTTTTTTGATAAATCATATATCCCGTTTGGTTCACTAAATCTCAGAGAACCGAAAGGAATTGAAAGAATTCTTGTTGCATCTTGTTTTGTTGGACAACTGAAGAAATTGGAATCTACTTAAATTCTCTCAGATTCTTTCCTTCGTGGAATTCAAAATTCCCTTTTAGTTTTTAAAAGAATTCAAGATTTCATGATTTTATGGAGTTCAACCCAGTTTACTAAAAACTTCTTTCACACAAATCCTAGCATTTTAATATAGCCCAACGTTTTTCGTAAATGTATTCGACAATGTAGTTGAAGGCTAGCTTAAAAATGTAAAATGATACATAATAACTAAGTAAGATAAAGTTAATAAGTGATAATTATGTAATTTGTTATATTATAATATAAAAATACTTCTATGTACCTGCTTGACACAACTTGTTTATTAAAAATCTCTATTTTATTTTTATCGAAAAAAGTGGCCCATGCTTAGCTGCGATTGTAGATTGGAGTAACATATATATTGACATGTATCCGTCTTTAATACATATATTGCGTATGCTATTTTAGATTGATATTACCAACATTTGTTCAAATCACGTAATAATAAATATATAATATTAAGGATATTTGTACTTTTTAGAGGAAAGAAAAAGAAAAAGCTATCTTATTCTAAATTTTACAATGCTTAGCCCAAGCTTCGCTACAGGTTTTAACTTTTAAGCCTCTATTTTTTGTTTTAATTTTCACATTATGTTGGTACTTGAATTATTATATGTTACCACCATATGGCTTTTGGTTTTGCTGTACATATGAATGTAAGTTTCTATGTTTTTCTCTAAAGTTTAGTTTAACTCATATTTTAATATTAATATTTACCACCTGCTAAATACCAGTAACACTATTTTTAAGTCAGGTTCTAGGCCGGTTCGGATGGGTCGGCTAGTGTTTTGTTTAGCTACGTTTATTTATTTATTTATTTTTATTTTCTTCTAATAAAATAATAAAATTTATTTATTTATTTTTATTTTCTTCTAATGGATGTGGGTTGGTTTTAGTTTAAGGTGGTGTTTCGTTTAACAAAAAATAACATTGTTTTGTTTAGCTACGTTTCGTATGAGTCTTTTTTCCAATTTTTTTTACTTTTTACTTCGAAAAGGGCTCGGCCTCAACGCGCGGAGTAACCCTTCGTTGGAAATAAAATCCGTATTTAAAAAAAAATTAAATAGTATCTTTATAATAAATTTTATTTTTGTTGAAGAAAAAGTTATAGGGTTTTGCTTTGGTGTTTAGACCAAATTACATTATTGTTTAGTTAACGTTGATATAAGAATTTCAAATTTATCTCTACTAACCTATATAAATATCATATTTATCCTTCTTAAATTCAAAAATATCAAATAAATCCAAATTAATAATTTATCCTAATTAAAACTCTAAAATCATTAGTAATTATCCAAAAATTAGTAAATCACTAATTTACCTTTTTCTCTTTCATAAAGTCTTAAATCTGCACGCATAAAGCCTAAAATTTTGCCACAATATTTGACTTATTAGATTTAATAAAATATTTGAGAAAATATGGTTACACATTCGGAAGCATCGACCAATACCACAACTGCACAACCAAAAAGAATCAACCAAATTAATAGGAATATCCATAAATTTGAATCAAGTACAAAAACAATTTAAAACAGAGAAAAACGTTTTTATTATTCAAACATAGCAAAATATTTTAAACAACTGAAGCAACTAGTTTCGTAAAACTAAGGTTATCAATAGACCAAACCAAAATAAACCAAAAACCAAAACAACTACTTTGGTGAAACAACAGTTATCAGCAGACCAAACAACAACCCAAAATAGACTAAAGCAACTAGTTTGATTTACTAATTTTTGGATAATTACTAATGATTTTGGAGTTTTAATTAGAATAAATTATTAATTCGGATTTATTTGATATTTTTGAATTTAAGAAGAGTAAATATGATATTATCAAGTTTAAACGGGTAACTATGATATTTATATAGGTTAGTAGGGGTAAATTTGTCTAAAATGAAAACGATAAAATGATGTAAAATTTCTTGTTTCGGGTAATTGTTATTTTCCGAAGGTTTTTGTAAAACATATTTATATTTTTTCTTTGCTAGTTATAGGTAGTTATCTATAATGACAAATTACAAACACTTTTATAAAGTTTATATTTCTGAAAACTAAAAAAAAACCCGTGAGCTTACAAATACTTTCATTAGTGTTCCGGTTATTTGGGGAGAACAAGTGTTTAACTATGAGCTTATGAGCTTATGAATGTTTAATAAGCTCACTTTAGGTGTTTGGATGGGCTTATAAGCTTAAGCTTATAAGCTTATTAAGGGGGTTTTCATAAGCCCAAAATTTGTGGCTTATGAAAAGATTTCTGGGCTTATACATTAGGTTTCTTAGCAAATTACCAATATACCCTTAAATTAACCCTAAAAAGTTAACGTTATTCTATCCAGTTTATCGCCTCCAATTTTCGAACGGTAATTCTCTCATCACATCGATCTCATCCACCTGGTATCCTATCAAAAATCAAATAAACAGGTATGTAAACTCAAATTCGTTACATTTTACATGTTTTTTGATTATTTTTGTTTGCCTTTTCAATATACATTTTTGGTTTATTAGATGTAATAGTCTAGTTCTTAATGTTAGCTCACAAACTATATTCAAATTCTCTGGAAGTATGTAATGCTTTTATCTTTAATTATCATTATTATATGGTATAAAATTTAACGCATTAAGAATAATATTTAAGAATAATATTGACATTCTGCTAATTAAAATATATATTGATTATTCCACAGAAATCTCTGTATATAGAATAATTCAAAATCAGAAAAGAAATTTATAACTTTTTGTTAAGGAAGATTATCAATTGCTCTTTTATTCTTGTGATAATTATCTTATTTGTTGTTGTTTGTTGAGATTTTTGTGAGATTATAGTGTTACGTTTTTCTCATTTTATTTTGTCGGTATAGATTTTGACCTAGTTATTCATGGACTCGAACAATGATAATGAAAATCGTGTTGGTACATCGGTAAAGAGGAAAAAAAAAGACCCACCCGTTTGGGATAAAAATACCCATTTGGTGTTTATTGAGTTATGTTTGAATGAGTCGCAACTTGGTAATAAGCCCGGTAGTCATTTTAATAAGGCCGGATATGAAAACTTAATAAAAAATATCAAAGAGAGGACCGGAAAAGTTATACAATACAAACAAATTAAAAATCATTGGGAGGCAATGAAGAAAGATTGGAAGCTATATGACCGATTAATGAGAATTGAATCCGGGATTGGGTGGGATCCCATAAGAAAGACTATCGATGCAAATGCCGATTGGTGGGATGAAAAAATAAAGGTACTACTCTTTTCATACTAATAGTATTTATGCTTACTTTCTTGCGTTATTTTTTTACTCGTGTAGTTTTTTTTTTGTATTATACAACTTTTTGAGTATTTGCTTACTTAATCACATACAACTTTTTTTGTATTATATAACAGTTTTTGTGAGAAAACAATATGTTACATGTCTTTGTATACATAGACAAATATAAATATGACAAACATAATATGAGAGTAGCCATTATAAAAAAGGAAGGAAAAGAATATGTGACATGTCTTTGCTTTACTGTTGTGAGAAAACAATATGTTACATGTCTTTGCTTTACTGTTGTGTGCTAATGACTGTATACTTACCATACTCTCTAGTACATAAAGACAATCATTTGGGATATTAATGGATTTTAGTAACAGTAAAAGATAACTTTATCAGGTCATGTTTATTTGCAATCATTGTCCATTTGTTAAGCACTTGAAAAAGGACATTGTCAAGCTTACATATTTACATATGAAGGTAGCCTGTTATATGTTGCAATATTCTAGATCGTAATGACTATGAAACCTGTTATATGTTATTTCTATATACAAATATATGTCTTTTATGGAAGTTGTCTCGGATTTTTAACATCGTGCAACTCTTTCATGGTTTACAGGCTGATAAAGAACTTGCAAAGTTTAGAGGCGAAAATTTGGAGATGTATCGACTATATTACGAGCCTTTATTTCGGGATTCGGTTGCTGTTGGAGATAGGACTAAGACTCCTCTCGATATTCACTTGGTTGACGAGGATGAAGAATATATGGAAGGAAAAGGAGATAGTGACGAGGTGAATGTATGTAATGATGATGTACCTCTTTTCCCTGAAAGTAGTTCGAGTAAAAAGAAAAGGTCGAAGGGAAAAGAGTCGGTGAATTCTTCATTTGAAAAACGACTAGATACCGTTTTACAAGCACTATCCTCAAGGAGCACACAAAGTATTCCATCTCATAATTCAACACCTTCAACAAAAGATTGCATGGATATTGTCGTAGGCTATCCCGGTTTTGAAGAAGGTTCACAAATGTATTGTGAGACACTAGGCATCTTTATGGGAAAGCAAGCTAGGGAAAATTTTATGGTTCCCGCAAGTAACGATGCAAAGATGGAGATTCTTAAATATATGATAAAAAACAAGCTTCAAAAGATGTTTGACATTATTTTTACAAGTTGTTTGACTTTGTTTCCTAGTTGTTTGATGTTGTGTTTAATGTTTTCTTATTATATGACTTTGTTTCGCATTGGTGTTTTATTTAATTACTAAACGTGACTTTGTTTTCATATTTATGTTTTCAATATTATTTTTGTAATATATTTGTTTTTCTTTTCTTAATAGGATGAATATTGATAGTGATGACTCGGATTCATATGACGAAGATGATATAAACGCGATCGAGGAGGAAAATAATTTTCTGTTAGCATGTGGTATTGCCATCCAAGGTATAATAATAAGTCATAATAATTCCAATAGAAGGCGTAATTCTATTAGATCTACTTCTCGCACCGGTCATATGTTTATTCAAGATATCCTTAATGGTCATGGTAGACGTTGTTATGAAGTTTTTAGGCTACATGTTCCGGTATTTAAACAACTATGCTTAGATCTAGTAACAGATTATGGGTTTAAACCAACTCAACATATAAGTGTTGAGGAGTCGGTTGCGATTTTCTTGATTACTTTAGCACATGGATGCGGAAATAGGTTGCTTCAAGAAACATTTAATCATTCCGGGGAAACTATTCATAGGCATTTTTATCGAGTTTTAAAATCCGTGCTTAAGCTAAGTAGGGACGTTATAAAGCCAAAACCAAATTACAACGAAGAAGTACCGTTACAAATTTTGAACAATTCTCGTTACTATCCCTACTTTAAGGTAGTCCATATATATTATTTATATTTTAATTGTGTTATTTCGAATAAGTTAAGCATGTTTGTTTTATTATATAGGATTGTTATTTCGAATAACTATATTCACTCGTCTTTGAGAAATGTCATTGAACGGACTTTTGGAGTATGGAAAGCTAGATGAGCCATATTGAAAGATATGCATGTCAATTATCCCTACGAGACACAAGTGAACATAATCCTAGCATCTATGGCAATTCATAATTATATTAGAATGAGAGATAATACGGATGACGCATTTCATTCGGCGCAACAAGAAACTTACGATCCGAATCAAGATTATGATACACAATCTTCTATTGATGTTAACGAAACTAATGGAGACACGAGTGCAAGTCGTAGGGGTGACGATCTTTATATGCAAGCGGTTCGGGATATGATAGCAGGAGATCTATTACTCCAATCTTAATTTTTTTTCATGACATATGTATTATTTTGGCAAACTTGTATTTTAAACTTGGTACCACTTTATTTAGAAGCATATGCATTTTCGAGACATTTTTAAAAATTATTTATAATTCCAAACAATAGTTTTTTTTAACCTTGTATTAAATATAAAAAAAAATGATCAAATTATTATTATAAGGTAATCCAAACACTTTAGTTTATGGTAATGTTTAAATATGTCCTTTTTGGTCATTTTACCATTATAAGCTAAGCCAAACACCATAGCTTATGAGCTTATAAAACATAAGCTAAGCCAAACACTAGAAAGGAGCTTATAAACTTATATTTCATAAGCCATAAGCTGCTTATGTTTTATAAGCCTAAGCCCTTTTAATAAGCTTTCACAAACACCCCCTAAGATATACCCTCTAACCATTTCTAAACCCTTTCCTTTACCATCCCAAAATATTTATCAAGGTAACTTCAAACCTGACACCTCTCGGGACGTCATGGCAATCAAACAGATTAAAACCTTACAGCTTCATACTTAATTTCCTGTCTTTACACAATGGCATTAGGACACCAAATAACATAAAACGGAGATATAAGTAAGAGTTCTTCCGATCTAAACCAAAGAGTTACAGACACTGTTTAAACCACATAGTTAAAGATACAAATTAACTTAAAAACCTTTCAACACAAAACATTGTTGATATGCAAATTCTGAAAATTCATAGAGCACCGACAATGCATCACTCATGTAAGCGATTAACATTCAAGCAATCATGAGGCAAGTACCACATGTCTGCTATGTAACACATATCTTTATATTTACCTTTATCACTGTCATTAAAGTAACCAAACCTCTCATAATGTGTGCGAATGTCATCCCATAGAGCTAATTTAGTAGGAGTACCATACTCCATTTTGCTTACTAAGAGTGTATATTCTTTTTGTGTCTCCGGCGAAGTCACCCATTTCATTTGGTTAAGATCTATTCCGATAGCATCTAATGAAGAACCATTAAACACAAAGAGACTTTCACCCAAACTTACTAACTCTGGATGTAAGAAGTAATGTTGAGGCCTTTCAAGTAGTAGCGTCAGGGTGGGTTTTGGATTGAGTGTCACTTCACATAAACGCGTAAATGTGCTAAGGGCATATATCTTTCCCTGGAAAGCATGTAAATCATGGATAGGGAAATTGGAGGTGATATGATTCCAGCGAGATTGTTTAGGTAAAGAGAAGGATACCATATTGTATAATTTGCGTGCAAACAAAAACACCCACCCAGACAATGAAGGTGAGAAGACGAGGATAGCTCTATCTCTTCCTGGTGTAGTATCTACCGGATAGGGGTAAGCGGGGAAATGAAGTTCATGCCTTGTGATAGGATTCACAAGCCTGAAATCGCGAGTTCTCCTTCCGAACAAGATCAAATACCCACAAGTTAATCCAATACAGGTCCTGTCACTAGAACGAGGAAGGACAGTCTTGAACATTCTCCCTTTTAGCTCGGTTAAGTAGCACTTTTTCTTTCTCCAGCCACTAGAGAAAGACAACATCATGGGTTTTCTCGATGCCATGAACATGTTCCTGTAAACCAGTGCAACTGACCTCCATTCCTGGAAAACGCCACTAAATGCCACAAAATCTGCAATACCCAGTTTCAAAATTAGCAGAAAGAGCACATCATGACAAAGATCTGACCATGATGCTGAACCACCGTTCTTAGAAGTCTTGGACCTTTTCCTGCTGCGCACGTCTTGATTCTGCTTTCTAGTCATACTTCTTGTCATAGCCATTCTTACACTATAAAAGAAAGGTAATTAGCCGAGATAAGAACAAATGCAAGTTTGCATAGAATACAAAAGTAGTGAAAAAAAACAGAGGACAGGCATATATGTTACATAGACACTACTCCAATTAACCGAGTTACAAAATGTTGCTAGACAAAGAAAACAGCACACACAAGAATGAACGGACAGGGCACGCCGCACTATCATCTATTTAAAAAAATAAAAAATTCTAAAAGATAACCGCTAAAAGTGCAGACTTGTTTCAAATAGATGGATACCATTGATGAAAGTAATTTATCGTGATTGAAAACAGGAGTGAGCCATATCATGAGAAAACAGGAAGCATACCACATAGCAACGACATATACCACAGGTTTACGTGACCCTCTAAAACATTGATTGGGAATGAAGTGTGATGACGTACCATCGGTAGCCGATAGAAGTCTATCGGCTGAACCGACATACGCCGGAAGATCTTCTTTAGGTCAAGATACCATCTCTGAGGAAGTCTATAAATACCAGACCCACACGTCACATCAAGGGTAACTTTTCACATACACTCTATACTCTTACTTTATTTATTTACTCTCACTCTTACTCTTCGAACTCTTACTCTTACGCCCGAGGTAAACCAGGGGATCATCCCCGTTCCGTTTACTCGTGTGTTTACTTACTCGTGCAGGTAAGCTCGAGATCGAAGACGAGAACTAGGCTGAAGGTCTTCTTCGGATCAACTCTTCCGGATCCGAACCTTCTACCCGATTGTACTTGCGATATTACGGTGTCGCAACATTTGGCGCCATCCGTGGGACACATTATGGCTTCTACAGGACCGTATACGACCTCTACGGCTAACACCTTTACAGCTAATACATCGGGAAGTCAAAGAGAACCGATAGTTGAAGACGAAACTCCAAGGCATGATCAGACTAATGTAGAGAGAGGCACGGAGATCTCTGAGGAGTTCCTAGAACAAAACTATGATGCACTCAAGGCCCTACTGGAAAAACACGAACGAAAGAAGAAGGAACAAGCCCGAAGGACCCCTCCAGTGGCCCGGAAGATCCGATATACGAGTGAATCAGAGCCGGAATATAGTGATGACGAGGAGGATCTGAGTCTTCCTTATCAGTCAGACTTTGCTTCTAAGTTCACTCGAAGAATCTCTACGTTCAAAATGTCTCGAAAGGTCAAGATGCCTAGCATCGTGCGCACCTATGACGGAAGTGGTGACCCTGATGATCATTTAGCCATTTTCTCCGGCGCAGCCGATACAGAGGGCTGGCCTATGCCAATTTGGTGCCGAATGTTTGCCCAGACGTTCGTTGGTCCGGCAAGAATTTGGTTCGGCGAGTTACCGGAAGAAGGCATTGATAGTTTCAAGGATATGAAAAAGAAGTTTGAACTTTACTTTATGCAGCAACGTAGATACACTCGGGGTCCGACAGACATTGCTAAAATCAAACAAAAGGAAAGCGAAAGTCTTCAAGATTTTGTAGAAAGATGGAAGCGGGAGCTTCTGCAAATTAAAGGAGGGGACGATATGCTGAAAGTATCAGGGTTCATGGAAGGGATCCGGGTACCGGCCCTCATAGCGAAACTCAATGCTAGGGTACCCGAAACAGTAGATGAAATGATGGAGCGAGTGAAAAGGTTTCTCAATGGGAAAAAAGCTTCGAGACAGTACGTCGAAGCTAACACAGTTGCATCCAGAAGAGGATCAAAAATGGTACCTCCGGCTATAAGTCCTCCGTGGAGGTTTTCAAGCTTTTCCCCCGGCAGTCATGAAAGAAGGTTCGGACGAGGGCCTGTTCGCGCATCTCCTTTCGTATCTTCCAGTGAATCTCGGAGGCAGGTCAGCTTCACCGAGCTTAGCAAAACCCCTAGTGAAGTCTTGGCCACTGAAAAAGGGAGAATACATTTCACTGCTCCCGCTCCTTTAGTAGGAGCTCCGGATAAGCGATTCTTGGACCGATAGTGTGAATTCCATCAAGACAAAGGACACTACACAAATGATTGTTTTCAATTGAAGAAACAGATCGAGGAAGCCGTACGAACGGGTCAACTGAATCATCTGATGGAAGGTATCAAGTTGAGTGGCCAAAGGAGACAAGGTCCGGCATTTCCCGTAAAAGGGAAAGGAAAAGAAATACAGATGGTCTTCTGTGAAGGGGAGGCGAGTGAGTCTCGCAGTGAAAGGACGGAGCCCTGGATGATACAAGAGATGTCTTTTCCTCCGGTAGGCACCTCTAAAAGAACCACAGACCCAATGGTTGTGGTAGGAGACATCGGAAACCAGACGGTACACAGGATATACATTGACAATGGGAGTGCCTCGGAAATACTTTTCGAACAATGCTTTTTGAAACTGGATCCCGAAGTACAACAAATGATGGAGAAATGCTCTCAGTATTTGGTTGGGTTTTCCGGAGAAGCGGTGAAACCGATAGGGCATATCCGTTTGCCCCTTACCATCGGAAACGCTGAAAAGTTCCGAACGGTTGAAATTGATTTCCTAATAGTTCGGGCCAGCTCTCCATACAACATCATTATTGGAAGACCCGGAATAGCAAAGCTCGGAGCTATTGTATCGACAGCTCACTCCCTCATGAAATTTCCTACCCCCGGAGGAGTAGTTGAAATTCGTCCGGAAGCTCACAAAGTGTTGGAATGCCAAAAAATTGAGAAGATCTTGCAGAAGGAGGAAGAGGAAACCAAGCGGGGAAGAGTTATTGTCCATCCGGATCATCCGGAACAAACCGTCACAATTGGAGACACATTCACTCAGGAAGGAAAGGAAAAACTCATCACGCTTCTCCGACAAAGTAGGGATGTCTTCGCTTGGAAACCCTCGGACATGAGTGGGGTACCAAGAGGACTAGCCGAACATAAGCTAACCATTCAGAAAGGAAAAAACCCCATAGTACAGAAGAAACGAGGTCTAGCGCCTGATCGAAGTAAGGCAGCTTGTGAAGAGGTTAAACAATTGACTGAGGCCGGAATTCTCCGCGAGGTTCGGTACCGAACCTGGGTGGCCAACCCGGTCATGATTCGGAAAAGTGATAATACGTGGAGAATGTGTGTCGATTTCAAAGATCTCAATGACGCTTGCCCGAAGGACGCGTATCCATTGCCGGAAGTAGATTTGAAAGTGGAAGCGCTGGTGGGTTTCCGATTCAAATGCTTCCTAGATGCGTACAAAGGATACCATCAGATACAAATGGCCAAAGAGGATGAGGACAAGACAGCTTTCCACACTGATATGGGAATTACCGAAAGATGCCTTTCGGTCTTAAGAATGCTGGAGCAACTTATCAGAGGTTAATAGACAAAGCTTTTTCGGAACAGATCGGAAGAAATCTAGAGGCATACGTTGATGACCTAGTTATAAAATCCACGTCGGAAGAATTAATGATTCAGGATATTCGGGAAACCTTCGCTAATCTCCGAAGAATCAACATGAAGCTTAACCCAAAGAAATGCTCTTTCGGGATGGAAGAAGGAAAGTTCCTGGGCCATATCGTTACTCCTAATGGTATCAAAGTAAACCCGGAGAAGATTCGAGATTTAGAAGGACTATCGTCGCCCAAGACAATGAAAGAAGTTCAAAGTTTAAACGGTAAGGTCATAGCCCTGGGGCGATATCTCGCAAAATCTGCCGAAAGATCATTACCAATCTTTCGAACCTTGAAAAATTGTGTGAAGAAGGAAGATTTCCGGTGGACGTCAGAAGCTGAAGAAGCCCTACAAGAGATAAAGAAGTTCGTCTTGCTCTTCCCACTCTTACAGCACCGAGGGATGGAGAAACTTTGATCCTATACTTATCATCAACAACCGAAGTCATTAGTTCGGCTCTCCTGGCTGAAAGAAAAGGTGAACAAATGCCTATTTACTTTGTTAGCAAGGTGCTACAAGGTCCCGAAAACAACTATACCCAGATAGAGAAGATAGCACTAGCCTTGGTTTATACTTCCCGAAGGTTGAAGAGATACTTCCAAGCTCATAGCATCCGAGTGATCACTGATCAACCTTTAAGACAAATCTTAAGGAATGTGGAAACGGCTGGAAGACTTACAAAGTGGGCCATTGAGTTAGGAAGCTATGATATAGAATACGTCCCCAGGACATCTATCAAAGGACAAGTGCTAGCTGATTTCATAGCCGAAGTTCCTGATCAGGTGGTACCCAAAGACATTGCTACGATGGAAACAAGGGATGAGCGACCCGTGAAGAACAAGAAGAGAAAGAGACCGGCGGAATCCGATGTCAAAGGAAAGAACCCGAAGAAAGACCAAGTTTGGACCTTGTTCACCGACGGATCCTCTAGTTCAGAAGGTTCGGGAGCCGGGATTCTGCTCATTAGTCCGGAAGGGAAGGAGTTCTCATTTTCCGTTCGTTTTGGTTTCGACAACACAAATAACGAATCCGAGTATGAAGCTCTGTTGGCCGGACTCCAAAAAGCAAAAGAGAAAAAAGTAGAACACTTGAAGGTCAAAGTAGACTCAAAGTTGGTGGCCAACCAAATCAACGAAACTTATGAAGCAAAAGAGGACCGAATGAACAAGTATAAGGAGAAGGCGAAGAATTTGATGTCCACTTTCCAGTCATGCACGATTGAACAAGTCCCCAGAACAAAGAACAAGGTAGCTGACACCTTGAGTAAGTTGGCGTCCATAGCATTCGGACACACTGCGATGGAAGTAATGGTGGAAAAACAAGATCTACGGGCCATAGCTAATCCGAAGGAAACCTTAATGATTGTGGAAGATGAAGGAGCCTGGATGACACCAATAATGAAGTTCTTGCAAGAGGGAATCTTGCCACAAGATCCGAGTGAAGCCCGAAAGATCCGGATGAAGGCACCGAACTACGTAATGAAAGGTATCACCCTTTATCGCAAAAACACATTGTCACCCTTACTCCGTTGTTTAGGACCATTGCAGGCCAACTATGTGATCCGGGAAATGCACGAGGGAGCATGCGGTATGCATGCCGGACCACGAAGCATGGTCTCAAAGATCACCGGATTGGGATACTTCTGGCCCACTATGCACTTTGATGCCATCGAACTGATCCGAAGGTGCGATGCTTGCCAAATTCATGCACCCATTCCAAGACTCCCCAAACATAATTTAGTGTCCATACTATCGGCATGGCCCTTCCAAAAGTGGGGTATCGATATTGTAGGAAAATTCCCGACGGGAACCGGGGGAATGAAATTTCTGATTGTGGCAGTAGACTACTTCACAAAGTGGGTCGAAGCAAAACCTGTCGTCCGGATCACAGGAAAGCAAGTGCAGAAATTTGTGTGGGAAAACATCGTGTGCAGGTTCGGACTGCCGAATGAGTTAATCTCAGACAACGGTAAACAATTTTCGGATAACCCATTGAGGCGATGGTGCAGCGAGATGAAGATCAAACGAACTTTCACTTCCGTAGCACATCCACAAAGCAATGGTCAGGTGGAAAGGATTAACCGAAGTATCGGTGACGGAATAAAAGCAAGGTTGGGAAGAGAAGGAACGGACTGGGTGGATCAGGTGTCCCATGTGCTATGGGCACACCGAACCACCCAGAAAACAAGTACCGGCGAAACACCTTTCAGCCTAACTTATGGATCTGAAGCGGTAATCCCAGCCGAAATAGGAATGCCAAGTCACCGCGTGACCTCCGGAAATGATCTAACCAACCAAGAAGATATCCGACTCAATCTTGTATTACTGGAAGAACGAAGAAATGCAGCGTCAGTCCAAGAGGTCAAGTACAAAGAAAAAATCGAAGAGACCTACAACAGAAAGGTAAGAAAGCTGGTGCTTAAAGAAAGTGATTTGGTCCTCCGAAAGAATGAAGCAAGTCGGCAGGAAAACGAGGGCAAACTGGGGCCAAAGTGGGAGGGTCCGTACAAGGTGGTCAAAGATATGGGCAATGGAGCATATAAACTAGAAGACATGACCGGCACACCCATACCCAGGACATGGAATGCCATGAACCTTCGAAAGTATTATAATTAGCCAATTATGAGTAATGTAATCTTTTTCTTTCCTTATCAGTATGAATGAAAGGCCTTCGTAGCCAATTTTTCCCTTCATTTTACTATTAGCACTATTCGAATGAATGTTCATGACGCTTGACGAAGTGATTGAACATACAATTAACTCAGATAGTCTAAGAAAAAATAAGGATGAAACTTCACAATTATCGGACCTAACTCCGAATAAAAAATTGAGCCTAACCTCAATAAGTATCGGACCAAACTCCGAATAAAAAATTGAGCCTAACCTCAATAAGTATCGGACCTAACTCCGAATAAAAAATTGAGCCTAGCCTCAATAAGTATCGGACCTAACTCCGAATAAAAAATTGAGCCTAACCTCAATAAGTATCGGACCTAACTCCGAATAAAAAGTTGAGCCTAACCTCAATAAGTATCGGACCTAACTCCGAATAAAAAATTGAGCCTAACCTCAATAAGTATCGGACCTAACTCCGAATAAAAAATTGAGCCTAACCTCAATAAGTATCGGACCTAACTCCGAAGGATAAGTTGAGCCTAACCTCAATAAATTTTGGACATGACTCCGAATGAGAAGTTCAAAAGAGATTCACACAAAACATTTCAATAACATACAAAAATATAACAAAGTAAAATAAAAGATGCAAACGAATCCGGAAATTAAACAAACAACAGAAAATTCTATTCATAACTTGTCTTTGGAAACATATCTTCACAGGTCGAAGACATGTTTCAATAGTACATAGCAAAAGAAGGTACAAAAGATTCACTCCTCATCCGAAGGAGGACCAGCGGCAGGCTCAACAGCCTGGAATTCCTCTAGAGATGAACCATCGGTGGCAGCTAAAGCCTCCAGATAAGGATAACTGATGTCGGAAGCCTCGGCCAAAGCTTTCTCTAAATCCGAAGCAGCATTGGCATTAAAAAACGGAGAAGATGCAGGCTTTTGCTTCAGACGACCAAGGCTAATACCGGCGACCAAACCATCATGACACCCAAGTCTGTAGTTAAGTGTCCGAATGTTCTCTAAGGGATGGGAGTACTCATGACTCGAGTGTAGCTTCTGAACGACATGCTTCGGACCCGTTGTTACCAACCAACTTCTGTCCGAGCGAAGTACAGCTAACTCAGCGTCCTGTTTCCTCGACCGTTCCTCATAAGATCGGAGCACATCACCATTCATATCACATTGGGCCCGAGCCTCGGCTAGGGCAATTTCGTGCTCCGCCTTTAGACTAACCATGGCAGTCTGATGTTGGGCATCCAGTAGGTTCTTCAGTTTGTCCATCGCCATCTGATGCTCCGCTTCTAACTTGTCCCGAAGCTGTCGGACAGCAATCTCAGTAAGACGGGAGGAAGAAGCCTTCATTGTATCTACCTCTTTTGCCAAGCTCTGACTTTTTTCGCGATAATGTTTCTTCCGGTCAAGAGCATCTGAAAGTTTACCTTCAAGTTCCAGAGCTCGGAATCTTTGCTCTTCCGTTTCCCGCGCCGATGATTCCATTCGGCGACGGAGGTCAGGACCTATAACATTTAATGAGGCAAGAGCAAAGTCGAACTCCCGACCAGCCTGGACATTGCCAAGCTTCCTAAGCCGAAGAACCTCAGCCGGAGTAGCGAGATGATCGACAAGGTCCCGGTTGACACGGAAGGATTCTGGTTCAACGAGGTCCCCACACTTTACGTCACTTATCGCTGGCACAAACAAAGTATCGGCCAAAGCAGTATCAACACCCTCAGATTCAGTATCCGAGAGACCACCTTCAGATTGAACATCAGTATCCACCTGGAGTGCAACTTGCTTTCCCTTATCTGAAGGAAGATAAATAAGGTCATTAAAAGACAAAAAGAATAATCACAAGAAACAAATAAAGGCATCAAGTCTTTATCTTTCACCCAGATTCGAGTCCGGGCGGAAGACCCAGCCAACTCTGAAACAGGAGAAAGTTGGACGATACCGGAAGAAATAAAAGTACCTTCTGTCTTCTCTGCTGGAACTTTTGTAGAAGTTTCGCCCATCAAATTTTGATCTGGTTCCGGCTGAGACACAACCAAGGACGAAGACTTATGGGTTAAATTTTCCGGTGACCGACGCTGGTAACCCTCGTCCTCCTGGTTCAGCAAAACCCCCGTGTAAGTTTGCTGTGAAGGCCCCTCAATCAACTTAGGAACCACAAGATCCTCATTCCCCATATCCATCGGATCCGCCGAAGGAATATCCTTTAAGGGTCTCTCAAGCACATCACTAGCACTCATTTCCTCAATAATCCGCGCCGGATTAAAAGTAGCTTTTTCCAGATTAGCACGGGAACCTGTCGATAAGTCATCATAAACTATCAGTCCCAGTGCAAAAGCTGTTTCGGAAGACGTCTCACCTAAAGGAGGATCACAGTATAACTCCGTACCATCTAAGGAAGATCTTGCAGAAGGAGGAAGAGGAAACCAAGCGGGGAAGAGTTATTGTCCATCCGGATCATCCGGAACAAACCGTCACAATTGGAGACACATTCACTCAGGAAGGAAAGGAAAAACTCATCACGCTTCTCCGACAATGTAGGGATGTCTTCGCTTGGAAACCCTCGGACATGAGTGGGGTACCAAGAGGACTAGCCGAACATAAGCTAACCATTCAGAAAGGAAAAAACCCCATAGTACAGAAGAAACGAGGTCTAGCGCCTGATCGAAGTAAGGCAGCTTGTGAAGAGGTTAAACAATTGACCGAGGCCGGAATTCTCCGCGAGGTTCGGTACCGAACCTGGGTGGCCAACCCGGTCATGATTCGGAAAAGTGATAATACGTGGAGAATGTGTGTCGATTTCAAAGATCTCAATGACGCTTGCCCGAAGGACGCGTATCCATTGCCGGAAGTAGATTTGAAAGTGGAAGCGCTGGTGGGTTTCCGATTCAAATGCTTCCTAGATGCGTACAAAGGATACCATCAGATACAAATGGCCAAAGAGGATGAGGACAAGACAGCTTTCCACACTGATATGGGAATCTTCTGTTACCGAAAGATGCCTTTCGGTCTTAAGAATGCTGGAGCAACTTATCAAAGGTTAATAGACAAAGCTTTTTCGGAACAGATCGGAAGAAATCTAGAGGCATACGTTGATGACCTAGTTATAAAATCCACGTCGGAAGAATTAATGATTCAGGATATTCGGGAAACCTTCGCTAATCTCCGAAGAATCAACATGAAGCTTAACCCAAAGAAATGCTCTTTCGGGATGGAAGAAGGAAAGTTCCTGGGCCATATCGTTACTCCTAATGGTATTAAAGTAAACCCGGAGAAGATTCGAGATTTAGAAGGACTATCGTCGCCCAAGACAATGAAAGAAGTTCAAAGTTTAAACGGTAAGGTCATAGCCCTGGGGCGATATCTCGCAAAATCTGCCGAAAGATCATTACCAATCTTTCGAACCTTGAAAAATTGTGTGAAGAAGGAAGATTTCCGGTGGACGTCAGAAGCTGAAGAAGCCCTACAAGAGATAAAGAAGTTCGTCTTGGCTCTTCCCACTCTTACAGCACCGAGGGATGGAGAAACTTTGATCCTATACTTATCATCAACAACCGAAGTCATTAGTTCGGCTCTCCTGGCTGAAAGAAAAGGTGAACAAATGCCTATTTACTTTGTTAGCAAGGTGCTACAAGGTCCCGAAAACAACTATACCCAGATAGAGAAGATAGCACTAGCCTTGGTTTATACTTCCCGAAGGTTGAAGAGATACTTCCAAGCTCATAGCATCCGAGTGATCACTGATCAACCTTTAAGACAAATCTTAAGGAATGTGGAAACGGCTGGAAGACTTACAAAGTGGGCCATTGAGTTAGGAAGCTATGATATAGAATACGTCCCCAGGACATCTATCAAAGGACAAGTGCTAGCTGATTTCATAGCCGAAGTTCCTGATCAGGTGGTACCCAAAGACATCGCTCCGATGGAAACAAGGGATGAGCGGCCCGTGAAGAACAAGAAGAGAAAGAGACCGGCTGAATCCGATGTCAAAGGAAAGAACCCGAAGAAAGACCAAGTTTGGACCTTGTTCACCGACGGATCCTCTAGTTCAGAAGGTTCGGGAGCCGGGATTCTGCTCATTAGTCCGGAAGGGAAGGAGTTCTCATTTTCCGTTCGTTTTGGTTTCGACAACACAAATAACGAATCCGAGTATGAAGCTCTGTTGGCCGGACTCCAAAAAGCAAAAGAGAAAAAAGTAGAACACTTGAAGGTCAAAGTAGACTCAAAGTTGGTGGCCAACCAAATCAACGAAACTTATGAAGCAAAAGAGGACCGAATGAACAAGTATAAGGAGAAGGCGAAGAATTTGATGTCCACTTTCCAGTCATGCACGATTGAACAAGTCCCCAGAACAAAGAACAAGGTAGCTGACACCTTGAGTAAGTTGGCGTCCATAGCATTCGGACACACTGCGATGGAAGTAATGGTGGAAAAACAGGATCTACGGGCCATAGCTAATCCGAAGGAAACCTTAATGATTGTGGAAGATGAAGGAGCCACCTGGATGACACCAATAATGAAGTTCTTGCAAGAGGGAATCTTGCCACAAGATCCGAGTGAAGCCCGAAAGATCCGGATGAAGGCACCGAACTACGTAATGAAAGGTATCACCCTTTATCGCAAAAACCCATTGTCACCCTTACTCCGTTGTTTAGGACCATTGCAGGCCAACTATGTGATCCGGGAAATGCACGAGGGAGCATGCGGTATGCATGCCGGACCACGAAGCATGGTCTCAAAGATCACCGGATTGGGATACTTCTGGCCCACTATGCACTTTGATGCCATCGAACTGATCCGAAGGTGCGATGCTTGCCAAATTCATGCACCCATTCCAAGACTCCCCAAACATAATTTAGTGTCCATACTATCGGCATGGCCCTTCCAAAAGTGGGGTATCGATATTGTAGGAAAATTCCCGACGGGAACCGGGGGAATGAAATTTCTGATTGTGGCAGTAGACTACTTCACAAAGTGGGTCGAAGCAAAACCTGTCGTCCGGATCACAGGAAAGCAAGTGCAGAAATTTGTGTGGGAAAACATCGTGTGCAGGTTCGGACTGCCGAATGAGTTAATCTCAGACAACGGTAAACAATTTTCGGATAACCCATTGAGGCGATGGTGCAGCGAGATGAAGATCAAACAAACTTTCACTTCCGTAGCACATCCACAAAGCAATGGTCAGGTGGAAAGGATTAACCGAAGTATCGGTGACGGAATAAAAGCAAGGTTGGGAAGAGAAGGAACGGACTGGGTGGATCAGGTGTCCCATGTGCTATGGGCACACCGAACCACCCAGAAAACAAGTACCGGCGAAACACCTTTCAGCCTAACTTATGGATCTGAAGCGGTAATCCCAGCCGAAATAGGAATGCCGAGTCACCGCGTGACCTCCGGAAATGATCTAACCAACCAAGAAGAAATCCGACTCAATCTTGTATTACTGGAAGAACGAAGAAATGCAGCGTCAGTCCAAGAGGTCAAGTACAAAGAAAAAATCGAAGAGACCTACAACAGAAAGGTAAGAAAGCTGGTGCTTAAAGAAAGTGATTTGGTCCTCCGAAAGAATGAAGCAAGTCGGCAGGAAAACGAGGGCAAACTGGGGCCAAAGTGGGAGGGTCCGTACAAGGTGGTCAAAGATATGGGCAATGGAGCATATAAACTAGAAGACATGACCGGCACACCCATACCCAGAACATGGAATGCCATGAACCTTCGAAAGTATTATAATTAGCCAATTATGAGTAATGTAATCTTTTTCTTTCCTTATCAGTATGAATGAAAGGCCTTCGTAGCCAATTTTTCCCTTCATTTTACTATTAGCACTATTCGAATGAATGTTCATGACGCTTGACGAAGTGATGGAACATACAATTAACTCAGATAGTCTAAGAAAAAATAAGGATGAAACTTCACAATTATCGGACCTAACTCCGAATAAAAATTGAGCCTAACCTCAATAAGTATCGGACCTAACTCCGAATAAAAAATTGAGCCTAACCTCAATAAGTATCGGACCTAACTCCGAATAAAAAAAAAAATTGAGCCTAACCTCAATAAGTATCGGACCTAACTCCGAATAAAAAGTTGAGCCTAACCTCAATAAGTATCGGACCTAACTCCGAATAAAAAGTTGAGCCTAACCTCAATAAGTATCGGACCTAACTCCGAATAAAAAATTGAGCCTAACCTCAATAAGTATCGGACCTAACTCCGAAGGATAAGTTGAGCCTAACCTCAATAAATTTTGGACATGACTCCGAATGAGAAGTTCAAAAGAGATTCACACAAAACATTTCAATAACATACAAAAATATAACAAAGTAAAATAAAAGATGCAAACGAATCCGGAAATTAAACAAACAACAGAAAATTCTATTCATAACTTGTCTTTGGAAACATATCTTCACAGGTCGAAGACATGTTTCAATAGTACATAGCAAAAGAAGGTACAAAAGATTCACTCCTCATCCGAAGGAGGACCAGCGGCAGGCTCAACAGCCTGGAATTCCTCTAGAGATGAACCATCGGTGGCAGCTAAAGCCTCCAGATAAGGATAACTGATGTCGGAAGCCTCGGCCAAAGCTTTCTCTAAATCCGAAGCAGCATTGGCATTAAAAAACGGAGAAGATGCAGGCTTTTGCTTCAGACGACCAAGGCTAATACCGGCGACCAAACCATCATGACACCCAAGTCTGTAGTTAAGTGTCCGAATGTTCTCTAAGGGATGGGAGTACTCATGACTCGAGTGTAGCTTCTGAACGACATGCTTCGGACCCGTTGTTACCAACCAACTTCTGTCCGAGCGAAGTACAGCTAACTCAGCGTCCTGTTTCCTCGACCGTTCCTCATAAGATCGGAGCACATCACCATTCATATCACATTGGGCCCGAGCCTCGGCTAGGGCAATTTCGTGCTCCGCCTTTAGACTAACCATGGCAGTCTGATGTTGGGCATCCAGTAGGTTCTTCAGTTTGTCCATCGCCATCTGATGCTCCGCTTCTAACTTGTCCCGAAGCTGTCGGACAGCAATCTCAGTAAGACGGGAGGAAGAAGCCTTCATTGTATCTACCTCTTTTGCCAGGCTCTGACTTTTTTCGCGATAATGTTTCTTCCGGTCAAGAGCATCTGAAAGTTTACCTTCAAGTTCCAGAGCTCGGAATCTTTGCTCTTCCGTTTCCCGCGCCGATGATTCCATTCGGCGACGGAGGTCAGGACCTATAACATTTAATGAGGCAAGAGCAAAGTCGAACTCCCGACCAGCCTGGACATTGCCAAGCTTCCTAAGCCGAAGAACCTCAGCCGGAGTAGCGAGATGATCGACAAGGTCCCGGTACACGGAAGGATTCTGGTTCAACGAGGTCCCCGCACTTTACGTCACTTATCGCTGGCACAAACAAAGTATCGGCCAAAGCAGTATCAACACCCTCAGATTCAGTATCCGAGAGACCACCTTCAGATTGAACATCAGTATCCACCTGGAGTGCAACTTGCTTTCCCTTATCTGAAGGAAGATAAATAAGGTCATTAAAAGACAAAAAGAATAATCACAAGAAACAAATAAAGGCATCAAGTCTCTATCTTTCACCCAGATTCGAGTCCGGGCGGAAGACCCAGCCAACTCTGAAACAGGAGAAAGTTGGACGATACCGGAAGAAATAAAAGTACCTTCTGTCTTCTCTGCTGGAACTTTTGTAGAAGTTTCGCCCATCAAATTTTGATCTGGTTCCGGCTGAGACACAACCAAGGACGAAGACTTATGGGTTAAATTTTCCGGTGACCGACGCTGGTAACCCTCGTCCTCCTGGTTCAGCAAAACCCCCGTGTAAGTTTGCTGTGAAGGCCCCTCAATCAACTTAGGAACCACAAGATCCTCATTCCCCATATCCATCGGATCCGCCGAAGGAATATCCTTTAAGGGTCTCTCAAGCACATCACTAGCACTCATTTCCTCAATAATCCGCGCCGGATTAAAAGTAGCTTTTTCCAGATTAGCATGGGAACCTGTCGATAAGTCATCATAAACTATCAGTCCCAGTGCAAAAGCTGTTTCGGAAGACGTCTCACCTAAAGGAGGATCACAGTATAACTCCGTACCATCTAAGGAAGCTTCGTCCTCTTCCCCCGAACTTTCAACGACAACCAAGCTGCTTTGAGGACAAGGAATAGAAAGAACAACCTCTTTGTTCTTCTCTTTAGGTCTCGAAGAACCAGCTACGTTGGAAGTCTCGGATTGTTGCGTGTTTTCTTTCTCCTTGATAGTCAAAGTCTTGGCAGACAAAGAGATCTTCTTCATCTTTTTTGTTTTAACCCTCGGCTCAGTCTCTGTTTCGGAAGCCTCTACATCATCAGCAACAGCACTTTCGGAAAGAGGGAACCAATCAGTGGCTTTCCTCTTCTTTATAACTGCATTCCCCATAGAAGTTGAGGATTTGGCAAACAAAGCATTGAAAAGCAAGGGAATAGTATTATTACCAATCCTCGCCGGTTGACCACCGGAACCAATGATGGTTCCGAGGGCTGGTTGAACAAAATCCTCATCAGAAGGATCCCTTAAGCCATAACCCGCCGGAAAAACATCATCGGCATCAGTATAAGGCAGGGGAAGAGGATCAGTAGACATATGAACTACTCGAGAATTCATCCGAACCAACCAAGTTGGTTCGCCATCCGCGATTGGCCGGGAGATATACTGAACACCGTCCCATCGGGTCAACTCTAGAAAATCGATCAAAGGCAGATCTACAAAATGCGTATGTTTAATATAAGGATCGATAATAATTACCGAATAAACAAGATCTAAGAAACTTAACTTACCTCGGTCATTCATCTGCAAACAAGGCCTCTGAAGATTGGACGTCCACACTCGGCTCAGGCCAGCCATAACCAAAATATGTCCCGGTAGTGTCCGGCATTCTATTTGGTGATTCGTGAAATCCGTAATAGTGGAGTCCGGAACAACCCCTCTCAAGACTGACTCGTCCGAAACAGACTCATCCTTATACTTCCATCTCAGCCGAATGGGAGCCACGCCAGCGTTAACAAAGAAAAATTTGGATTTCCAATTCTTCCGGCCAGAAGGAGAACTGGACGAACAAGCCGGACTAGGTTTTCTTCTTTTATCAACAGTAAACCAATCACCGGCCTTCCCCAATTTGTAAAACGTCCGGAAGAGATTCAACGAAGGCTGATGGCCAAGGGCCCAGCTTTGAACTTCAAAACAAGCCAGTCTTAAAGCACCAAGAGGATTTAATTGCGAAGGCATGATCTTATAGTATTCGCAAAACTCAAGAAAGAGTCTAGAAAAGGGAAGACGGATGTTAGAGAACTCGAACCATTCGGCGTACACACCTATCTTTCCACGAGGAGCATCTAGAATGGTATCATTCGGACCAGGTAGAACAGCACCATATCCAGGCCCGATAGCATATTTCTCCGAAAGAGAATCAAGATACTCTTGAGTCAAAGTTGTAAAGCATCGCCGAAGGTTTTCTTTATTCTGCTTTGACATGACGAAAATCAGAGACAAAGGAAAGAAACAACCGAAGTTTGACGGAAGAAAAAACACACAGTTGAAGGAGTAAAATAGAAAATGGCGAGAAAAAAAAAGTTACAAATGGGGTAAAAAGGGCTATTTATAGGCAAGTGTATGTCAGACGATGGGACGCGCGTCTGAATCCACCGACTCCCTCGGCCAATGATATAGCGACAGGTGGCGCAAACATTAATTGCCTCAGTTTGAAAAACTTCCCGTCGAAACTAAAACCCAATTATCCCGCCTAAATAGGCAGACGGTTACTAATTCCGGAGAAACTCAAGAGACACCCCTGTCAACCGAAAGACTGACCGAAAGAACCATAACATTTTATCCTTCTAGTCAAGCATTACATAGTCTTAACTACGTAATACTGGACTAGGGGGGCTGATGACGTACCATCGGTAGCCGATAGACTTCTATCGGCCGAACCGACATTGCGCCGAAAGATCTGTTAGGTCAGACACCATCTCTGAGGAAACCTATAAATACCAGACCCACATGTCACATCAAGGGTAACGTACATAGACACTCTACACTCTTACTTTATTTTCTCTTACTCTTCGAAATCTTACTCTTACGCCCGAGGTAAACCAGGGGATCATCCCCGCTCCGTTTACCCGTGTGTTTACTTACTCGTGCAGGGTAAGCTCGAGGTTGAAGACGAGAACTAGGCTGAAGGTCTTCTTCGGATCAACTCTTCCGGATCCGAACCTTCTACCCGATTGTACTTGCGATATTCCGGTGTCGCAACAAAGTGTATCAGATTGCAGCTAAGTGACCATGAGTGTTGACTTCTAAGTTCTTACGACACCTAAACCAGTGGAACTGGCTAAGTGGCTAACAAAAATCCTATCCTTAAATGGCTGTGTTATAATACCCAAGTTTTATAAGCGTTTTTCTCATGGAAAGTTCAAGCACTAAGGCGTCAAAAGAAAATTATAAGCAGCTTACACTTCGTAAATATTAGAAATTGGCTGGTCGAGGACTACTAATGACAATTTTAGAAATTGGCTGGTCGTATCTACGACCAGAGCCAGAAGTTGATATATATATTCAAGTAAGTTGCAAGACTATCGATATAGAAGTTGAAATACAAATTTCAAATTATCTCACTTCTACTATGAACTTCGTACGGGTATCTAAACGAATAGGCGAAGAAAGGCGGCCGGAAACACGGTTAGCACAACAACGATCCAACCAATATGTCAAGAGTTGGACGAAGGCTGAAATGGAAGAACAATCGGGATGAGACTTACTATGAGTCAATTATACCACATTGGTATGGGAGGAATCATCTTCTGATGATGGTAAGAACAAATATCCCTACATGCAATCCACGAAACTCAAAACCCTCCAACAACATACACAGGATTTATTCACACTACCCACATCTTCATTGACGACTCCTAATAAGCTTGATTAGTAAAAAATATTTGGTAAAAGAATATTCTTATAAACGTGGGGCGTGGGCATAGCACAAAGCCTTATTAGTTTAATTTTTATCACCTCGGAGCGTCTATCACATTTAAAAACCAAGAAAGAGATATTGACCTAGAGATTAAATACTTCATTAAAAACTGGGTATAATTTGCTTGGATAATGACTTAAATCGAGAACATTTCCGCTATTAAATATTTCGACCCAACACTTGGCTTTGGGTATCTCAAAACCAATATAGGTATAATTCAAGTGATGCAATCAAATTTCAAGGTAATAGAAGATTGACGTAAAAAAGACAGACAAATTTGTTTAGCAATAAAAGATCTAAATGAAACAAAGAGGAAATTGTTGGTAAATTCAATTTACTAAATGGTATGTTATGAGACCGAAATTCTGTCTCCATATATAACAACAATTATGTTGGTTATAAATCCATTGTATTTGAAAAGACACCAAATGTTAGTTGCACCTTTTCGTTTTTCGGGCCAAGTGGTTATGGATTAGTTAAGTTTTGGTAGGATAAACAGGTAACCTCACTATTGAGCGGGGCCGAAACTAGGGGATGATACCCCCAAACCCCGTGAAAGGGACATTGCCCCTCAGCCCGATATAGCTCAAATGAGTGTACATCCAGCACTTGCCTACTCGTAGTTAAGCTTAACTCGTGTTTACTTTTGATCTCAACTAAGTCACAATTACATATGCCTGATAACATAAGAAATCACCAATATACTTCATACTCGTCTCCACTTGGTGACGCTTTTGCAAGGATCATCAAGCAGTATAGAGCGAAGTTTTTTTTGAAACTCTTTTACGTTTTTAAGACTATCAAAGGCAAGTTTCCTAGTATATAGTAGAAGTAGTTTGGCAAAACACATTTCTCATATGGGTGAGGTGTGAGGTCTTCAACATATTAGATCAACATTACCTTATTTTGAAACGCTTTAAATGTTTCATGACTAGACCACTTTTTCCTACTCCGGACATGCTATTTCCGGCTGAAGGTGTTTCGTTGAACCCATATAAACTAATAGACATGATCCAAAGGAGGAGACCCAAAACAATTTGTGAGGCTTTCTCAGACTAACATGGTACTACCACTCGTTTGTAAAGGATTATCCGAAGATTGTTCATGAAAAATACAATTGACCGCACTCTCTATATTTTTCCAAATTCAAACCGGCCACTTTAGGGTGCTATACCTCCTTAAGGAGCGGATCACCACTATATCTCAACGACGTTGGATAAGAAAATTATGGGATATGGCTTTTTTGTCAAGTATAAGACTTGTCAAGAAGAGTTGATTATAATTACCAAATAACAACTTGCAACTAGACTACAAGGAGATAAAGTTGAAGGAGAACGACAACATCGTGTTGTTTTGGTATTATTAGAAAACTGAGTAGGGGAGTATTCTTGTTACATGAAAGATGAAACTCCATTATGCGCCCCGATCTCCCTTTACTTTACAATACATGTCATTAGGGTTATCATAAAACTCTTAAGCGAGTTACTAAATAATTTTATTAAAATGGCTTATCATATGCAGTTCTGTCAATTGTTTGCACTTGTCAAGCCAACGGCATAAAGTATAACACATGCATCTTGTTGGAACTCTACATCTTCGTCGAACGTTTACCGATGTCTCACGGGACATTTGTGTTACTTGTTGGGATCTCCCGTTTTCCTAAATATTACTCACTTCATCTCCGTTTATTCGCTTTGTGAGTTTACATGGTTTGTCGAAAACCACTATTTCACATCAGGATATTATCTTCGAAAGTGCCTTTTAGAAGTATTTTCTCTACAGTATTGAACTTTGCTTTTGTTGTTCTTGTCATCCGCAAGACAAACGAGAGTTGTCAACCGAACAAGGAAGTGTAGCTAAGATGCATCACTAGTGTGAAACCTATTAGACATAATTAGAGCCAACGGGATTTTGGGTTTAGGTTATTAGTTGATCATCATTCTCGATATATGTGGATTTATCCTTTAGTTCAAAAATCGGATATTATACAACAATTTTAAATTTGCCTCCATGGTTCAAAGACAATTCACCACAAAACTTAAAAATGTTCAAAATGATTGGGGTGGTGAATTTCGTAACATAAATTCTTTCTTCTCATCGCTTGGTATTATACATCGACGGTCTTGTCCTTACTCTAGTGAGCAAAACGGAATTGTTAAACGTCGTAATAGACATGTTTTTGGCACTTTACATTTGACACAGTTGTATACCTAATCAATCGCACACCATCTAGCACCTCCACAAACAAGTCGCCATTCGAACATGTTTTCAAAAGTTTACCTAATCACTCATTCCTCCGGATCTTTTGATGTCAATGTTTCCCTCATCTTCCTCCATACAATCTTCATAAGATGGATTTTTGGTCCACTTCATGTGGCTTTTTGGTTATAGGCCTCTTCATCATGATTATCGATGTCTTTGACTTATTTACTAAGCATCTATACATAGCTCGTTATGTTCGTTTTGATGAAGACACTTTTCCCTTTGTTTACCCACACATACACTTCACCAACACCATCATCAACACCATGTCCATACACTTCATTCACATCACCTTATACGATGTCCGACAATCCTGATCCACCAACAAATCCACCATCACCAACACCTCCACCACCAACACTCTCTCCAACAAATCCAATTCCCTAAAAAAATACACCTCTGCCACCCACACTTACACGTCAACGTCCTTCTAATCTTCGTCCAAACTCAAAATAACGGGTTCCTTTTAGTCCTCCAGCTCATTACACTACTACAACTACAACTACAACTACAACTACAACTACAACTACAACTACAACTACAACTACAACTACAACTACAACTACGACTACGACTACTGACCCTCGATGAACCTACCTCGTTTACCATTTCCATCAGATATCGTGTATGGCGTCAAGCCATGGTCGAATATTTCTCCACACTTGTTAGAAGTGGCATATGGTCTCTAGTTCCTTATGTTCCTAATACTAATGTTGTTGAAGGTAAGTGGCTTTACAGGATAGAAAGAGACAAGACATGTATTATAACTCGTTACAAAGCGAGATTCGTTGCTAAAGGTTTTTGGCAACAGTCGGGCATCGATTTTCATGGGACTTTTAGTCATGTTGTCAAATCGATAACTATCAGGGTTTTCCCTCTCTTACCATAACCCATAAATGGCCACTTAGAAAATTAGATATTCAAAATGTATTCCTTCATGGCAACCTTTGGGAAACTATGTATATGAAGTAACCTCCTGGTTTTATTCATCCACAACGAAGAAACCATGTTTGTTTTCTTCACAAGTCTCTTTATGGACTGAAGCAGACTCCTAAGGCTTGGTTTCAACGTCTCTCGCAGACTCTACATACGCTTTGTTTTAGGGTTCTAAAACGAATCATTCACTTTTTATTTATTCGAGGTCAAGTACTATCTTACACATTTTGGTTTATGTTAATGATATTATAGTTACTTGGAACAACACTAGTGTTATCAATAAGGTCATTCAAAATATTGGCTCTGCTTTTGCAATACAAGACCTCGACCATCTTAATTACTTATTAGGTATTGAGACTGTTTCTCAAGGTTCTAACATCATACTTTCTCAAAAAGAAGTACATTTTGGAGCTTAAGTTGGTTTTTTGACTCAAAACCCATGCCATCTCATATGACCACATCTAGCACGCTATCTCTTGCTGACAGTGTTGTTTCCTCTAATCCGGTAAAATATAGACACGTTGTTGGAGCTCTCTAATATGTTACTCTTTCTCGGCCCGATATCTCATTTGCAGTTAACAAAGTGTGCCAATATATGCATGCCCCGCACAAAACCATTAGTGTGCGGTTAAACAAAATTTAAGTTATCTACATGGCGCAGTTAACTAGGGTATCAACACTTCAAGATTTTACCGATGCTTGCAATATGGTTCACATAGTCACGAATCTTCTCTGAAAGTCTCTGATGCTGATTGGGCGGGTTTTCTAGATGATCGTCGGTTCACAGACTGATTTGCTATCTATTTAAGTTCTAACCTTATTTCATGGACCACTTGCAAACAACGCACTGTTTCTCGATCTTCTACTAAGTTTTTGAATATTGTTGCTGAACTTACGTGGCTTCAAGATCTTCTTCGTGAACTTGGTGTTTATACATCTTCAGCTCCTATTCTATGGTGTGACAATATAGGTGCAACATATCTTTCAGCTAATCCGGTCTTCCATGCACAAACAAAGCACATGGTACTTAATTTTTATTTTGTTCGCGAATAGGCGAGTACAAACCATATCTACGAACATTCAGATTGCAGACATCTTTACAAAGCCTTTGCCTACACCTCGTTTAATGTTTCTACGATCCAAGTTACAGGTCGTTCCTTATCCTTAGCTTGCGGGGGCGTATCAGAAATTAGATAAATATGTATTTAGACCTAACGGGATTTAGGTTTTAGGTTAGCTTGGTGATCAAGTTTAGTATATTCTATATATAAAAATCTATGTACATTAATATACAATACAATTATTCAATATACCTCTGTTTTATCTAAACCGAACACATGGCTTGATTTTCTGCTATAATACAAGTTGGTAGGAGTAGATATGGCACTCGGAGATGACTTGCTTCATGCACACCCACATGGAAATGTGTATGATGCTAACTTGCTAAGCACTACAATCTTGGATATTTTTGAAGGTAATGTGGTGCTTTTAAAATTCTGCACTTTCCGTGTGTGTGTGTTCGCCCACATTGGTGGTTGCTTACAATCTAGAGATATAAACTAAGCCTACATTTACACCTATTTCTCATATCTCCTACTTGAAGCCCCAGCATGGTCAAGTTGATGACTTGATGTGTTTGTTCAGCCAACCTTAATACCACCATGTACATCTCATGAGCCACATGCGTGTCCGGAACATCAAATACTCAGCGAGGCTATACCATGAGGACAAGCTCATCTCCATAAATCAGATTTGCTTCTGATCTTAACTATTGGTTCACTATACCATGAGGACAAGCTCATTATCGGGGAGTGGAGTAATGTTATATTATATTATACCAGCGGCAAGAGATATATACGCTAAGCAGCTTATAATTCCTATAATTTAGTAATAACCTATTTTTCTTTTATATAGTGCTACATATAAGCAGTCACTTACTCTTAAGCAGATATCTTTATATATGGAATATTCAGAAAAGGAAAGGACATGTTTTCTTTCCCCCCAACTAACTGTGTACAAAGATTTGAAATTTCTCTTAAATAAGCTCTCAAAATTCATGAGTAAAACGAATAAGAAAGGAAGATCTATAACTATTCCTCTGATTCCATTTGCAACTAACCGTGGTAAGATCATTCAGTCGGGACCGTAACAGGTTGTTACTTGTTAGCATCAAATCTCCATATGTGGAAATAACTAAACCTCTGGTGTAAGAGTACTTGGTGTTGAAAGCGTTAATTCATCATAGAGATCACAACAGCTCTTGTTTTGCAAATTAAATTGCAACATTATCAATTGTTAGCTTAGAATATCAAATCAGGCAGGTTAGCGGAAACCAAATGACGGGAGAGTAATCAAATTAGATCATGAAGATCAGATTTGTAAAATTAAAATCCATTAGAAATCAAATCAGATTTGTTAAATTATAATCCATCAGAAATTAAATTAGATTTTGTTACAATTAAATTAGATTTTTTTGCTCGAACCTACACGCTAATTAAGAAACCTATAGAATATAACTCGACAAGCAAAGCGGAAACAATCAAAATGAAAACCAGGAAAGAAATTTACCTGCAATTACAGACGCGCTGTGAATGGGGATGTGGAGTCGAGGCAATTGTGACTAGCTAAGAGGCAAAGCACATTTATAAGAGAATGAGATGGGAAATGTGGGCTAACACTAGGGTTCGGCATGGATGAAAATTACAATAATGTCCCTTAACAAAACGACGTCGTGAATGCAGATGGTTACACATGTGATCATTGTGCCCGTGCCACTAAATCTCCATGGTGTGTGAATGTATAACTCGTTGTATGCGTTTGAATAAAGAAACTTGTTATATCAAAATCATGTAGCCAAATTTACCATATATCCCAGGCAAGAGATACTTTTCAACACCACCTCACACGACATTCCTTACATACTAAATACGACTTCCGAACTATACAAGCCTTGAATAACCATCTGTTTAACTGAAAAGAAAAAAATTGCCGAAGTGGTTATCTAATAAGCATTCTAGATTTTCTCAAACTTATAGATACTTCCAAACATATTTTATTTGAACCAAGGATCAGAAACTGACTCAAATTTATTAGTGTAATCATCACTAACATAAATCATAAATAAAAAAATAAAAAATCAAATCAAATTTTTAACTAAATTACCTTTTTAACAAATAACTACATAGTATATGTGACATTCGCGAATTTCACGGTATTATTCTATCGTCTCGTATTCGTTTTATTTATTTATATTCGTGTTTTGATCCTATTGTATTTCTTTTATGTTTATCGTATTCGTATTTTATGAGTATCGTATTTGTATTTTATGCGTATTTGCGTTTATCGGGTATATAGCGTGTAATTCGGATCTTTATGTCGGGAACGTATAGTCTAAAGTGCCTTTAGTATAAGTCTAGTATGCTCTTATGATAAGTTTAGGGGAATTATGCCTTAATTATATGATTAAGATTAACGTTTAAAAATATTTCGTTTTTAGTCTTTTCGGAAATTTTATTATAAAACTAGTCCTACGCGAGAAATTTTATTACAAAAATAGTCCTTTTCAGATTTTTGTCTTATCTAGCCACCAAACTTTTGTCCTATTCCTCATTCCATCTTCTCCTCCAAGTAATTCATACACACACTTTTCTCTCTCTAAAACACACACAAACACCATTAAACCTCCACCTTCTCTCTAGCATTTCCGACGATCCGACCGTCCAAATTTAGATCCGAGACCGGATTATTGATCACCATCACCACCTCTATCTATCCTCCAAGTTTCGTTACGATCAAGTAAGTATTCATTCATTTTGGTTTTAAACTTTATTCCATATTTATCCAAACACGTAAATCACATTTTTAACCGTCAAAACTTGGATTTTATGTAAGATTATTGTTCCTAATAGTATTCTGGACATAGGGTTTTGATTATAGATCATTTGGACGTTTAAAACACTCCGAAACCGAATTCCGATCACCTTTCTCGTAAAATTCCGTTCATGCACGTAATTATCTTGCCCAGCACGTAACTATAACTTACGTTCACGTAATACTGCTAAAGGGTCACGAAATTCATGCTTCTATGTCACGTAATTAATATTACGTTCACATAATACTACAAATTACGTTCACGTAATTTGTCCCCATGTTACACTCACGTAAGTTCCATGCTATTCACGTAATTCTAGTTAGTTCACGTAAGTCTCGGTTGTGCTGCACGTAATTGATTTATCCATGTTACGTTCACGTAATACCTTGTTTCATGCACGTAATTTCCTCCTTGTTCATGTAATGGATGGTTCATGCATGTAATGGTCTTATTATGTCAAATTAACATGCATATCACATACATCCCTTGCTGATTCACGTGACTTGATTCATTTCCACCTAACAGTTTGTAAGCCATATGATGTATATCCCATGCATGTAATTATATATATAAGTCAAGTAGTTCTTTGTTTATCCAAGTAATTCCTTGTTTGAATTCCGTAACTTTTGGCTCAAGTAACATTCTATGTCACGTAACTCTTGTATAACACGTAACTTGATACGTATGTGACTTATAGTGCACGTAAGTATAAGGTTCACGTATCTAGTCCGTTGACTTTCCGAAACGTTTATAATTCCGTTATATCGATATTCTTTTGGTTATTTTAAAACCCGTATAAAACGTTAATCATTAAGGCATAACCCTACTAGACTTAGAGATACTTAGACATGTTTTATTTACGTGATGTATAGGGCACTTAGACGTTGAAGCTTGACGGTATTATAAGATTTCCCGACATATAAAGATTTGGATTGCTTTGCTATCTGTGAGTTATTCGTTGCCCTTTTTAACCTTTTACTATTTTTGGGCATGATTAGCGTTAAACAAAGGTATTTTATGGTATGTATGTATTATGATATGTATGGATATGTATGCTTTAGATGATCTCACCCAACTTGTACCGCCTTTGTGGTAGTACAAGGCCCCGTATAAACACCTGTTAACTTTGAGCCACCGGAAGTATATATAGCGCTATATGGGTCTAACAAACCCTCATTCTAATACGTTATTATGATAAGGGAGGAGCCCTGTCCGTATTAGTAATGTTACGACCGTTTATTATTATCGAGAACAACCTAGTTTGAGACACTAGGTGGGGTTAGTTGCCTTTATTATTGTTAGGGTTCAGGTGTATGTTATAATCCTAAAGCTGTTATTTATCCAGTATGGTATATATTTTATGATATGATTATGGTTTTATGAAATGATTATGGTACCGTATGGTAATAATCTGAATATTTTATCGAAAGGTTTTGTAAACTTCAAAACATATTTTGAAACATCATTTTCAAAGACTTATCTTCAAATTTTACATTTTGGGTCAAAATTTATTGAAAACCTTTATACTATTATGTTTTTATTTACTATTGCGAATAATTCACCAACTTTATGTTGACGTCGTATTTAACGCTTTTCAGGGATTTGAGGTTACCTATTTGCTTACTTGGCTACTTGGACTTTTGCTGGAATTTATTTTGTATTGTAATTCCTTAGTTTCCCAAACTCTGTAGTCGTATTTTGGATTATATTCGGATGATTGTAATAAGTACCTTATTTCAAACTCTTTATCTATGTTGATGATGTTTGGTTTATTTATGTTTGATGTAACCTTGAATCTCTGATACCGTATACACTGCGCACCTCGGTTCCGCCATTTCTATGCGGGGTGTGACAGAAGTTGGTATCAGAGCCAATGGTTATAGCGAACTAAGTGACCTTACGGAATCACTTAGACTATGACCTAGGCTTTTGGACCTATCTGATTTACTCTATGTGCGCATTTCCTTCTTTTGTGGGCCTGTATGCGATTTATATGCTATATGTGCTTTTATTTCGCTTTTTATGTTTTGAGGCCTGCTCGTTTTAGTCGCACATACAGTTTATCGTTCTGATTTATTCCGTTTGATATTCGTAGAAGATGCCGCCTAAGAGAACTTCCTTCTACTAGAGCTACTTCCTGCCGCCACTGCCCCCGAGAAGATCGGCAAGGCCGAGGTCGCGTCCCTGGAGAGCGGGTGCTACACCTCCGATTTCCACTGCTACCCCCCAATGTTACTTCTGCCTACTCCGAACATCAGTCAGCTGATTGCGGAGCAAATTGCTGCAGCTATTCCAGTGATTGTGGGCACAACTTAAGGAACACCCGTGCAAAATGCTGATTTAGGGTTGAAGAACCTGAGATGCAAGATGTTGACAGCGGAAGGTATGGCGTCTGGGCGCGATGGTTCGATGTGGGAAGAGCGGTGCACGTAGGAGGTGGTGGACCAAGTATTGTGATTGAAGATCCACCCAGAGGCTGTTCGTATAAGGCCTTCCTGGACTGCCAACCTTACTGAGTTTTAGGGGCACTGAAGATGCAGTTGCCACCCTACAATGGTTGAGAAGATGGAGTCCGTATTTGACGTATCAGATGTGCTGATGAGAGCCGCTGTTAAGTAAAGCCCTCACTTGGTGGAACTCTGTGAAGAAGGTTCAAGGTCGAGCTGCTGTCACCTTGATGACCTGGGAGAATTTGAAAGTTTATGATGAAGAAAGAATATGTGCCGTCGTCTGAGACGCAGCGATTGGAGGATGAGTTTTGGAACCTAACTATGCCAAGGTTCTAACTATCGTGGGTATGTGAACCGCTTCTATGACTTATGCGTCCTGGTTCCTCGTCTGGCTCGTACTGAGAACGAGAGGATTGAACGGTTCGCGAATGGTTTGCGCAGACTATGCGAGACCATATTATTTCTCATCTTCCGGGTACACTTCAGAGCGCCGTTGATATTGCGGTAGGCTGGTCGCTAGTGCAATCCGTGGTGGTACACTGCAGCCAGTTGTGAGGTCGTAGGGATACCGGTAGATCTGCTAGAAGGGATGGAAGTAATTCGAGGAAGAGGAGCCGTAGCCATGACCAGAGGCCTCAACTTCTCAGGTGTATGCATTGACTGGGTGCGGTTATCAGGGTAAACACCCCTAGGTGTGACACTTGTAATAGTGCTCATGCGGCTAACGTAGCGTGTTGGGTTTGTAAACGCTGCAAGAAGTTAGGCCACACGGAGCACTTTTGTAGAAGAACTGTTGAGAGCATGTTATGAGCGTGGAGACAATGGGTCACCTTCGTCAGCATGTGTCCCAAGCTTGTATCGTCTACTTCCCATCCTACTCCTGGTGCTGGTACTAGTGCTAGAGGAAACCCTGCAAAGAGCCGAGCTTTTGCTATGGAATCTGCGGAAGCTCATCATGATCCTACCGTAGTTACTGGTACGTTTCTTGTGACGATTATCCTGCTTTTATTCTATTTGATTCGGGTGCGATAGAAGCTTCATTTCTAGTGACTTTCCGCCCCTTAGTAAACCGTGCTTCTAGTCTTTTAGAGCCTTGCCTATGAAGTAGAAATAGCTGATGGTAGATGTGCCGGTGTTAAGGAAATTATTCGTGACATTTCTCTCGTTTATCCCTATGAAACTCGGTAGTTTCGACGTCGTAGTCGGTATGGATTGGCTAGCGAAGCATAAAGGAGAGATAGTCTGTTATGAGAAGTTTATTCGTATTCAGAAGCCGGATGGAGATCAGTTGATTGTACACGGAGACAAGGCCGGGAAACGCCTTAAAGTTATTTCTTGTTTGAAGGTTCGCGAGTCTGTCGTCAGGGTTGTTCTTTATATCTCGCTCATTTGGTGAAGAAAGATTCTGCGATGAAGATTGATGGTGTGCCGATTGTTCGCGAATATTCTGACGTTTTTTCCCGACGATTTACCTGGAGTCCCTCCCCAGAGACAAACCGATTTTCGTATTGATCTTATTCCTGGAGCTGCACCTGTTGCTAAAGCTCCGTATCGTTTGGCTCCTTCGAGATGCTCGAGTTGTCGAAACAATTCCGGAACTGGTCGATAAGGGTTTTATTCGTCTAGTTTCTCCCCGTGGGGTGCTCCTGTTCTCTTTGTTAAGAAAGGCTCCATGCGTTTATGTATTGATTATCGGGAGTTAAACAAGTTGACTGTGAAGAACCGTTATCCCCTTCCTCGTATTGATGACTTATTCGATCAACTTCAGGGTTCTTGCTATTTTCTCAAAGATCGATCTTCGCTCTGGTTATCATCAGTTGAGAGTTCGAGAAGATGATATACCTAAGACTGCTTTTCGTACTCGGTATGGTCATTACGAGTTCATGGTGATGCCGTTTGGTATGACAAAACGCCCCTGCAGCATTCATGGAACTAATGAACCGTATTTGTCGTCCGTATCTTGACAAATTCGTTATCGTATTCATCGACGACATTCTTATCTATTCCCGAAGTCGCAAGGAACATGAAGAGCATTTGCGTCTTGTTCTAGAAGTGCTTCGAAAGGAGAAGTTGTATGCGAAATTCTCTAAGTGCGAGTTCTGGATATCTGAAGTTCAATTCCTTGGCCATGTGGTTAGCGCGAAGGGTATTCATGTTGATCCCTGCAAGCTGTCAAAAGTTGGGTTACACCGAAGTCACCGACCGAAATCCGCTCATTTTTGGGTCTTGCTGGGTATTATCGCCGATTCATCGAGAACTTCTCCAAGATTGCTTCATCTATGACTAAGCTGACACAGAAAAGTGAACCTTTCGTTTGGGGTACCGATCAGGAAGAAGCATTCCAGATATTGAAGCAGCGGTTGTGTAACGCACCTATTCTTAGTCTGCCAGTTGGTTCCGAGAATTTTGTGGTTTATTGCGACGCTTCGCACAAAGGTCTGGGTTGTGTGCTTATGCAGAATGGTAAAGTTATAGCTTACGCTTCGCGTCAGTTAAAAATCCATGAGCAGAATTACACGACACATGATCTAGAGTTGGGAGCCGTCGT
>CAJVGC010000060.1:43744699-43768804 GCA_910822075.1 Senecio squalidus | reverse complement strand
ACCTGATTTATGGAGATGAGCTTGTCCTCATGGTATAGCCTCGCTGAGTATTTGATGTTCCGAACACGCATGTGGCTCATGAGATGTACATGGTGGTATTAAGGTTGGCTGAACAGACACATCAAGGCATCAACTTGACCATGTTGGGGCTTCAAGTTGGAGACATGAAAAATAGGTGTAAATGTAGGCTTGGTTTATATCTCTAGATTGTAAGCGACCACCAATGTAGAAATTAGTAATTGGGTTTGTGGAAGAATATTTTGTATTTCATCCACTTCAAATGTTTACATTAGGCACCTATTTATAGAGAAAATTAAACCTAACGGGCTCAAGCCCACATACGGGCTTGGGCTTACATTTGATTTAGGCCTACATTCTAACATTCCCCCTCAAGCTAAGTAGTGGGATTTCCAATGCTTAACTTGTCAAGACAGTGAGCGAAGATCCTTCCGGTAACCGCCTTTGTAAGGATGTCTGCAAGCTGATCCTTTGATGAAACAAACGGAAGCTCGATAATCTTATCTTCAAGTTTTTCTTTGATGAAGTGTCTATCAACTTCAACGTGTTTTGTGCGATCATGTTGAACTGGATTTCCTGAGATCTGGATAGCAGCTTTGTTGTCACACATAATCTTGCTGGCTTCTCCTGAGGGATACCCAATTTCTGACAATAGTTTTCGCAGCCACAAAACTTCAGCTAATCCTCGTGCTATTCCTCGGAATTCAGCTTCAGCACTTGAGAGAGCGACAACTTTTTGCTTTTTACTCCTCCATGTAACAAGATTTCCTCCCACTAGAGTAAAATACCCTGATGTAGATCTCCTATTACCTTTGTCACCTGCCCAGTTAGCATCAGTATAAGCGTCAATCTTCAGGTGCCCATTTGCTTTGAATAGGACACCGTGTCCAGGAGTTCCCTTGAGATACCTGATAATCCGTAGAGCCGCTTCCATGTGCTGGACTTGAGGTTGGTGCATGAATTGGCTTATAACCCCCACGGCATATGCAATGTCTGGTCGAGTATGAGCTAAATAAATCAGCTTACCCACTGTTCTCTGATATCTTTCTTTATCTGCCAGTTCAGCTTCATCTTCCATGAACAATTTCTGGTTAGCAATCATGGGAGTATCTGCAGGTTTGCAATCTAGCATTCCCGTCTCTGCTAGTAAATCAAGGACATACTTCTGTTGACAGATGAAAATCCCTGACTTTGATCTTAGAACTTCGATTCCAAGAAAATATTTGAGTCTTCCCAGATCTTTCATTTCAAATTCTTTGAAAAGATTAGCTTTCAAGTTTGTCATTTCTTCTGAATCATCTCCTGTAATAATCATGTCATCAACATAGATTATTAAACAGGTTATGAGTTTACCTCTTCGTTTTAAGAATAGAGTGTGATCAGAATTGCTTTGATTGTAGCCATATTTCTTCATTACTGTGGTAAACCGACCAAACCAAGCTCGGGAGATTGCTTTAAACCATACAGAGATTTCTTTAGTCGGCAAACTTTACTGGACTGGAGCTATGAATTCCAGGTGGAGTTTCCATGTATATTTCTTCTTTCAATTCTCCATGTAGGAAGGCATTCTTAACATCAAACTGGTGTAATGGCCAATCCTTGTTTGCCGCAACTGAGAAGAGAACTCTAATAGTATCGATTTTGGCTACTGGTGAGAATGTCTCACAGTAGTCAATTCCATAAGTCTGAGTATACCCCTTTGCGACTAATCGGGCTTTATACCTTTCGATTGATCCATCAGGTTTATACTTGATAGTGAACACCCACCGACATTTAACAGGTTTCTTTCCTGGAGGCAATTCGCATTCTTCCCACGTTTCACTTTTTTTCAGGGCTTCAAGTTCAGTACCAATTGCTTCTCTCCATTCTTTATACTTAAGCGCTTCTTCAACACTTGTTGGTATTCTTTCAGAACAGATCGCGTTTGCAAAGGACCTGGCTTCCGGGACTAAGTTCCTTCTTGCAATATTTGCGACTGGATATCTTGATCCTCTTGAACTTCTTTCAGGTGAGTATCTTTTGGGTGGAATCCCCCTAGTTGATCTATGAGGAAGCTCATACCGAGTGGGTTCGGTCACACTTGGAATTTCCGTCTCGACCTGTTCCTGTTGTTCATCAGCACACACATCAGAGTTATCTGAAGTATCCGGAGATTCAGAGCCACTTACCTCGGATATCAGTTGAGGAGGATCATTATTGGTGGGAGTGGTACTGTCTTCCGGTTCTTCAGGACTATCAGTCTCCGGAGTGAATGTATCAGTCGAAGCACCATTCACAGGTGGCGCCCAACTCATCCATCTTAATGCGTCATTTTCGTTTTCCCCCTGACCATGAAGATGGGTCTGGTAAAAGAACTCAGTTTCAAGGAAGTCACAGTTCATTGTTGTGAACATGTGACGCCGACTCGGGCTATAACACCGATACCCGTGTTGATTGACACCATACCCCAGAAACACACATTTCTCTGCACAAGGATCAAGTTTTGAACGCTCTATTTTTGGTATATGAACAAAAACAGAACACCCAAATACTCGAGGTTCAAGAGTTAGATTTGAAGGCAATTTATAGAAGGTCGACAGTGTTTGGAGAGGAGTTTTGAGAGCTAAAGCCCGGGTTGGGAGACGATTAACCAGATACGTGGCAGTGACAACTGCTTCTGGCCAAAAAGACTTAGGGACTCGTGATTCGAGCATTAGGGCACGAGTGATTTCCAACAAGAATCGATTTTTACGTTCTGAAACCCCATTTTGTTCAGGAGTGTGAGCACACGAGGTTTGATGAATGATTCCCCGCTCTTGACAGAAGTTTTTCATGGAAGTATTACAGAATTCTCCCCCATTATCGGATCGAAGAATTTGTATGTCCTGTTTGAATTGAGTTTTAACCATGTTACAAAACGATGTGAACTTGGTAAACACTTCAGACTTAGTTTTTAAAAGATAAGTCCATGTCATACGAGTACAATCATCAATAAATAACAGGAAATAACGAAAATTTTGTCCCCCTTCAATTTTTGCAGGACCCCAAACATCAGAATGAATTAACGAAAAAGGAAAATCAACTCGAGTATCATTAGGTTTAAACGTTTGTCTATGACTCTTAGCCAAAATACAAGTATCACAATGAAAAGTTTTATTATTAGGAAATAAGTGCGGAAATAATTGTCTCAAATAGCCAACAGATGGATGGCCTAATCTTCTGTGCCATAACCAAGCTTTCCTATCGTTGGACCCATGAGTGAGCAGAACAGAACCATGGTGAGTAACTTCATCAACGTAGTAGAGTCCTTGTCTTTCAGTACCACGCCCAATGATCTTCCCCGTTCTGATATCCTGCAAAAGACAAAAAGTGGGGTGCATTAATACAGCACAGTTTAATTCTTTCGTAACGTGACTGACGGATAATAACTTGTGCGACAGTGATGGTACATAGAGGCATCTAGAGAGTCGTAATGTTTTTGAAATTTCAATGGTTCCCCCTCCCTTAACTGGGAGAGTTTCCCCATTTGCTGTGTGAATTTTTGTTTTATCAACTCTAGATTTTGATGTTATATCAGTAATATCAAACGTCATCGTATCGGTGGCACCACAATCAAAGATCCAAGAAGTACATTTAGTATCTTTGGTTGCAACATGAGCTTTGCCAGAAACAGACTCACATTGATCCTTGGTTAAATCGTACTCATTTAACTTATCGAGTAGGTTTTGATTAAAAATCTTTGGATTTAAAAAGGATTCATTACCCGGAGGATTTGGTATAGAACAACCAAACCCTATACCTGGTTCTGGTGCGTCATCGGTACTCGTCTCTCCTTCGCCTCTAGTTTCACTGCTTCCTACAACCGCCGCAGCCTTTCCAGTCTTTGAGGTCCTGTGATTCTCATTCCACCAGTCTCGATAGCCAACAATTTTAAAGCATTGCTCCTTGGTGTGTTTTGACATACCACACTCTTCACACTTGAGCTTGCTTTTGTCGACCTTTGATTGGGGTCGGAATGCTGGTTTTTCTGATCGATAGTGTTTTGAGACAAGGCCTGCTCCATCGCCAGTGGTATTGAGCCCAGCTGCCACACCCATATCTGCCTCATGGTTCCCGTCGATAATAGCTTGGTGAGCTTTTTCTTTCCTGACCGTAGCATACGCAGTTTCGGGAGATGGAAGCGGATCAGAGCGGAGAATTTCCCGTTTAATCGGGTCATACCTCCGGTCAAGTCCGTTCAGAAACTGGAACAACTTTGTTTCAGAGCGAATTCGATTATTGGTGGCTATGTCAGTTGTGCAAGTCATCGGGTTGGGGTCGCGACGATCAATTTCCCCCAAATTCCCTGCATCCCTATCCAAAACTCTTCCAGTGGGAGCTGCTGTTGTTTGAACTCATTAGCTTTAACATGGAGATCAAAAGTTTGTAACTTATCCTTCCCGCTGCTGTAAGTAACTGCCAAGGCTTCCCATAGTGACTTCGTTGTGGGAAATTCAGTAAGGTTACTTGCGATGCTCGGATCAATATTCTGAATTAACCATGAGAAAACCACAAGATCGGCTTGTTCCCACTCATCGTATTTTTCACTAGTGATGGCGGGAGGATTTTCGGTAAGGTGATTAAGATACAATTTGGATTTCCCCCCAATAGAGACGCGAATCATACGAGCCCATAACGGGTAGTTGTTTCTTGTCAACATTAGACTAATCTTGAGTTGATCGGACGGGTTTGGTTTTGGGTTTTGAAGCTGATTCTGAGCTCCATTACAAAGTAAATTCATTAGTTGCACTGCGAGATCGTTATTGTTTACTGCGAGATCGTTATTGTTTGGGTCAACCATGGTTTATTTGGTTCGTACGGATGAACGCTTGGTTCGCACGAATGAACGCTTGGTTCGCACGGATGAACGCTTTGTTCGCACGAATGAACGGATGGATTCGTACGGATGAACTTCTTGATTCGTACGGATGAAATTCTTTATTCGTACGAATGGACTGATTGATTCGTACGGATGAGCTTGGTTCGCACGAATGAACTGTTGATCCGTACGGATGGGAATTTTTCAAGAACTTGATCCGTATGCGCCGCTGAAAAATTTAGGGTTTTTCTAAAACTCGATCTAAAAGTCGATTTTTCACCAAAAAAGCTTTGCTAACTGTCCAGATTGAAGCAGGAACGTTTAAAAACAATAAAAACAACCTTTTTGAGGGATTTCTTGTTCGAGTGATCTAGTTCGAACGGGTTAAACTTCTATTCGAATGGACTAGTCGAATGGCTAGTTAGAACAGGTACCTTTTTCCTGGTAACCTGCTCTGATACCATGTAGAAATTAGTAATTGGGTTTGTGGAAGAATATTTTGTATTTCATCCACTTCAAATGTTTACATTAGGCACCTATTTATAGAGAAAATTAAACCTAACGGGCTCAAGCCCACATACGGGCTTGGGCTTACATTTGATTTAGGCCTACATTCTAACATGTGGGCGAACACACGGAAAGTGCAGAATTTTAAAAGCACCACATTACCTTCAAAAATATTCAAGATTCTAGTGCTTAGCATCATACACATTTCCATGTGGGTCTGCATGAAGCATGTCATCTCTGAGTGCCATATCTACTCCTGCCAACTTGTATTATAGCAGAAAATCAAGCAATTAGGGATGGCAAAACCACCCGAAACCGATGGGAAAAACCGAAACCCGGGTTCGGGGGCGGGTATGGGTACACAAATATTTCTTTTGCGGGTTCGGGTGTGGATTTGGGTTTTGTCAAATACCCGTCAGATTACCCGTATCCCTACCCATTCCCATACACATGTTAAGACCTTTTTTTTTTTTTTTTATATTATAGAAAATACATATTATTAATAATAACTTTTTATATTATATACTTTAATTCATTTCACATAACTTAAATTATATCCTTTAAAATAATCGTTTAAAATTTTGAAATGTCGATAATGAATTAGGTATTTTGTTGGGTTTTAGTAATTCGGTAAGAATTTTTTTATCCCTAACTCGACATTTTGTCTAGCATAAATGTAAACGGGTATACCTAATACCCGCAGGAAAACCCGAAAAACTAATGGGTAAAACGATATGGGTATCCAATGGGTATTGGGTTGGATATGGGTATGAGTTTTATAAATGGATACGGGTACGGGTTTAGTGATATCCGACCCGAACCCGCCCAAATGCCATCCCTACAAGCCATGTGTTCGGTTTAGATAAAGCAGAGGTATATTGAATAATTGGATTGTATATTAATGTACATAGATTTTTATATATAAATTATACTGTAGTAAACTTGATCACCAAGCTAACCTAAAACCTAAAGCCCGTTGGGTCTAAATACATATTTATCTAATTTCTGATACGCCCCCGCAAGCTAAGGCTAAGGAACGACCTGTAACTTAGATCGTAGAAACATTAAATGAGGTGTAGGCAAAGGCTTTGTAAAAATGTCTGCAGTCTGAACGTTTGTAGATATGGGTTGTACTCGAAGATCCCCTTGAGCACCCTGTTCGCGAACAAAATAAAAATCAACTACCATGTGCTTTGTTTGTGCATGGAAGACCGGATTAGCGAAAGATATGTTACACCTAGATTGTCACACCATAGAATAGGAGGTGAAGATGTATAAACACCAAGTTCACGAAGAAGATCTTGAAGCCAGGTAAGTTCAGCAACAATATCCAAACTTAGTAGAAGATCGAGACACTATGAGTTGTTTGCAAGTGGTCCATGAAATAAGTTTAGAACCCAAATAGATAGCAAATCACTCCGTGAACCGACGATCATCTAGACAACCCGCCCAATCAGCATCAGAGACATTCAAAGAAGATTCGTGACTATGTGAATCATATTGCAAGCATCGGTAAAATCTTGAAGTGCTGATCCATAGGCCTTTTGAATAAGCATACCCTAGTTAACTGCTCCATGTAGATAACTTAAATTTTGTTTAACCGAACACTAATGGTTTTGTGTCGGGGAATGCATATATTGGCACACTTTGTTAACTGCAAATGAGATATCGTGCCGAGAAAGAGTAACATATTAGAGAGCTCCAACAACGTGTCTATATTTTACCGGATTAGAGAAAACAACACTCTCAGCAAGAGATAGCGTGCTAGATGTGGTCATAGGAGATGGCATGGGTTTTGAGTCCAAAAGACCAGCTTTCTGTAGAAGCTCCAAATGTACTTCTTTTTGAGAAAGTATGATGTTAGAACCTTGAGAAACAGTCTCAATACCAAATAAGTAATTAAGATGGTCGAGGTCTTGTATTGCAAAAGCAGAGCCAATATTTTGAATGACCTTGTTGATAGCACTAGTGTTGTTCCAAGTAACTAGAATATCATCAACATAAACCAAAACGTGTAAGATAGTACTTGACCTCGAATAAATAAAAAGTGAATGATTCGTTTTAGAACCCTAAAACAAAGCGTATGTAGAGTCTGCGAGAGACGTTGAAACCAAGCCCTAGGAGTCTCCTTCGGTCCATAAAGAGACTTGTGAAGCAAACAAACATGTTTCACACTAGTGATGCATCTTAGCTACATTTTCCCTGTTCGGTTGACAACTCCCGTTTGTCTTGCGGATGGCAAGAACAACAAAAGCAAAAGTTCAATACTGTAGAGAAAATACTTCTAAAAGGCACTTTCGAAGATAATATCCTAATGTGAAACAGTGGTTTTCGACAAACCATGTAAACTCACAAAGCGAATAAACGGAGATGAAGTGAGTAATATTTAGAAAAACGGGAGATCCCAACAAGTAACACAAAGACATCGGTAAACGTCCGACGAAGATGTAGAGTTTCAACAAGATGCATGTGTTATACTTTATGTCGTTGGCTTGACAAGTGCAAACAATTGACGGAACTACATATGATAAGCCATTTTAATAAAATTATTTAGTAACTCGCTTAAGAGTTTTATGATAACCCTCATGACATGTATTGTAAAGTAAAGGGAGATCGGGGCGCATAATGGAGTTTCATCTTTCATGTAACAAGAATACTCCCCTACTCGGTTTTCTAATAATACCAAAACAACACGATGTTGTCGTTCTCCTTCAACTTTATCTCCTTGTAGTTTAGTTGCAAGTTGTTATTTGGTAATTATAATCAACTCTTCTTGACAAGTCTTATACTCGACAAAAAAGCCATATCCCATAATTTTCTTATCCAACGTCGTTGAGATATAGTGGTGATCCGCTCCTTAAGGAGGTATATCACCCTAAAGTGGCCGGTTCGAGAATTTGGAAAAATATAGATGCAAAAATTTGATTGGTCATTCTCTTACAAGTCAACTTTTTTTTTTGGACTTAAATCTATAATAAAGAGAGAGGTAAATCTAGAATCGAACCTGGAGTTTTATCTATGCTAGACTTAAATGCTCATAAGGTTGTAGTAGAGACTGCGGTCAAATGTATTTTTCATGAACAATCTTCGGATAATCCTTTACAAACGAGTGGTAGTACCATGTTAGTCTGAGAAAGCCTCACAAATTGTTGTGGGTCTCCTCCTTTGGATCATGTCTAATAGTTTATATGGGTTCAACGAAACACCTTCAGCCGGAAATAGCATGTCCGGAGTAGGAAAAAGTGGTCTAGTCATGAAACATTTAAAGCGTTTCAAAATAAGGTAATGTTGATCTAATATGTCGAAAACCTCACACCTCACGCATATGAGAAATGTGTTTAGCCAAACTACTTCTAGTATATACTAGGAAACTTGCCTTTGATAGTCTTAAAAACTTAAAAGAGTTTCAGAAAAAACTTCGCTCTATACTGCTTGATGAATACGTCGCCAAGTGGAGACGAGTAAAAGTGAGATAATTTGAAATTTGTATTTCAACTTCTATATCGATAATCTTGCAACTTACTTGAATAAATATCAACTTCTGGCTCTGGTCGTAGATACGACCAGCCAATTTCTAAAATTGTCATTAGTAGTCCTCAACCAATCCGGTTTGTCAAAGTTTAACCAAATCACGAAGAAAATGATCTTTGAACTCCTAGTATTGGGCATCATTCTCTAGATAGGGCACTACCATACTCATCTTTCTTCATCCATAACCCGCTCATGTCTAAAATAATAATCATAGTCATGGTAATAGATAAGTTAACCCATCATAAGGCGGAAAGTTCACTTTTGAAGCTTCCGTTTGTCCCGTCTCCTTCATCATTGTGTCAATTAACATGAGGCTCACGTGTGCCACCTTATTTAGTGCCTTTTCTCCTCATTTTTTCAATTTGATTGGGTATGTGTTGCTAATCCTTGTTGTATTGCTTCATGAAAGCCTCAAATTGTTGTTAGAACTCCTGTATCGAACCACCCATATTTACCAATTTGTCACTGTCCCGACTGAATGCTTAGTTACCTTGTAAAAAGAAATTAATGAGTGATTTTGTTAGTTTGGAAGTCTCACATAATTGTACACACCAAATTTGGTGGAAAAATATGATTATTTCACATATAAAACACAAACTGCTTCAAGTACATAATAACTAAAATACATAACCGATTAAGAGTAAACAATATCTTACGCTAAATAAAAGAGAAATTATATTATTACTAATCTTTACGAAGTATAAGCTGCTTATAATTTTCTATTGACGCCTTAGTGCTTGAACTTTCCATGAGAAAAACGCTTATTAAACTTGGGTAATATAGCACAGCCATTTAGGGAAAGGATTTTTGTTAGCCACTTAGCCAGTTCCACCGGTTTAGGTGTCGTAAGAACTTAGAAGTCAACACTCATGGTCACTTAGCTGCAATCTGATATACTTCATTCCCAATTAATGTTTAGAGGGTCACGTAAACCTGTGGTATATGTCGTTGCTATGTGGTATGCTTCCTGTTTTCTCATGATATGGCTCACTCCTGTTTTCAATCACGATAAATTACTTTCATCAATGGTATCCATCTATTTGAAACAAGTCTGCACTTTTAGCTGTTATCTTTTAGAATTTTTATTTTTTAAATAGATGATAGTGCGGCGTGCCCTGTCCGTTCATTCTTGTGTGTGCTGTTTTCTTTTTCTAGCAACATTTTGTAACTCGGTTAATTGGAGTAGTGTCTATGTAACATATATGCCTGTCCTCTGTTTTTTTTCACTACTTTTGTATTCTCTGCAAACTTGCATTTGTTCTTATATCGGCTAAATACCTTTCCTTTATAGTGTAAGAATGGCTATGACAAGAAGTATGACTAGAAAGCAGAATCAGGACGTGCGCAGCAGGAAAAGGTCCAAGACTTGTAAGAACGGTGGTTCAGCATCATGGGCAGATCTTTGTCATGATGTGCTCTTTCTGCTAATTTTGAAACTGGGTATTGCAGATTTTGTGGCATTTAGTGGCGTTTGCCAGGAATGGAGGTCAGTTGCACTGGTTTACAGGAACATGTTCATGGCATCGAGAAAACCCATGATGTTGTCTTTCTCTAGTGGCTGGAGAAAGAAAAAGTGCTACTTAACGGAGCTAAAAGGGAGAATGTTCAAGACTGTCCTTCCTCGTTCTAGTGACAGGACCTGTATTGGAGTAACTTGTGGGTATTTGATCTTGTTCGGAAGGAGAACTCGTGATTTCAGGCTTGTGAATCCTATCACAAGGCATGAACTTCATTTCCCCTCTTACCCCTATTCGGTAGATACTACACCAGGAAGAGATAGAGCTATCCTCGTCTTCTCACCTTCATTGTCTGGGTGGGTGTTTCTGTTTGCACGCAAATTATACAATATGGTATCCTTCTCTTTACCTAAACAATCTCGCTGGAATCATATCACCTCCAATTTCCCTATCCATGATTTACATGCTTTCCAGGGAAAGATATATGCCCTTAGCACATTTACTCGTTTATGTGAAGTGACACTCAATCCAAAACCCACCCTGACGCTACTACTTGAAAGGCCTCAACATTACTTCTTACATCCAGAGTTAGTAAGTTTGGGTGAAAGTCTCTTTGTGTTTAATGGTTCTTCATTAGATGCTATCGGAATAGATCTTAACCAAATGAAATGGGTGACTTCGCCGGAGACACAAAAAGAATATACACTCTTAGTAAGCAAAATGGAGTATGGTACTCCTACTAAATTAGCTCTATGGGATGACATTCGCACACATTATGAGAGGTTTGGTTACTTCAATGACAGTGATAAAGGTGAATATAAAGATATGTGTTACATAGCAGACATGTGGTACTTGCCTCATGATTGCTTGAATGTTAATCGCTTACATGAGTGATGCATTGTCGGTGCTCTATGAATTTTCAGAATTTGCATATCAACAATACTTTGTGTTGAGAGGTTTTTAAGTTAATTTGTATCTTTAACTATGTGGTTTAAACAGTGTCTCTAACGCTTTGGTTTAGATCGGCAGAACTCTTACTTATATCTCCGTTTTATGTTATTTGGTGTCCTAATGCCATTGTGTAAATTCACACAATTAAGTACGAAGTTGTAAGGTTTTAATCTGTTTGATTGCCATGACGCCCCGAGAGGTGTCAGGTTTGAAGTTTCCTAGATAAACATTTTGGACCGGTAAAGGAAAAGGGTTTAGATATGGTCGGAGGGTATATCTTAGTCAAAGACTTGTCCTCCCCGAATAACCAGAACAGTAATGAAAGTATTTGTAAGCTCACGGGTTTTTTTTTAGTTTTCAGAAATATAAACTTTATAAAAGTATTTGTAATTTGTCATTATAGATAACTACCTATAACTAGTAAAGAAAAAATATAAATATGTTTTACAAAAACCTTCGGAAAAAAACAATTACCCGAAACAAGAAATTTTACATCATTTTATCGTTTTCATTTTAGACAAATATATAAAAGTAAATAACAATTATGTAACCGAATACAAAAGAAAACGAAAGAGTCTCAAACGTCTCAAAAGAAAGATTGAAAGAGTTTGTTAATAGGATGAAAAGTAGTGACTCATGCAAAATGTGTATAAATAGGTGAACAGACTAATAAAAGATCGATTTGTTTGGACAATTCGCTTTTTAAGTATTAACCAAAAACCAATCCAAAATTCAAAATAGTAATTATGTTTTTGATACGTATTCGCAGCGGAAACTCGAACCAATTGGCAATTATGATTCAAATTGATACGAAAACAAGAAAATTGATAGTATGTTAATTGATTTAGACTTATAAATCAATCAACGAAAGATAACACAATCAACACCTATTGATTTGTTATCGAATCAAACTAGATAACGCGATATAATATTGAAACAAAGACGAATTCAAGCATTATTTCAAAGGAAAAAGTTAAAACCTTATTAATAATCGAAATTGAGAGTTATAGAATGAATAAAAACGTTTACATTATATAGGAAAAGAAACTAAACCCTAAAACGCAAAAAAGGAAAATCTAACAGTCGGTTTTGGCATTCTAGATCCAAAAGTGCAGCTTGACATCCAATGTGTCGCGGTGATGTCTCGATGCGTCCCAAAGTGAAATTTTGAGCCCAACAAGTCTTCAAAGTCACCAAACAAGCCCCCTTAGTCACGGTTCTTTCAAAAGTTCCATTCCCAATCATCAACACCAAGTTTTGATCATCCCAATTCGTATCAGTTTTGGTCCACTCCAATCCAAAAATCCGAAAATCCAAACCATATAGTACGATCTAATTCGATTTTTTCCTTTATATCTATTTATGTTCCCTTTTTTTTTTCCCCTTTTCAAAAATGATTTCAATATATTAAACAATAAAATTTGTATGACTGGTCGTTTCCCTTTGGCTGATAAATCTTGTTGACAAAATACTTTTCAGTAGGAAGTAAACTTTAGATTTTTAGCGAGTCCCCGACATGATCAAGCCTTAACTGGTCATTCTTAACTTGTTAGCGGTCTAGTCCATAGTGCCCAGGTACCTAAATGGTACTATCCCAGGTCATCTTTCTTGCTAGGGACCGATTTAATCGAGGTTCACAACGTTCCACAACCTTGTTTATAAGCAGTTGCAAGTAAAAAATTCTACAAATGACGATCTTATACTAGTTTTTTTTTTTTTTTTTTTCTTTTTTCTTTTAACACTTATTAGATACGGTAATCCAAGGGGCTTACAGGTCACCCGTTTGGATTTTCACCACTACAGAGATTAGGTCTCCTGAAACTCTACAGTTGCTTCACTCATCAAAAGTTGAAATGCAATATTTGGTTCAAGAGTGTATAACAAGTGTAACTAAGTCGCACATTTTATAACAAATTGGGCAAAAATTCTTTAGAATACAGCATCGTTTTTGACTATTTTGATTGTAACACAACTTTTTTCACTTTGAAAGCCAATATATAATGAGAAACAGCGTACAAGCAGCAATGACAGCAGACAGGATCAAAGTATCCCTTGATTTCTTCCTTCTAATAGATCCTGTAAACGATTTGAACAAACTTTAGTTGATTGATTATGCAGATCTTTATTAGAATGAGTAAAATTCAAAAATAAGTAAAGATTTATACCAATTAGACCACGGACGATGGGGAATTTGTCACTTAGTTGTTTAACTTTCCCTTGAACATCGCCAAACATAGCCTTCTGAGACCCCAATGCTGCTCTTGTTGTTTGAGCCTGAGTTATTACATCATCCATCTGCAGGAAACGGGATAACTTCAGGTTTTGTTGTGGGTTGATTTGGGTTATGTTTAATCTCTTACGGGTCAAAGCAAAATATTAACCTAATAAAGAAACAGGTCAAAGCCGGTGTGTTTTTTATTACATACAATTCTGTAAACTGTTTTATTCACAAAAAAAGTAGCATACTGTTGTAACAATACAGTTTAGAAATTAAAATGTTATTGTAGGTTAGTTTTATTTTATTTGAGTAGAAATATAGATGGAACCCACAAAATGGAGAATGGCGAAAAATGATTTGAACAAATAAAGAATAAAACTTAGAAGTGGCAACTTTTAACTCATTTATATGAAAACATCTCAATTTTTTATCTGTTAAATGTTGGGATTAAATTTGCCGGAAAGATTGTAAAAATACAAAAAAAAGTAACTAAAAATGATAGGTCAAGTGGCAAAAAGGGTAAATGGGTCAAAAATCGTTTAGCGTGTACAATTTTCTAGATAGTTTTATATATAAACAAACTCGTTATTACTTTAAAAGATAGTTTTCGAAAATTTTAAAGATAACTGAAAAGAAAGTGTTGATGGGTCAGCCCAAACCAACCCGCAAGTTGATACAAAATATAATATTTACCCATTTTGACCCGTTACCCAATCTCCACGTTTCATTGCCTCTTTTAAAAATATACTCATCACTCCTGTGCAGCCTAAAACATCCTCAATCTCATTCATTGAGATGCCCATTTAGGTCTCAGCTATACTGATATTACTCAATTCCCGAAAGTAAGGAATCTAGAATATCACCCATATAAAATTATAGACTAGTCACTATGTGAAATGTCTAGAGTAAAATTACAGGAATTTCTTTTGTTACCCATTTAAATTGGGTCCTAGTGTTGTACTTGTCTAGTGCCACACTTTGAAAGCGGTTTCGTTCCAGACAGCTTCTTAACATATAATGTTCTGCCACTTCGAAGCATGCACATTGGCAAGGGTGAATTTCTTCGGGACTATATTAGCTAGATCTCCTATTTTATAAGCCTCAATAAAGGTATAGAATTTCACATCACCTCAAATATACAGAGCTCTAAATTAGGGATATGTATGGAATTAAGTTTCAATGAGGACAGGATGATAATTCTGTAGGCCAAAACCTGGTTCTAAAGTTGTGCTTTCGACACTTTGGTATGTTCTCATATTTCCCATTTTTAGCCATTTTGAAAGATAGTTTTATGGGTTTACAAGTACCCTACAAACAACTTAACGTTCTTAAAATCAGAAACCTCAAACGCATTCTTGATGACAGTTACCTTGTATTATCGCTTCCAAACTGTTGGGAGGTTTGATAACAATATTACTCATTTAAGGGAATACCAAGGTTCCACATTAACTTGAAAAGTCCACTTTAACAATATAATTGTTTTATGTCACACACCGCTCAGGCGGAAACCCGAGGTGTACAGTATATTAGGTATCAGAAGACCAAGTATTACATCGAATAAATACTATAACAATAAGATTACATTAAATAAAGTTAGGAGTACAATAAATACATCATAAATACAAATTGTTGACTTAAATAGAAACTAAACTACGTCTAGCTGAGTCTCTACGAAGTCCACACAAATAAAGAACTCGAACTACGTCTAGTCAAGTATCTTCGAAATCCTCAAAATCCATAACAAATAACGTACTCCATAATCGATGTAAAATCTCAATCTCCTGAAAAGCGTTAAAAATAATAATACGACGTCAACATAAAGTTGGTGGGTTATACCATTTTCATAAAAATACGTAAGTATAAAAGTTTAAGTAGTTTTGACCCAATAAAAATCAGTAATAAAATGATAAAGACCATAAATAAATAAATAAATAAATATAGTGACATATCTTGAATCAAGGAGTCTAGTAAATCCATGTAAACTTTAGGCTAAAGGGAATAAGCAACAAAACTCACCCCCAACTCACCCTGCCACGTCAGCTTTCTCTCTCCAGAAAAACAAACTCACATTACTCAGGAAATAAGACTCACCACGCACTCACCGTGGCCACTTTTAACCCAAACTCACCCCAACTCACCTTACATTTTTCATTTAAATACTATTATTTATAAACTAAAAAAATTAATATTTAAGTAAACGTAAAGGTACGAAAAAAAATTGTTAACGAAATTTAAAACTTTTATTAAAACGTTAAAAACGATACATAGATAAATTAAAAACTTAAACGATACATAGATAAGCTAAAACTCCCATTATACTTCGCTTTGAGTCTTGCCCGAAATAATTCCCATGTCGCTCGCCCGTTCCTGGTCATGTGATCGTAGTCTTGGAAATATAGCTTCATGTCTTCTTGTTCGGCTCTATACTCCGCATCAGCAACCTCCCTTTCTTTGATTTGTATATACTTATCCCGCTGTGCAATCTCAGCAGCTGAGATCTCATTTACCATCAGCCTAGCAAGTGCTTCGTCATTCATAGTTGACGATCCTGAAGCTTTCGACCCTTTCTTTTTCAACGCAGCTCTTGCTTTGTCCCTCCTTGTCGGTGGTGGTGGAAATTCGGCCACCTCATCATCGTCGTCAACAATAGTATTCAGATTAAAACTGGCGTCTACAGACTCTGTGTTGAACGAACTAGAACCAGATGACTTCTGCTTCTTGTTGCTTCCTTGAGAGGGTTGGCTGAAATCTACAGGCTCGACATCTTGAAATTTCGGATTGTATTTCAATATTTCCCATCAATGACGATATCTAAACGGAATGCCAACTTCATTATTATAGATCGCCATCGCCTTTTGCACGTAGTCTTCGTCTTCCGCTCCAATTTCCGTCGTGCGTATCACGTTACTGTATGCTTCTACAAAACGCGACACAGTAGGTCAAATCTGTTTCCAATTTCCCATGACCATATCGTAGGTCCGACGACCTTCCTGTCCCGTTTTGCTCTCTATGTAGTTTAATATCTCTGTCCACATGCCTTCTGTCCTCTTGGTATTTCCATTTGCACTGTCTTCAGAAACGGAACACCAACCTTTACATAACGCATGTTCTTCCTCTTCTGTCCACGCAGTTTGTCAGGACGAACTTTGTTTGTCCACCTTAGTTTGGCGGGCGCGAGATGCTCTCTTCTTCGGCTTCGGTGGTGAGGTGGCAACGTCCTCTTGTTGAGTTTCTTGATAAGATTCGAAAAACTGAGGGTAATAGCAATCTCCGAGATTAAATGAATGAATCGGAGACCTAGGTGGATCATTTTGTGGATATAATGACGAACCACCCATTTGAGGTTGCAAGTGATAGTCCGGGTGACCAAATGGCCACGAGGGAGATTGGGACGCATAATCACTTTGCATCTCAAAAGATTGAAAGCCACGTTGTTCCGATGGCACCGGGTTTCGGTAAGGTTGGTTTGGGTAAGGTCGAAATAAGGTCGGTGAGGGGTTTCCTAGATTAAAAGTTTCGTCGGGTGTCGGTGGATTGCTTCGGTTGAGGGTTCTTGGTTGACGTTTGTTGGGTCGGGGAGTGTTTTGGTTAGACATTTTGTTTGAAGAAGAAAGTAATTTGGTTGAAGAAAGTAAGAAGGGTTATGAATTTAGAAGATATGTGTTTAAAAATTGTTGAGTTAGTAGGTATTTATAGGTAAAAAAAATTGGGGTTTAAAAAAGTTTTTTTTTTTTTTTTTTAAGATTGCAACGGCTGATATTTTGGGGGGGGGGGGGGGGGGCACCACTACAAAACTCACCACCGGTGAGTTTCTCACCTTTTGCAGCCAAAAGAAAACCGCCACTCACCTCCACGTCATGGTGAGTTTCTTACCTTTTAAGTGTGGGGATAAGACCCACGCGTGAGTTGGAGACTCACCTAGGTGAGTTCTCCCTTACTCCGTTTAGCCTTAGATATCCATATTTGCACCTGAACGTACTAAAAATCCAACTTAACCCTCCTCCTTAGTGTGTCAAACTAAGGAAAACACGAAACTAAGCGGTCATAACATCGACCCCTAGGGTCTGCAACTGAGGTCATCACCCCTAACAGCGATGAGTGGTTTGTAAAACCCATATAGATCTATATATATATGTACCGATGGCTCAAAAGAGTTAACAGGTTTGCAGTGAGGGCCTTATACTACCACCAAGGCCGTATAAGTAAAGGGACACTTAATCTAAAGGCACATAATCTACCAACCTAATCAAGATATATAAAGTAAGTATTTGACAACGCTTAACATGCCCGAATAAATATTCAAAACGGTAAAAGGGCAACGTATAACTCACAGTTAAGCAAAGCAAAAGAAATAAAATACGTCGGGAGGATAATCAACCGAAAGTAGCTCCTTTGCCTAAGTGCCCTAACAATACATACAATAAACCGACTAAGTATCTCATAAGCTTAGTAGGGTTGCCTTATGCGATTAACATCTCATAATATGATATAATATGTTTAATGAAGGGTTTGTAATCCCGATGGTTTAAAGGAAAGATATAGCATTATGTAGCAAAATACGCGTTTTCGACCAAAAACTGTGTTAATAGTGTATATTCTAAGATTGAAATGTGTTTTGGGGTTAGAACATAAGATTTGAAAGGGTGTAACACTTTACGTACGTTATAACGTCATTATAAATGAGTTTGATCAAAAACCTAAACAGCTTACACTAGGAACAGTTACACTAGGAACAGTTACGCTATGTAACTAACAATTACGTTACGTAACTATCAGTTACGCTAAGTGTAACTAACCGTTACGCTAAGTGTAACTTACAGTTACGCTACGTATAACTAACAGTTACGCTACGTGTAACTAAAAGTTACGCTACGTGTAACTAATAGTTACGCTATGTGTAACTAACAGTTACGCTAAGTGTAACTAACAGTTACAGTAAGTCGCGGAACAATTTAAAACGACTCGTTTTCGACGATTTTTGGACTGAAAATGATATATTTTTACATCTATGGTCTTAGGATATGTTTACGTACATAAACCTTCAATAAATTTCGGGTTTCAATGGTGAAAAGTGGTGTTTTCGGAACTAGATCTAAAAAATAAAGTTTCAAACAAAATCGAAGAAAAACTTGCCCGATCGAAGAGAAAATCGGAGAGATGGAGAAGATAAGTATGGTGAACGACAATCAAGCTTCGGAATTGATTTTTGACGGTTAGATCTCGAGATATTTTAGGGAGAAGGGAGAGCTTTGTGTGTGTGTTTCTAGAGAGAGAGGGAAAAGATGAAAAGTGAAGGAAATATGGAAGATGTAGGTGATAAAGGAAAAGCGGGAAGTAACATGGGGAAAAAAAGTTACTTAACAATACCGTTAAGTAATAATTTTTGTAAACTTTTTCGTTAATTCTCGATAAAGAAAGTCTTGAAATAAATATAGCGGTGGTAAAATAATATAAATAAAGGTTTTAAGATATTAATAAAAATAATAATAGTGATAATAATACATTTCTTTTAACGTTAATTTTCTCGCATATAAAAAGGCATATCCTACCCTAACTTAACTTACGAGCATACTTATTTCTACTAGGCACTTAGGTTCTATAACGTTTACGTCACGAAGGACGAAACAATAATATAAATCACGACTAAACCAAAATCGCGTGAAACAAAATAAATAAATATAATAATAGGGTCAAAATAAATAAATAAAAATAATGCTAGACGATATAACGCAAAAGTGTTACGAAATATGCGGTTGTCACACCTTCCAATAGATTGGACTAAGTACTAGAAAAACGTCCAAATGGAAAAGATTGTGAAAATACCATCAAGTTAAATTTGTGTGTATATCAAAACATGAAAGTATACACTTCTAGCCGATATGAGGAGGACGCTAGGGGTGGGTGCTTGGTCGGAGTTTTTTTTTAACTTATATTGTATAAGTTGTGGAGTGCCATTTGTAAAGAATTAAACAAAGTGATTTAGGGGTTAAATTTGCATTAAATATGGTACAAATCAATCCAATTAAAAGTTACATTATTCTTTATAACATTTTTTTTATATAAGGGCCTCTTTGGAACTTTTTATATATGACTATATGATAATATGAATATAGATTGGGAAAGGGGGAAGTAATAGAGCAACAAATTCCACACATACAGTGTACGTTTTGTATTCCTGATTCAATAATTAAATTTTGTGTAATCAGTTTTATACAACAACAATACCCAATCCAGGTGGGTATGGGGAGGTGATGTAGACAATCATATCTCTACGAAAGACCCCGACTCGGGTTGGGGGACATAAGAGGATGACTGTATGCAACAAAATATGCAAGTGTGTGTGGATGTGAGGGTGAGTAGAGGGTGCATAATCACTTTCATGTTTCTACCGTTTTATCAACTACCAGTAATAGGCGGGGCTCGTCCCGTTGTTGTCTGCGTTTATCACTTTATCTTTTTTCTTTAGTATTGTTTCCTTTATTTGTGACTTTAAGACTAGGCCGGAGGTGTATTACTCTTCCTTTATCTAAAAAAATCAACTGCCAGTAATTTAGGGTGTTTGGCTTTCTGTTACAAAACCATTCTATATCTTAATATTTTTCCCTGGCCTGGTTTTTATGATACTGTTTATTGGCCGATTATTTGAGCCTTTTATGTTATATTAATACAATCAAAGCTTTTTCTTTATGATTCATGTTAAATTTATAAATCTTTTTGTGTGTTTGAAATAAGATGGAATAAGAGGAAGTAACACAAAAGTAATGACTAGAGGCGGGTTGGAGTCAGGTATCTGTTTGAACGATCATCCGCTTGGCAAACTCCAAACTAACCAGATTGACCCTACGCTTAGCTTGTCACCATTGTGAACAATTATTAAGCATTCTATGATTTGTTTGAATCGATGGAGATTTTATGCGATTTTTTTCCTATAGTGAATCCCATCATGTACCAGGTAGTTTCTATCATTTGTTTGTTTTTGATTTATATTCGTAGTCCTGATTTTCCAGTGGTACCTAGGCCATCTGATATATTTGTAATGGTTATCTTAATTAGTTTGCATATCTTGTACTTAACTTAATACCCGTCCTTATAAGAATTTAACACGCAACTAATCACTTCTCCATTTTCGGCAAACATACAAATAATATTCCTTTAGAAGATTTTATATCCATATCAGCGTAGACAGAATTCAGTTACTCAAATATTTGATGCATCTTCGGGAATATTCTCTAAAAATTGAATGTGTTACAGGATAAGGTTTCATCGGAGAGTGAATTGGTGTGGATGTAAAAGCTATATTGCAGGAGTGTAATGAAAAACGAATGAATGGACCAGTACGTTTCATTTTCTAGCTTGCTTGGCCTCTTTGAATGGAATATGTTTTCATATTAACATTTTATATCGTCTATATATACAATATATATACAAGTTAAACATAATATAAGCTCATTAAACCTTCACTGGGATTTCGATAATGAGGTATACTGTCACACCCCGCATAGAAATGGCGGAACCGAGGTGCGCAGTGTATACGGTATCAGAGATTCAAGGTTACATCAAACATAAATAAACCAAACATCATCAACATAGATAAAGAGTTTGAAATAAGGTACTTATTACAATCATCCGAATATAATCCAAAATACGACTACAGAGTTTGGGAAACTAAGGAATTACAATACAAAATAAATTCCAGCAAAAGTCCCAAGTAGCCAAGTAAGCATAGCATCAAAATAGGTAACCTCAAATCCCTGAAAAGCGTTAAAATACGACGTCAACATAAAGTTGGTGAATTATTCGCAATAGTAAATAAAAACATAATAGTATAAAGGTTTTCAATAAATTTTGACCCAAAATGTAAAATTTGAAGATAAGTCTTTTGAAAATGATGTTTCAAAATATGTTTTGAAGTTTACAAAACCTTTCGATAAAATATTCAGATTATTACCATACGGTACCATAATCATTTCATAAAACCATAATCATATCATAAAATATATACCATACTGGATAAATAACAGCTTTAGGATTATAACATACACCTGAACCCTAACAATAATAAAGGCAACTAACCCCACCTAGTGTCTCAAACTAGGTTGTTCTCGATAATAATAAACGGTCGTAACATTACTAATACGGACAGGGCTCCTCCCTTATCATAATAACGTATTAGAATGAGGGTTTGTTAGACCCATATAGCGCTATATATACTTCCGGTGGCTCAAAGTTAACAGGTGTTTATACGGGGCCTTGTACTACCACAAAGGCGGTACAAGTTGGGTGAGATCATCTAAAGCATACATATCCATACATATCATAATACATACATACCATAAAATACCTTTGTTTAACGCTAATCATGCCCAAAAATAGTAAAAGGTTAAAAAGGGCAACGAATAACTCACAGATAGCAAAGCAATCCAAATCTTTATATGTCGGGAAATCTTATAATACCGTCAAGCTTCAACGTCTAAGTGCCCTATACATCACGTAAATAAAACATGTCTAAGTATCTCTAAGTCTAGTAGGGTTATGCCTTAATGATTAACGTTTTATACGGGTTTTAAAATAACCAAAAGAATATCGATATAACGGAATTATAAACGTTTCGGAAAGTCAACGGACTAGATACGTGAACCTTATACTTACGTGCACTATAAGTCACATACGTATCAAGTTACGTGTTATACAAGAGTTACGTGACATAGAATGTTACTTGAGCCAAAAGTTACGGAATTCAAACAAGGAATTACTTGGATAAACAAAGAACTACTTGACTTATATATATAATTACATGCATGGGATATACATCATATGGCTTACAAACTGTTAGGTGGAAATGAATCAAGTCACGTGAATCAGCAAGGGATGTATGTGATATGCATGTTAATTTGACATAATAAGACCATTACATGCATGAACCATCCATTACATGAACAAGGAGGAAATTACGTGCATGAAACAAGGTATTACGTGAACGTAACATGGATAAATCAATTACGTGCAGCACAACCGAGACTTACGTGAACTAACTAGAATTACGTGAATAGCATGGAACTTACGTGAGTGTAACATGGGGACAAATTACGTGAACGTAATTTGTAGTATTATGTGAACGTAATATTAATTACGTGACATAGAAGCATGAATTTCGTGACCCTTTAGCAGTATTACGTGAACGTAAGTTATAGTTACGTGCTGGGCAAGATAATTACGTGCATGAACGGAATTTTACGAGAAAGGTGATCGGAATTCGGTTTCGGAGTGTTTTAAACGTCCAAATGATCTATAATCAAAACCCTATGTCCAGAATACTATTAGGAACAATAATCTTACATAAAATCCAAGTTTTGACGGTTAAAAATGTGATTTACGTGTTTGGATAAATATGGAATAAAGTTTAAAACCAAAATGAATGAATACTTACTTGATCGTAACGAAACTTGGAGGATAGATAGAGGTGGTGATGGTGATCAATAATCCGGTCTCGGATCTAAATTTGGACGGTCGGATCGTCGGAAATGCTAGAGAGAAGGTGGAGGTTTAATGGTGTTTGTGTGTGTTTTAGAGAGAGAAAAGTGTGTGTATGAATTACTTGGAGGAGAAGATGGAATGAGGAATAGGACAAAAGTTTGGTGGCTAGATAAGACAAAAATCTGAAAAGGACTATTTTTGTAATAAAATTTCTCGCGTAGGACTAGTTTTATAATAAAATTTCCGAAAAGACTAAAAACGAAATATTTTTAAACGTTAATCTTAATCATATAATTAAGGCATAATTCCCCTAAACTTATCATAAGAGCATACTAGACTTATACTAAAGGCACTTTAGACTATACGTTCCCGACATAAAGATCCGAATTACACGCTATATACCCGATAAACGCAAATACGCATAAAATACAAATACGATACTCATAAAATACGAATACGATAAACATAAAAGAAATACAATAGGATCAAAACACGAATATAAATAAATAAAACGAATACGAGACGATAGAATAATACCGTGAAATTCGCGAATGTCACAGTCTCCCCAAGTAAAAAGAATTTCGTCCTCGAAATTATCACTGGGTACTACTTCCGGGAGAGAGGTGAGGATACTTCCGCAGAATTTCATCTTCGCTTTCCCACGTGAACTCAGCACCAAAACGGGAATTCCAGCGAACTTTGACAATAGGGATCTTGCTTCGTCGCAGACGCTTAACATCACTAGCAACGATCTCGATCGGTTCTTCAACAAAATGAAGCTTGTCGTCAATCTGGAGTTGTTCAAGCGGAACTAATAATGTCTCATCAGCCAGGCATTTCTTTAACTGAGATACATGGAATACGTTATGTACGCTGCTCAGTTCTGCCGGCAATTCTAGTCGATAAGCAGCTGGGCCAATGCGGGCTAAGATCTTGAACGGACCCGTGTATCTCGGACTCAGCTTGCTGCGCTTCACAAATCGGACAACCCCTTTCCATGGAGATACTTTCAATAATACCATATCTCCAACACTGAACTCGAGAGGCTTCCTGCGCTTATCAGCATACTTCTTCTGTCGATCTCTGGCAGTAACTAATCGTTCCTTGATCTT
>CAJVGC010000060.1:43686834-43744599 GCA_910822075.1 Senecio squalidus | reverse complement strand
TATCACAATACTTGGTCCACCAGATCCCACGTGCACTGCTCTGCCAACATCGGAACCATCGCGCCCAGACGCCATACCTTCAGCTCCAATATCGGGCATCTCAGGTACATCAAACTCTAAATCAGCATCTTGCACTGGTGTCTCCTTAAGTTGTGCCACAATCACTGGGATAGCTGCTGCAATCTGCTCCGCAATCAGCTGGCTGATGTTCGGAGTAGCAGAAGTAGTATTGGGGACAGCAGTGGTGTTCTGAGCAGTAGCACCCGATCTAGTGCTGGCGCGACCTCGCCTTGCCGACCTTCTCGGAGCGGCGGCGGCAGGAGTAGCTCTAGTAGAAGTAGCTCTAGAAGAAGTTCTCTTAGGCGGCATCTTCTACGAATATCAAACGGAATAAATCGGAACGATAAACTGTATGTGCGACTAAAACAAGCAGGCCTCAAAACATAAAAAGCAAAATAAAAGCACATATAGCACATAAATCACATACAGGCCCACAAAAGAAAGAAATGCGCACATAGAGTAAATCAGATAGGTCCAAAAGCCTAGGTCATAGTCTAAGTGATTCCGTAAGGTCACTTAGTTCGCTATAACCATTGGCTCTGATACCAACTTCTGTCACACCCCGCATAGAAATGGCGGAACCGAGGTGCGCAGTGTATACGGTATCAGAGATTTAAGGTTACATCAAACATAAATAAACCAAACATCATCAACATAGATAAAGAGTTGAAGAATAGTACTTATTACAGTCATCCGAATAGTATCAAAATACGACTACAGAGTTTGGGAAACTAAGGAATTACAATACAAAATAAATTCCAGCAAAAAGTCCCAAGTAGCCAATCAACGCATAGCATCAAAATAGGTAACCTCAAATCCCTGAAAAGCGTTAAAATACGACGTCAACATAAAGTTGGTGAATTATTCGCAATAGTAAATAAAACATAGTAGTGTAAAGGTTTTCAATAAGTTTTGACCCCAAAAGATAAGATTTGAAGATAAGTCTTTTTGAAAAGATATTTCAAAATATATTTGAAGTATATAAAATCTTTCGATAAAAAAATATTCATATTTGTACCATACGGTACCTTCATATTCGTACCATACGGTACCATAAACATATTTGTACCATACGGTACCATAATCATACTTGTACCATACGGTACCATAATCATTTCATAAAATAGCAGCTTCACGAACATACAATACACCTGACCCTTAACATAGATATCGGCAACTAACCCCACCTAGTGTCTCAAACTAGGTTGCCACTAAATAATCCGTCATAACATTGTTAACACGGACAGGGCACGCCATCATCCAAATAGATGTTAACAATGAGGGTTTGTTAGACCCATATAGCGCTATATATACTTCCGGCGGTGCAAGACTAACAGGTGTGTATACGGGGCCTTGTACTACCACATAGGCGGTACAAGTTGGGTGAGATCATCTAAAGCATTCATATAAGTGCATATACATGCCATAATACATACGTAACATAAAATACCTTTGTTTAACGCTAATCATGCCCGAAAATAGAAAAAGGTTAAAAAAGGGCAACGAATAACTCACTGATAGCAAAGCAATCCAAATCTCGATATGTCGGGAAATACTATAATACCGTCAAGATCCCACGTCTAAGTGCCCTATACATCACGTAAATAAAACATGTCTAAGTATCTCTAAGTCTAGTAGGGTTATGCCTTAATGATTAACGTTTTATACGGGTTTTAAAATAACCGAAAGGAATATCAATATAACGGAATAACGAGTGTTTCGGAAAGTCAACAGACTAGATACGTGATTTTCATACTTACGTGCACTACAAGTCACGTAAGTATCAAGTTACGTGTTATACAAGAGTTACGGGGCAAAACAAGAAGTTACGGAACATAAGGACCATAGTTACGTGTTCAGCAAGGGAATTACGTGACATCCAAGTCACTTACGTGGCTTAGGGAACCAATTACGTGAATATGAAGCCATAATTACGTGCATATGGGTTAATTTGTGAAGACTTACGTGAAAAGGACCAATTACGTGATAAATTATGAATTTCAGGGACCAATCACGTAACTGTGGGAGTTACGTGAGGATGAAGTCTATTACGTGACTTTCAAGTCAATTACGTGACTTAGACTTCAATTACGTGAATTAGAAGTCAATTACGTGCATAAGGGACTAATTACGTGTCAAAAGGACTAATTTCGTGAACAATTACGCGTCAAAAGGACTAGATATGTAAATATTTCAACAATTTCGTGACCAGGACAAGAGTTACGTGACTTGGGGTCACGTAACTCACAATTTCGTGAGTGTAACTCACAATTTCGTGAGTGTAACTCTCAGATGATCAGTTACGTGCATGTAACTACAGTTACGTGCATGTAACTGAGTTTTTACGAAAAATACATTCGGAAATCGATTTCTGAGTGTTCTAAAGGTCTATTTGACCCCAAATTGGAACCCTATGTCCAGAATATGATAACATACAATAATCTTAAATAAAATCTAAGTTTTGATGGTGGGAAGTGGTATTTTCGGGTTTAAATCAAAATAACAAAGTTTAGAACCAAAACGGAGAAATACTTACCCGATCGTAATGAAACTTGGAGGATAGATAGAGGTGATGATGGTGATCAATAATCCGGTCTCGGATTTGAAATCGGACGGTTGGATCGCCGGAAAAGTTAGAGAGAAGGTGGAGGTTTGTATGTGTTTGTTGTGTGTGTTTTCTAGAGAGAGAGAGAGTAGGTGGAATATGAAGATAAGGACAAATAGGTGGAAGATAAGACAAAATAGTTTGGTGACTCTTTTAGGACGATTTTTGTAACAAAAATCTGAAAAGGACTAAAATTGTAATAGAATTTCTCGCGTAGGACTAGTTTTGTAATAAAATTTCCGAAGGGACTAAAAATGAAATATTTTTAAACGTCAATCTTAATCATATAATTAAGGCATAATTCCCCTAAACTTATCATAAGAGCATACTAGACTTATACTAAAGGCACTTAAGACTATACGTTCCCGACATAAAGATCCGAATTACACGCTATATACCCGATAAACGCAAATACGCATAAAATACAAATACGATACTCATAAAATACGGATACGATAAACATAAAAGGAATATAATAGGGTCAAATCACGAATATAAATAAATAAAACGAATACGAGACGATAGAATAATACCGTGAAATTCGCGAATGTCACATTTTTGGGCATGATTAGCGTTGTATAAATGTATTTTATGATATATATATTATGAGTATGTATTATGGATATGAATGCTTTAGATTAGTCTTACCCAAACTTGTACCGCCTTTGTGGTAGTACGAGGCCCCGTATACACACCTGTTAGCTTTTAGCCGCCGGTTTATATATATAGCGCTATATGGGTCTAACAAACCCTCATTTCTAACACGATGGATGATGGATGCGCCCTGTCCGTGTTAGTAATGTTATGACCGTTGATTTCGAGGACAACCTAGCTTAAGACACTAGGTGGGGTTAGTTGCCAGTATTGTTATGGTTCAGGTGTATCGTATGTACCTAAAGCTATTATCTATCCAGTATGGTATTTTTATGAAATGATTATGGTATTTTTATGGTATTTATATTGGTATATTATTAAAAGGTTTTGTATACTTCACGTATATTCTGAAACATCATTTTTCAAATGACTTATCTTCAAATCATAACACTTTTGGGTCAAAACGTATTGAAACTCTTATCCTATTATGTTTTTATTAATTATTGCGAATAATTCACCAACTTTATGTTGACGTCGTATTTTAACGCTTTTCAGGGATTTGAGGTTACACTTTTTGATGTTATGCTTGGTGGCTACGTGGATTACTTGCATGGAATTTATTTTGCTTTTGTTAATTCCTTAGTATCCCAAACTCTGTAGCCGTATTTTGATATTTTCGGATGATTGTAATAAGTATGCTATTTTAAACTTATTTATCTATGTTGATTATGTATGGTTTACTTATGTTGATGTAACCTTTGAATCTCTGATACCGTATTCTCTGTACACCTCGGTTCCGCCATTTTGCGGGGTGTGACAGAAGTTGGTATCAGAGCCAATGGTTATAGCGAACTAAGTGACCTTACGGAATCACTTAGACTATGACCTAGGCTTTTGGACCTTTCTGATTTACTCTATGTGCGCATTTCTTTCTTTTGTGGGCATGTATGTGATTTGTATGCTTTATGTGCTTTTGTTTTGCATTTTATGCTTTGAGGCCTGTTTGTTTTAGTCGCACATCCGGTTATCGTTCTTATTTATTCTGTTTGACATTCGTAGAAGATGCCGCCAAAGAGAGCTTCTACTAGGTCTACTCCGGCCGTCACTGCTACGAGAAGGTCGACGAGGCGAGGTCGCGCCAGTGTGAGAGCGGGTGCTACGTCTCAGAATACCACTGCTGTCCCCAATGCTACTACCACTACTCCGAATATCAGTCAGTTGATTGCGGAGCAGATTGCAGCGGCAATACCCGTGATTGTGGCACAACTCAAGGAGACACCGGTGCAGGATGCCGACATAGGGTTTGAAGAACCTGTGATGCAGGGTATTGGATCAGAAGGTACGGCGTCTGGGCGCGATGGTTCTGATGTGGGAAGAGCAGTGCATGTGGGAGCCGGTGGACCGAGTATCGTTATTGAGGATCCACCCCGAGGCTGTTCGTATAAGACCTTTCTGGATTGCAAACCTACTTAGTTTAAGGGTAATGAGGATGCGGTTGCTTCCCTACAGTGGTTTGAGAGGATTGAGTCTGTTTTTGATGTTTCGGGATGTGCCGAGGAAAGCAAAGTTAAGTATGCTACGTTCTTGTTCCAGGGTAAAGCCCTAACTTGGTGGAACTCGGTGAAACGAGTTCAGGGCCGAGCTGCTGTTGCCTTGATGAGTTGGGAAAATCTGAAGGTTATGATGAGGAAGGAGTATGTCCCGTCATCTGAGACGCAGAGGTTGGAGAATGAGTTGTGGAACCTGACTATGCAAGGTTCTGATTTTCGCGGGTATGCGAATAGATTTTACGATTTGTGTGTTTTGGCTCCTCGTTTGGTTCGCACAGAGGATGAAAGAATTGAACGCTTCACTCAAGGGTTTCCCCAGACTATGCGGGACCACATTATTTCTCACCGTCCGGGTACTCTACAGAGTGTGGTTGATATTGCTGGTCGGTTGACCGCAAGTATGATCCGTGGTGGTGTTCTTCAGCCAGTTGTGAGCCGAAGAGATTCTGGTAGATTTGACAGGAGAGATATGGGTAGTTCGAGGAAGAGAAGTCGTGGTCAGGATCAGAGACCCCAACTTCCTCAAGTGTATGCTTTGACAGGTTCTGGAGCTGGTTATCAGGGCAGGCGCCCGAAGTGTGGTACATGCGGCAGTGCTCATGCAGCAAATGTGGCTTGTTGGGTTTGTAAACGATGCAAGAAGTTAGGCCACACCGAGCAGTTTTGTGGAATGGCTAATGGAGCATGTTTTGAATGCGGAGAAGTAGGTCACCGTCGTCATCAGTGTCCCAAGCTTATAGCACCTACTTCCCTTCCTACTCATGGTGCTGGTACTAGTGCAAGAGGAAATCCTGCCAAAAGCCGAGCTTTCTCCATGGAATCTTCTGAAGCTCACCAGGATCCTACTGTAGTCACTGGTACATTTCTTGTCGATGATTATCCTGCTTTTATCTTGTTTGATTCGGGTGCCGATAGAAGCTTTATATCTAGTGATTTCCGTCCCTTAGTAAACCGTGCTTCTAGTCCTTTAGAGCCTGCTTATGAGGTAGAAATAGCTGATGGTAGATGTGCTTGTGTTAGAGAAGTTATTCGTGATATTCCCCTCGTATTAGCCGATATTCCTTTCTCCATCGACCTTATTCCTATGAAACTCGGTAGTTTCGATGTCGTAATCGGTATGGATTGGTTAGCGAAGCATAGAGGTGAAATAGTTTGTTATGAGAAGCTTATTCGTGTTCAGAAGCCGGATGGAGATCAGATGAACGTACACGGAGACAAGACAGGGAAACGTCTTAAAGTCATTTCCAGTTTAAAAGTTCGCGACTATATCCGTCAAGGTTGTTCCTTATATCTCGCTCACTTGAGGAAGAAAGATTCTACGATAAAGATTGATGGTGTTCGCGAGTATTCTGACGTTTTTCCCGAAGATTTGCCTGGACTCCCTCCTCAGAGACATATCGACTTTCGTATTGATCTTGTTCCTGGAGCAGCGCCTGTTGCTAAAGCTCCGTATCGTTTGGCTCCTTCCGAGATGCTCGAGTTGTCAAAGCAAATTCAGGAACTGGTCGATAAGGGTTTTATCCGTCCTAGTTTCTCCCCGTGGGGTGCTCCTGTCCTCTTTGTTAAGAAGAAGGATGGCTCCATGCGTTTATGTATTGATTATCGGGAGTTAAACAAGCTGACTGTGAAGAACCGTTATCCCCTTCCTCGTATTGACGACTTATTCGATCAACTTCAGGGTTCTTGCTATTTCTCTAAGATCGATCTTCGCTCTGGTTATCATCAGTTGAGAGTTCAGGAAGATGATATACCTAAGACCGCTTTTCGTACTCGATATGGTCATTATGAGTTCATGGTGATGCCGTTTGGTCTGACAAACGCCCCTGCAGCATTCATGGATCTAATGAACCGTATTTGTCGTCCGTATCTTGACAAATTCGTTATCGTATTCATCGACGACATTCTTATCTATTCCCGAAGTCGCAAGGAACATGAAGAACATTTGCGTCTTGTTCTAGAAGTGCTTCGAAAAGAAAAGTTGTATGCGAAATTCTCCAAGTGCGAGTTCTGGATATCCGAAGTTCAATTCCTTGGCCACGTGGTTAGCGCGAAGGGTATTCACGTTGATCCTGCTAAGATTGAAGCTGTTAAAAGCTGGGTTGCACCAAAATCTCCGACCGAAATCCGTTCGTTTTTGGGTCTTGCTGGGTATTATCGCCGATTCATCGAGAACTTCTCCAAGATCGCTTCACCTATGACAAAGTTGACACAGAAGAGTGAACCATTCGTTTGGGGTTCCGATCAGGAGAGAGCCTTTCAGGTATTGAAGCAGCGGTTGTGTGACGCTCCTATTCTTAGTCTGCCAGTTGGTTCCGAGAATTTTGTTGTTTATTGCGACGCTTCGCACAAGGGTCTGGGTTGTGTGCTTATGCAGAATGGTAAAGTTATAGCTTACGCTTCACGTCAGTTGAAAGTCCATGAGCAGAATTACACGACACATGATCTAGAATTGGGAGCCGTCGTATTCGCATTGAAGATTTGGAGGCATTATCTGTATGGGACCAAGTGTACTGTATTTACCGACCACAAGAATTACACGAACTCGTAATTATCGTAAGGAGAATGGAAATGGTCTTGAGTACGTCGTCCTTCGTTGATGATAATCAGACCGAAGATCAACTTCTGTAGGGTAATAAGAATTACTCAAATGAGTCATTAGTTGAAGGGATAAAATAACCGGTTATCTACCGTTAGCTTATAAAGCTCTCAATAATAATCCCAATTATATCGACTCATTTTCTTCTTTGAGGATTTCACATGTGCACTTTACGGATAGTGGCTAAGGCGTATAATATTGTCATCAGGTAATTTAATAACTCTGACTAGGCAAACTCTGCCGCTTCCGAAGGCGTGAAGAAATCAAGGGGGCTTCATCAATGCGTAGTTCCAAGAACAAGGTAAATGCTAAATTTTCAGGTTGTCAACTTAGAAGAAGTTCAAGATCTCTGCGGAAATGCATTCGTTTTACTCACAAGTATTGGGCTAATTTCTCATCCTCAATGCCACACACATCTTCCACGGGTGGATAAGGTAAGTACAATAGCCTTAACCAACATGCTCGCGATTCTTCAGTTTTAAGATGGTTTGAAATATGAATTGACGAAGATGAAATTGCGAAGGCGAAAAGGATAAAGGAAAAATGATCGTGAAGATGAAATGATCTGAGCGATGAGATAATCCCGAACATGAAACGAACGATGAATTAATAAAGCTTACGCATGCCGGGGTAGTATCACGATTACGCACATCGAGGGGAGTTTAGAAATATGAGATGACCATACGGTCGGAAACATGAAACGACGGAGATGTAGTTACGATAGCGAAATGGTGACGATTAATCAAAGGGATGGTATGAATAGAGATACGTCGAAAGATACATAGGGAAAAAAGTTTATATCGAAAATAGGGTATGGAATGAAAGAATCGTTAATGATATGTAAAGGAAGGATCGTATAAGCCAAGATATGAAGTGAACAAGGAATGATCATGTGTTTGTGCTAAAAGGGAAAATGGCGATTACAGGGTGACGAGGAAATTCGATAACACCGGCATCGGCTCAAACGGATTTGTAGTATAGATCGGGTAACGGATCACTGTTTGTAAAGGCATACGAATCATCTTTTGTGGTACACGAACTTGGCACGATACACAGAAAGTCAATCCATGATAGAAATGATATTGGGGATTCCCAGCTTCGACGAGGAAGAATTTGATAGAACATGAACGGTCAATAAGGTAAAAATGCAGTTCCGATAAAGTCTTCGAAGTTCTTCCACAACTAATCGTCTTCCAACTCTGCATCGTAAGTGAGGTCTAACTTACCGAGGTTACGAAGAAGTAGGGCGTGGAAAAGTTACGAGTCGCAATCTTCTCATCTCTTCGTGGGATAACACGAGTCGAAAGTCACGGGGCGTGAGACCGATTAATAGGAAAAATGAAGATCGGAATAAGGATAGTTGATTAAGTGAAAGAATAAGGTGAGTCACTAATCATGTTTAGATAATTTAATTATATGCTATAACAAGACTTAGTAATCCTCTTGCGAAAAAGAAAGGTTCAAAATAATCAGTTGCAACAATAGTACAAGAGTGTTAAAGAAAGTAGTCATAATGATGGTTGCGCTAGAATAAACAAGACGTAATACCATCAGAATTAAAGATACAACATTCGTAAGGATAAAAGGATAATTAGATTAAATAAGTAAGTCCGAAGTTCGAAGTTTTACATAAACTGAATAAACGAGGTACAATACTGTCAAATGAAATAAAGTACAATAATCGTCAAATAGAATAAGGCAATTCCACGTAATCGATACAATGGGTTACGGTAGCAAGCATCAAACTATGGCAACTTCACATCTTGAGTTCCTGCCACTCCGCTGTCTGATGTGATGGTAGGAGGAGGAACGCTAAAAGGAGAGGGATCCAAACTAGGGCAATTGTCACGATAGTGTCCAAAAGTACCACACTCGTAACATGATCCGGGAGTAATCTTGCAGAAACGCTCCGTGTGTCCTGATTTCTTGCATCTCTTGCAATTCCAACATGCGACTTCACTAGCGTGGCCACCTCCACACTTGTTACACTTAGGGCGATCTCTACAACCCTGTGTAGGTGTAGCTACGCGATTCTTAGTCTTTTGTGGTCTTCGATTACACTTGCGGCTATTTTTCTTGCAATGGGAGTTTCGGTTTCTCTTACCACTAGTCTTAGGTTGAACCTCAGTGTCTTGTAGTATGTCACCGTACTCGACATTACTGGATTCCGTATCAAAGCTTACTCCACTAGGTGTAGATTCTCGAATGCTCTTCAGGACTTTCACACTAACCTTCGTCTCGAGATCGGGTAAGATAGCGGCAAAGATTTCCGTAAGTATCTTCTCGAATCGATCGACTAAGTTACTCTCGTTGTTCTGCGGTGTCGGTTGCTTACGCTTAAGAGTTTTCTGGGGCATCATCGTCTGAGAATAAAATAAAAGGAATATGAGTGTAAAACAGTTTTGTGAATAAAACAGTTTACAGAATTGTATGTAATAAAAACACACCGGCTTTGACCTGTTTCTTTATTAGGTTAATATTTTGCTTTGACCCGTAAGAGATTAAACATAACCCAAATCAACCCACAACAAAACCTGAAGTTATCCCGTTTCCTGCAGATGGATGATGTAATAACTCAGGCTCAAACAACAAGAGCAGCATTGGGGTCTCAGAAGGCTATGTTTGGCGATGTTCAAGGGAAAGTTAAACAACTAAGTGACAAATTCCCCATTGTCCGTGGTCTAATTGGTATAAATCTTTACTTATTTTTGAATTTTACTCATTCTAATAAAGATCTGCATAATCAATCAACTAAAGTTTGTTCAAATCGTTTACAGGATCTATTAGAAGGAAGAAATCAAGGGATACTTTGATCCTGTCTGCTGTCATTGCTGCTTGTACGTTGTTTCTCATTATATATTGGCTTTCAAAGTGAAAAAAGTTGTGTTACAATCAAAATAGTCAAAAACGATGCTGTATTCTAAAGAATTTTTGCCCAATTTGTTATAAAATGTGCGACTTAGTCACACTTGTTATACGCTCTTGAACCAAATATTGCATTTCAACTTTTGATGAGTGGAGCAACTGTAGAGTTTCAGGAGACCTAATCTCTGTAATGGTGAAAATCCAGCCGGGTGACCTGTAAGCCCCTTTGATTACTGTATCTAATAAGTGTTGAAAGAAAAAGAAAAAAAAAAAACTAGTATAAGATTTTCATTTATAGAATTTCTTACTTGCAACTGCTTATAAACAAGGTTGTGGAACGTTGTGAACCTCGATCAAACCGGTCCCTAGCAAGAAAGATGACCTGGGATAGTACCATTTAGGTACCTGGGCACTATGGACTAGACCGCTAACAAGTTAAGAATGACCAGTTAAGGCTTGAGCATGTCGGGGACTCGCTAAAAATCTAAAGTTTACTTCCTACTGAAAAGTATTTTGTCAACAAGATTTATCAGCCAGAGGGAAACGACCAGTCATACAAATTTTATTGTTTAATATATTGAAATCATTTTTAAAAAGGGAAAAAGTAGGGAACATAAATAGATATAAAGGAACAAATCGAATTAGATCGTACTATATGGTTTGGATTTTTGGATTTTTGGATTGGAGTGGACCAAAACTGATACGAATTGGGTTGATCAAAACTTGGTCTTGATGATTGGGAATGAAACTTTTGAAAGAACCGTGACTAAGGGGCTTGTTTGGTGACTTTGAAGACTTGTTGGGCTCAAGATTTCACTTTGGGACGCATCAAGACATCACCGCGACGCATTGGATGTCAAGCTGCACTTTTGGTTTAGAATGCCAAAACCGACTGTTAGATTTTCCTTTTTTGCGTTTTAGGGTTTAGTTTCTTTTCCTATATAATGTAAACGTTTTTATTCATTCTATAACTCTCAATTTCGATTATTAATAAGGTTTTAACTTTTTTCTTTGAAATAATGCTTGAATTCGTCTTTGTTTCAATATTATATCGCGTTATCTATTTTGATTCGATAACAAATCAATAGGTGTTGATTTTGTTATCTTTCGTTGATTGATTTATAAGTCTAAATCAATTAACATACTATCAATTTTCTTGTTTTCGTATCAATTTGAATCATAATTGCCAATTGGTTCGATTTTCCGCTGCGAATACGTATCAAAAACATAATTACTATTTTGAAATTTGGATTGGTTTTTGGTTAATACTTAAAAAGCGAATTGTCCAAACAAATCGATCTTTTATTAGTCTGTTCACCTATTTATACACAGTTTACATGAAGTCACTACTTTTCATCCTATTAACAAACTCTTTCAATCTTTCTTTTGAGACGTTTGCCCAAAAGTGTCATTGTAATTATTGGTATGTATATTTAGACAATAATATAAAACTGAATTTAAGAAACCGATTCAAGTGAATTGTTTTTTGTTTAGGTTCGGCTCTTAAGTTGATATGGATGGGTTAGAATCATATATTAATTATTGAAATCCAATCGGATTCACTTAATTAATAGGATATGATTAAACCGATCCATCGGAAAGAACACCCCTAATACGGATCGTCTAATGATTTCAACCATTTTGAAAGTTAATTTCATTATCGATCAGAAAAACTTGTAGGACTTGTGGTCCTTTTCCGTTAAACTTAACGAATGTCTCAAAAATTTATAAATGATCATTACATAGTTTCCAAAATCCTATTTCCGGTAGTTTGAGTTTGTAATAACTTTCTTTATTGGCGTTTATACCATTTTTGATTAATTTATACTTTAATTATTATTTTTTTGTATTCGGTTATTGTTATTGCTTTTATATATTTGTCTAAAATGAAAACGATAAAATGATGTAAAATTTCTAGTTTCGGATAATTGTTTTTTTCCGAAGGTTTTTGTAAAACATATTTATATTTTTTCTTTACTAGTTATAGGTAGTTATCTATAATGACAAATTACAAATACTTTTATAAAGTTTAGATTTCTGAAAACTAAAAAAAACCCGTGAGCTTACAAATACTTTCATTACTGTTCTGGTTATTTGGGGAGGGCAAGTCTTTGACTAAGATATACCCTCTGACCATTTCTAAACCTTTTCCTTTACCACCCTAAAATGTTTATCAAGGAAACTTCGAACCTGACACCTCTCGGGACGTCATGGCAATCAAACAGATTAAAACCTTACAACTTCGTACTTAGTTGTCTGTATTTACACAATGGCATTAGGACACCAAATAACATAAAAAGGAGGTATAAGTAAGAGTTCTGCCGATCAAAACCAAAGCGTTAGAGACACTGTTTAAACCACATAGTTAAAGATACAAATAACTTAAAAACCTCTCAACACAAAACATTGTTGATATGCAAATTCTGAAAATTCATAGAGCACCGACAATGCATCACTCACGTAAGCGATTAACATTCAAGCAATCATGAGGCAAGTACCACATGTCTGCTATGTAACACATATCTTTATATTCACCTTTATCACTGTCATTAAAGTAACCAAACCTCTCATAATGTGTGCGAATGTCATCCCATAGAGCTAACTTAGTAGGAGTACCATACTCCATTTTGCTTACTAAGAGTGTATATTCTTTTTGTGTCTCCGGCGGAGTCACCCATTTCATTTGGTTAAGATCTATTCCAATAGCATCTAATAAAGAACAATTAAACACGAAGAGTTTTTCACCCAAACTTACTAACTCTGGATGTAAGAAGTGATGATGAGGCCTTTCAATTAGTAGCGTCACGGTGGGTTTTGGATTGAGTGTCACTTCACATAAACGAGTAAATGTGCTAAGGGCATATATCTTTCCCTGGAAAGCATGTAAATCATGGATAGGGAAATTGGAGGTGATATGATTCCAGCGAGATTGTTTAGGTAAAGAGAAGGATACCATATTGTATAATTTGCGTGCAAACAAAAACACCCACCCAGACAATGAAGGTGAGAAGACGAGAATAGCTCTATCTCTTCCTGGTGTAGTATCTACCGAATAGGGGTAGAAGTTCATGCCTTGTGATAGGATTCACAAGCCTGAAATCACGAGTTCTCCTTCCGAACAAGATCAAATACCCACAAGTTACTCCAATACAGGTCCTGTCACTAGAACGAGGAAGGACAGTCTTGAACATTCTCCCTTTTAGCTCCGTTAAGTAGCACTCTTTCTTTCTCCAGCCACTAGAGAAAGACAACATCATGGGTTTTCTCGATGCCATGAACATGTTCCTGTAAAACAGTGCAACTGACCTCCATTCCTGGCAAACGCCACTAAATGCCACAAAATCTGCAATACCCAGTTTCAAAATTAGCAGAAAGAGCACATCATGACAAAGATCTGACCATGATGCTGAACCACCGTTCTTACAAGTCTTGGACCTTTTCCTGCTGCGCACGTCTTGGTTCTGCTTTCTAGTCATACTTCTTGTCATAGCCATTCTTACACTATTAAAGAAAGGTAATTAGCCGAGATAAGAACAAATGCAAGTTTGCATAGAATACAAAAGTAGTGAAAAAAAACAGAGGACAGGCATATATGTTACATAGACACTACTAGAATTAACCTTTTTTCAAAATGTTGCTAGAAAAAGAAAACAGCACACACAAGAATGAACGGACAGGGCACGGCGCACTATCATCTATTCAAAAAATAAAAAATTCTAAAAGATAACCGCTAAAAGTGCAGACTTGTTTCAAATAGATGGATACCATTGATGAAAGTAATTTATCGTGATTGAAAACAGGAGTGAGCCATATCATGAGAAAACAGGAAGCATACCACATAGCAACGACATATACCACAGGTTTACGTGACCCTCTAAAACATTGATTGGGAATGAAGTGTATCAATTGCAGCTAAGTGACCATGAGTGTTGACTTCTAAGTTCTTACGACACCTAAACCGGTGGTATTGGCTAAGTGGCTAACAAAAATCCTTTCCTTAAATGGCTGTGTTATATTACCCAAGTTTTATAAGCGTTTTTCTCATGGAAAGTTCAAGCACTAAGGCGTCAATAGAAAATTATAAGCAGATTATACTTCGTAAATATTAGTAATAATATAATTTCTCTTTTATTTAGCGTAAGATATTGTTTACTCTTAATCGGTTATGTATTTTAGTTATTATGTACTTGAAGCAGTTTGTGTTTTATATGTGAAATAATCATATCTTTCCATCAAATTTGGTGTGTACAATTATGTAAGACTTCCAAACTAACAACATCACTCATTAATTTCTTTTTACAAGGTAACTAAGCATTCAGTCGTGACAGTGACAAATTGGTAAATATGGGTGGCTCGATACAGGAGTTCTAACAACAATTTGAGGCTTTCATGAAGCAATACAACAAGGATTAGCAACACATACCCAATCAAATTGAAAAAATGAGGAGAAAAGGCACTAAATAAGGTGCCACACGTGAGCCTCATGTTAATTGACACAATGATGAAGGAGACGGGACAAACGGAAGCTTCAAAAGTGAAATTTCCGCCTTATGATGGGTTAACATATCTATTAATTACATGACTATGATTATTATTTTAGACATGAGCGGGTCATGGATGAAGAAAGATGAGTATGGTAGTGCCCTATCTAGAGAATGATGCCCAATACTAGGAGTTCAAGGATCATTTTCTTCGTGATTTGGTTAAACTTTGACAAACCGGATTGGTTGAGGACTACTAATGACAATTTTAGAAATTGATCTTTAAACTCCTAGTAGAAATTGGTTAAACTTTGGCAATTTTCTTCGTGATTTGGTTAAATTTCGACCCAACACTTGCCTTTGGGTATCTCAAAACCAATATATGTATAATTCAAGTGATGCAATCAAATTTCAAGGTAATAGAAGATTGACGTAGAAAAGACAAAGACAAATTTGTTTAGCAATAAAAGATCTAAATGAAACAAAGAGGAAATTGTTGGTAAATTCAATTTACTAAATGGTATGTTATGAGACCGAAATTCTGTCTCCATATATAACAACAATTAAGTTGGTTATAAATCCAGTATATTTGAAAAGACACCAAATGTTAGTTGCTCCTTTCGTTTTATGGGATATATGTTAGTTAAGTTTTGGTAGGATAAACAGGTAACCTCACTAATGAGCGGGGTCCAAACTAGGGGATGATACCCCCAAACCCCGTGAAAGGGACGCTGCCCCTCGGCCCGATATAGCTCAAATGAGTGTACATCCAACACTCGCCTACTCGTAGTTAAGCTTAACTCGTGTTTACTTTTGATCTCAAGTAAGTCACAATTACATATGGCCGATAACATTAGAAATCACTAATATACTTCATACTCGTCTCCACTTGGCGACGCTTTTGCAAGGATCATCACGCAGTATAAAGCAAAGTTTTTTTGAAACTCTTTTAAGTTTTTAAGACTACCAAAGGCAAGTTTCCTATTATATAGTAGAAGTAGTTTGGCAAAACACATTTCTCATGTGGGTGGGTGTGAGGTTTTCGACATATTAGATCAACATTACCTTATTTTGAAACGCTTTAAATGTTTCATGACTAGACCACTTTTTCCTACTCCGGACATGCTATTTCCGGCTGAAGGTGTTTCGTTGAACCCATATAAACTATTAGACATGATCCAAAGGAGGAGACCCACAACAATTTGTGAGGCTTTCTCACACTAACATGGTACTACCACTTGTTCGTGAAGGATTATCCGAAGATTGTTCATGAATAATACAATTGACCGCAATCTCTACCACAACCTTATGAGCATTTAAGTCTAGCATAGATAAAACTCCAGGTTCGATTCTAGATTTACCTCTCTCTTTATTATAGTTTTAAGTCAAAAAGAAAAGTTGACTTGAAAAAAGAATGACCAATCAAATTTGTGCATCTATATTTTTCCAAATTCAAACCGGCCACTTTAGGGTGATATACCTCCTTAAGGAGCGGATCACCACTATATCTCAACGACGTTGGATAAGAAAATTATGGGATATGGCTTTTTTGTCGAGTATAAGACTTGTCGAGAAGAGTTGATTATGGTTACCAAATAACAACTTGCAACTAAACTACAAGGAGATAGAGTTGAAGGAGAACGAAAACATCGTGTTGTTTTGGTAAAATTAGAAAACTTAGTAGGTGAGTATTCTTGTTACATGAAAGATGAAACTCCATTATGCGCCCGATCTCCCCTTTACTTTACACTACATGTCATGAGGGTTATCATAAAACTCTTCAGCTAGTTACTAAATAATTTTATTATAATGGCTTATCATTTGCAGTTCCGACAATTGTTTGCTTGTCAAGCCAACAACATAAAGTATAACACATGCATCTTGTTGGAACTCTACATCTTCGTCGAACGTTTACCGATGTCTCACAGGACATTTGTGTTACTTGTTGGGATCTCCCGTTTTCTAAATATTACTCAATTCATCCCCGTTTATTCCCTTTGTGAGTTTACATGGTTTGTCGAAAACCACTTTTTCACATCAGGATATTATCTTCGAAAGTGCCTTTTAGAAGTATTTTCTCTAAAATATTGAACTTTGCTATTGTTGTTCTTGTCATCCGCAAGACAACCGGGAGTTTTCAACTGAACAAGGAAAATGTAGCTCAGATGCATCACTAGTGTGATATATATATATATATATATATATATATATATATATATATATATATATATATATATATATATATATATATATATATATGTGTGTGTAATTAGACCCAACGGGATTTTGGGTTTAGGTTATCTGTTGATCATCATTCTCGATATATGTGGATTATCCTTACAACATTTTTAAATTTGCCTCCATGGTTGAAGACAATTCACAACAAAACTTAAAAATGTTCTGACTGATTGGGGTGCTGAATTTCGTAACATGATTTCTTTCTTCGCATCGCTTGGTATTATACATCGACGGTCTTGTCCTTACTCTAATGAGCAAAACGGATTTGTTGAACGTCGTAATAGACATGTTATTGAAATTGGTCTCACACTCCTTGCTTAATCTAGTGTTCATCAACTTTTTTGACACTTTACATTTGACAAAGTTGTATACCTAATCAATCGCACAACATCTCGCACCTCGACAAACAAGTCGCCATTCGAATATGTTTTCATACGTTCACTTAATCACTCATTCCTCCGGATCTTTGGATGTCAATGTTTCCCTCATCTTCCTCCATACAATCGTCATAAGGTGGATTTTCGGTCCACTTCATGTGGCTTTCTTGGTTATAGGCCTCTTCATCATGGTTATCGATGTCTTTGACTTATTTACTAAGCGTCTATACATAGCTCGTTATGTTCGTTTTGATGAAGACACTTTTCCCTTTGTTGTTACCCACACATACACTTCACCAACACCAACACCAACACCAATACCAACACCAACACCAACATCAACACCAACACTATGTCCATACACTTCATTCACATCAGTTTATACGATGACCAACATTTATGATCCACCAACAAATCCACCATCACCAACACCTCCACAACCAACACTCTCTCCAACAAATCCAATTCCCTAAAAAAATACACCTCCACCACCCACACTTACACGTCCACGTCCTTCTAATCTTCGTCCAAACCCAAAATAACGGGTTCCTTTTAGTCCTCCAACTCATTACACACCTACAACTACAACTACTGACCCTCGATAAAACCTACCTCGTTTACCATTGCCATCAAATATCGTGTATGGCGTCAAGCCATGGTCGAAGAGTTCTCCACACTTGTTAGAAGTGTCATATGGTATCTAGTTCCTTATGTTCCTAATACTAATGTTGTTGAAGGTAAGTGGCTTTATAGGATAGAAGGAGACAAGACAGGTGTTATAACTCGTTACAAAGAGAGATTTGTTGCTAAAGGTTTTTGGCAACAGTCGGGCATCGATTTTCATGATACTTTCAGTCATGTTGTCAAATCGATAACTATCAGGGTTTTCCCCTCTTTTACCATAACCCATGTATGGCCACTTAGAAAATTAGATGTCCAAAATGTATTCCTTCATGGCAACCTTTGGGAAACTATCTATATGAATTAACCTCCTGGTTTTATTCATCCACAACGACGAAACCATGTTTGTTTGCTTCACAAGTCTCTTTATGGACTGAAGCAGACTCATAGGGCTTGGTTTCAACGTCTCTCGCATACTCTACATACGCTTTGTTTTAGGGTTCTAAAACGAATCATTCAGTTTTTATTTATTCGAGGTCAAGTACTATCTTACACATTTTGGTTTATGTTGATGCTATTATAGTTACTTGGAACAATACTAGTGCTATCAACAAGGTCATTCAAAATATTGGCTCTGTTTTTGCAATACAAGACCTCGGCCATCTTACTTACTTATTAGGTACTGAGACTGTTTCTCAGGGTTCTAACATCATTCTTTCTCAAAAAGAAGAACATTTTTGAGCTTCTACAGAAAGCTGGTCTTTCGGACTCAAAACCCATGCCATCTCCTATGACCACATCTTGCAAGCTATCTCTTGATGACAGTGTTGTTTTCTCTAATCCTGTAAAATCTAAACACGTTGTTGGAGCTCTCTAACATGTTACTCTTTCTCGGCCCGATATCTCTTTGCAGTTAACAAAGTGTGCCAATATATGCATGCCCCAACAGAAAACCATTAGTGTGCGGTTAAACAAAATTTAAGTTATGTACAGGGCGCAGTAAACTAGGGTATGCTTATTCGATAGGCCTATGGATCAACACTTCAAGATTTTACTGATGCTTGCAATATGATTCACATAGTCACGAATCTTCTCTGAAAGTCTTTGATGATGATTGGGCGGGTTGTCTAGATGATAGTCGGTCCATGGAGGGATTTGCTATCTATTTGGGTTCTAACCTTATTTCATGGACCACTCGCAAACACCACATAGTTTCTCGATCTTCTACTAAGTTTGGATATAAAGCTCTTGCTGATATTGTTGTTGAACTTACCTGGCTTCAAGATCTTCTTCGTGAACTTGGTGTTTATACATCTTCAGCTCCTATTCTATGGTGTGACAATCTGGGTGCAATATATCTTTCGGCTAATCCGGTCTTCCATGCACAAACAAAGCACATGGTAGTTGATTTTTATTTTGTTCACGAACAGGGTGCTCAGGGGGATCTTCGAGTACAACCCATATCTACAAACGTTCAGATTGCAGACATCTTTACAAAGCCTTTGCCTACACCTCGCTTAATGTTTCTACGATCCAAGTTACAGGTCATTCCCCATCCTTAGCTTGCGGGGGCGTATCAGAAATTAGATAAATATGTATTTAAACCCAACGGGCTTTAGGTTTTAGGTTAACTTGGTGATCAAATTTGGTAACCTATATATAAAAATCTATGTACATTAATATACAATACAATTATTCAATATACCTCTGCTTTATCTAAACCAAACACATGGCTTGATTTTCTGCTATAATACAAGTTGGCAGGAGTACATATGGCACTCAGAGATGACATGCTTCATGCAGACCCACATGGAATGTGTATGATGCTAAGCACTACAATCTTGAATATTTTTAAAGGTAATGTGGTCCTTTTAAAATCTTGTACTTTCAGTGTGTACTTTCAGTGTGTTCGCCCACATTGGTGGTTGCTTACAATCTAGAGATATAAACCAAGCCTACATTTACACCTATTTTTCATGTCTCCTACTTGAAGCCCCACCATAGTCAAGTTGATGACTTGATGTGTCTGTTCAGCCAACCTTAATACTATTATGGTACTGATAATCTTGTGTGTTTACAATACAATTGGAGAAATCAATAAATAGACAAATACATATGTTGGGCTGAGCCCTAGTGCTCCTAATAGACTAACTATAATACAATAATACTCTAATATGCCCCCACAGATTGAGCAGGAGGAGGGCGAACGCTCAAGCTGGAGCAAAAATCAACAAACAGAGGAAACAGAAGACCTTTGGTAATGAACATGTAGAACGCGAACCTGACCAGCAGCTACTCTGTCCCGAACAAAATGTATGTCGATCTCAATGTGTTTGGTGCGCTGATATTGTACCGGATTGGATGACATATATACGACACTCACATTATCACAAAAGACAACATTAGCAGAGTGAAGCAGATTATGTAGTTCCCGAAGTAGATTACGAATCCCAGAGGTTTCAGCAACAGCATTTGCAACACCACGGTATTCAGATTCTGCACTGGAGCGAGAAACTGTGTGTTGGCGTTTAGAAGACCATGAAAGTAGATTGGATCCCAGAAAAACACAGTAACATGAGGTAGAGCGACGTGTAGATGGACAACCTCCCCAATCAGCGTCAGAGTAAGCAGTGAGTTGTGTAGTCGGAGAAACATAAAGCTGGAGAAACATAAAGATGGAATCCTTGATCAATGGTTCCGCGAACATAGCGCAAAATGCGCTTGATAGCATGTAAGTGAGGCTCTCGAGGATCATGCATGAAAAGGCAAATCTGCTGAACTGCATATGTCAGATCAGGACGAGTGAATGTGAGGTACTGTAATGCCCCCGCAAGACTACGGTACGCTATCGGATCATAAACAGGAGGTCCAGACAGTCCAAGTTTCGAGTCGATGTCTACCGGTGTCTTGCAAGGGTTGCAGTTCAGCATGTTTGCACGCTCTAAGATGTCAATGGCATATTTATGTTGGGAAACATGCCAGCAGTGGTGCGAGTAACAGAGATGCCAAGAAAGTAACTCAAATGTCCCAAATCCAAGTTTGGAACATCAAATACCACCATGTACATCTCATGAGCCACATGCAAGTTTGGAACATCAAATACTCAGCGAGGCTATACCATGAGGACAATCTCATCTCCATAAATCAGGTTTGGTTCTGATCTTAACTGTTGGTTCACTATACCATGAGGACAAGCTCATTATCGGGGAGTGGAGTATGTTATATTATATTATACCAGCGGCAAGAGATATATACGCTAAGCAGCTTATAATTCCTATAATTTAGTAATAACCTATTTTTCTTTTATATAGTGCTACATATAAGCAGTCACTTACTCTTAAGCAGATATCTTTATATATGGAATATTCAGAAAAGGAAAGGACATGTTTTCTTTTCCCCCAACTAAGGGTGTACAAAGATTTGAAATTTCTCTTAAATAAGCTCTCAAAATTCATGAGTAAAACGAATAAGAAAGGAAGATCTATAACTATTCCTCTGATTCCTTTTGCAATTAACCGTGGTAAGATCATTCAGTCGGGACCGTAACAGGTTGTTACTTGTTAGCATCAAATCTCCATATGTGGAAATAACTAAACCTCTGGTGTGAGAGTACTTGGTGTTGAAAGCATTAATTCATCATAGAGATCACAACAGCTCTTATTTTGCAAATTAAATTGCAACATTATCAATTGTTAGCTTAGAATATCAAATCAGGCAGGTTAGCGGAAACCAAATGACGGGAGAGTAATCAAATTAGATCATGAAGATCAGATTTGTAAATATTAAAATCCATTAGAAATCAAATCAGATTTGTTAAATTAAAATCCATCAGAAATTAAATCAGATTTTGTTACAATTAAATTAGATTTTTGTGCTCGAACCTCAATGCTAATTAAGAAACCTATAGAATATAACTCGACAAGCAAAGCGGAAATAATCAAAAGAAAAACCAGGAAATAAATTTACCTGCAGACGTGCTGAGAATGGGGATGTGGAGTTGAGGCAATTGTGACTAGCTAAGAGGCAAAGCACATTTATAAGAGAATGAGATGGGAAATGTGGGCTAACACTAGGGTTCGGCATGGATGAAAATTACAATAATGTCCCTTAACAAAACGACGTCGTGAATGCAGATGGTTACACATGTGATCATTGTGCCCGTGCCACTAAATCTCCATGGTGTGATGTATAACTCGTTGTATGCGTTTGAATAAAGAAACTTGTTATATCAAAATCATGTAGACAAATTTACCATATATCCCAGGGAAGAGATACTTTTACAACACCACCTCACACGACATTCCTTACATACTAAATACGACTTCCGAACTATACAAGCCTTGAATAACCATCTGTTTAACTGAAAAGGGAAAAAAAAATGCCGAAGTGGTTATCTAATAAGCATTCTAGATTTTCTCAAACTTATAGATACTTCCAAACATATTTTATTTGAACCAAGGATCAGAAACTGACTCAACTTTATTAGTGTAATCATCACTAACATAAATCATAAATAAAAAATAAAAAATCAAATCAAATTTTTAACTAAATTACCTTTTTAACAAATAACTACATAGTATACCTCATTATCGAAATCCCAGTGAAGGTTTAATGAGCTTTTATTATGTTTAACTTGTATATATAGACGATATAAAATGTTAAATGAAAACATATTCCATTCAAAGAGGCCAAGCAAGCTAGAAAATGAAGCGTTCTGGTCCATTCATTCGTTTTTCAGTACACTCCTGCGATATAGCTTTTACATCCACACCAATTCACTCTCCGATGAAACCTTATCCTATAACACATTCAATTTTTAGAGAATAATCCCAAAGATGCATCAAATATTTGAGTAACTGAATCTATCTACGCTGATATGGATATAAAATCTTCTAAAGGAATATTATTTGTATGTTTGACGAAAATGGAGAAGTGATTAGTTGCGTGTTAAATTCTTATAAGGACGGGTATTAAGTTAAGTACAATATATGCAAACTAATTAAGATATCCATTACAAATATATCAGATGGCCTAGGTACCACTGGAAAATCAGGACTACGAATATGAATCAAAAACAAACAAATGATAGAAACATACCTGGTACATGATGGGATTCACTATAGGAAAAAAATCGCATAAAATCTCCATCGATTCAAACAAATCATAGAATGCTTAATAATTGTTCACAATGTTGACAAGCTAAGCGTAGGGTCAATCTGGATAGTTTGGAGTTTGCCAAGCGGATGATCGTTCGAACAGATACCTGACTCCCAACCGGCCTCTAGTCATTACTTTTGTGTTACTTCCTCTTATTCCATCTTATTTCAAACACACACAAAGATTTATAAATTTAACATGAATCATAAAGAAAAAGCTTTGATTGTATTAATATAACATAAAAGGCTCAAATAATCGGCCAATAAACAGTATCATAAAAACCAGGCCAGGGAAAAATATTAAGATATAGAATCGTTTTGTAACAGAAAACTAAACACCCTAAACTAATGGCAGTTGATTTTTTTAGATAAAGGAAGAGTAATACACCTCCGGCCTCTGCATCATGGATGCATATAGTCTTAAAGTCACAAATAAAGCAAACAAAACAAAAGAACAAAGATAAAGTGATAAACGCAGACAGCAACTGGACCATCCCCGCCTGTCTTATTACTGGCAGTTGATAAAACGGTAGAAACATGAAACTGATTATGCACCCTCTACTCACCTTCACATCCACACACACTTGCATATTTTGTCGCATACACTCATCCTCTTATGTCCCCCAACCCGAGCCGGGGTCTTTCGTAGAGATATGATTGTCTACATCACCTCCCCATACCCACCTGGATTGGGTATTGTTGTTGTATAAAACTGATTACACAAAATTTAATTATTGAATCAGGAATACAAACCTTACACTGTATGTGTGGAATTTGTTGCTATATTACTTCCCCCTTTCCCAATCAGTATTCATATTATCATATAGTCATATATAAAAAGTTCCAAAGAGGCCCTTATATAAAAAAAATGTTATAAAGAATAATGTAACTTTTAATTGGATTGATTTGTACCATGTTTAATGCAAATTTAACCCCTAAATCACTTTGTTTAATTCTTTACAAATGGCACTCCACAACTTATACAATGTAAGTTAAAAACAATTCCGACCAAGCACCCACCCCTAGCGTCCTCCTCATATCGGCTAGAAGTGTATACTTCCATGTCTTGATATACACACAAATTTAACTTGATGGTATTTTCACAATCTTTTCCATTTGGACGTTTTTTTAGTACTTAGTCCAATCTATTGGAAGGTCTATTTGCGTACTATATATATTTGAATAACATTCGTTATTAAAAGAAAATGTGTATACAAGTGAAGCAAATGAGAATGGTAGCAGCGGGTTTTCATTGGCAACAAAAGCAAACAAATTAACAGAACGATGGGGAAAAAAAGAAGCCGAACAAGGAATGGTAAAAACAATTTCATCAGCGAACACTTCTTAAATACTCCCCTCATATGTTGTGCAAAACGGATATATATATGAGCCGGGTATTTCGGTCTTTTTGCCAACCAAAAGCCCCCATGGATTTATATAACTGAATTCCAATTCCCTTATATTCCGGAGAACCAAACGTTTTATTATAGTTTAAATAAAGTTTAGTCCGCGTAAAACAATTAGCAAGTATTAAATGAGTTAGCCATTCAATATAACCATGGCATATGGGTCAATAAGTGAACGACAAATAAAATGGTATGGGTCAATAAGTGAACGACAAATAAGATGGGCAAAAACACAACCTCCATTGTCACAACCGCCTTATCAACTTCTACAGGTTTAGCCTCAGTTGTCAGTCTTGTCACTGCCCATTTATATATGCTTGTATATGATCAGAAATTTTGGCCAGAATGGATTTTTACCTCGCTGGATTAGTGTAAGTCAATGGCACCGGAAAAATTTTAGAAAAATGGTATAGCCGGAGGTGCCAACTCCGGCTTATGCCACCTGTGCTGCCACGTCGGTATTCCACTTGCTCGTCGGTTGCCTTTTCCACATAGGATTTCCACTACCTCAAAAGTCGGCGTTGGGAGTGCCGGTTTTTGACAAATTTTCTGCACCATTCACGACCGACCAGTAAGAATGTGACACGTCATAAGCCGGAGTTGGCGCCTCCGGCTTATGGTGTCTTTAAAACCGCCAGTAATTCACATGCTCCAAAATGCCCCATGCTACTCGGGTTAGAGCATAAGCTAGTGATGCTTTCGGCTACTGGACTTTCGTCACACAAACACACATACATTTACATATTCTCAACACACACACATATATTTTCTTACTCTCCACCCAAACACATAAACACATATATTTTCCGTGACGAACAATATTCTGGTAGTAATGGCTCAATTTGGAGCAAGTTCAACCCCGAGAAATACTAGTGTGTTGTTCTTGCAAGACGGTGAGCACCTTGATGAAGTTGAAGCTGGTAGAGTAAAGATTCGTACTTTAATAGAGGAAATTCAAAAACGGTGCAAGAAGAGTAAGAAAAGGTATAAACAAAGAGCTAGAGTAAATATTTTAGCTCTTTTGGGTGGGCACATGTTTAGCGATTCACGGTCGAATGATGTTTCGCTAAACTTCCTATAAAACATAGAAAAACTCTCTGAAGCTTGTAGAAAAAGTTGGGACAATGCAGTATTGACATTTTTGTATCGACAACTGTGTAATGCTTGCGGGAAGAAGGATGTGAAAGGTATTCACGGGTCGTTAATTTTGCTTCAGCTTTGGGCCTGGGAGAGAATACCACATATTGCTCCACGTATTTTATTGGTGGATTTACCTATTCAATACGAACACCACTATGGCAGCAGGTAATACTTATACCATTCTATTTTTATTATTATGAGTATTATTTTGATTAATTTAGATTACGAATATTACAATTAAATTTATGAGTATTATTTTGAATATTAGGTGGAATCAGCACTTTAGTCGCACTACGACATTGGCTCATGTGTTGGTTACATATGGTGCTGCTTTCACCGCCTTACAAGAGGAGCAATTTATATGGTGTCCTTATAGCGCGATCTTGGGGTCATTTGCGGATGATTTCACCAATCATCACGAATTATGGGTATATTGTGGGTGGCTCATCTATTGGAATGTTCTATTACAATTCGTTAATCTATAAGTACATTCATTATATATTCTATGACAATTCATGTGAAGAAAGAAAACAAAAGTTGTAGAATTTATTAGACCCACGTGATATCGAAGAAAGGTAACCAACAAGAAGACGCCACGTGATTAGCGTGGAAAGTGGATTATGTATAAATAGATAACGTAATATAGATAGATAACGAGCAAATCTAAGAAATTACAATAACGAATAGGAATCAGCCACGTGTAAAGTGGAACGGATAAAAAGCCATAAGTCGGAGGTGGTGATATCGCATATTTATATAGTTATTTATATGCGATATTTGGTCACATTTCATAGTAAACACGGTGAATAGGATAAGATTTTTACATTTAATTGTGTGGAAAAGTGTTTTTGTCCAATTTACAGGTTTACATGTTCGGGAAGTGGAAATGGTGGAAGAAACGAGTTTAAACGAGAAGAAATGGTGAAAATACTGAAGAGGACGGCGCACATAAGCTTCAGGACGCCGCTGAAAAAGCAAAGAGGACGACGCACAAACCATCACAACGAAGCAGTCATGCAAATTTCTCCCGCTGCGTCGTCCTAAGTGATGTCAACGGCGCAGTGAGCAGTTTTTGGCAGATTTCGAGTTGGAGTCGAACACGATTTTTATCTACTTTTTGCCTATAAATACCAAGCCATTCCAGTCAGAAAAATCATCAACCATTATTATTCGGAGTCTAGAGCTGTAGTTCGAGTTTGGAGGCAAGGTTTCGAGCTAGGAGTCGGTTTTCGTTCAACGTCGGTCACGACAAGTTTTCGGTTTCTAGTTTGTTTTTCTTTTCCTTTTTAGACTTTATTTTCCAGTATATTTTCTCTTATTATTAGGTTTGTTTTGAACTCGATAATGAGTAGCTAAACTATTTTTACATTTGTTTGATTAACGGATCTTGTTTGAAGTTTACTTTTGCGTTATTGATTGTTAAGGTTTTTGTGTTTAATTGAAAATCCTTATTTGCTTAAGTTTTAAAATATTATTAAATAGTTGTTTATATATAAGTTAATTAATCAACATTCTAGGTATTCGAGAGGAATCTAGATAGGTTAAATAATTTATACGAAATAATCGGTCGGTCTATAATCGGTTTAAAATTGTTAGGATTCTAGAGGACCTAATAATATCAACTTAAATAATTAAACTTAATTGAGTAAGTCTATTTGTTAAGATTCAGAAGGACTTAAAATTTAGAGGAGTTATTCGAGAGGAAACTCTATAAGGTTAAATCACTAAAAACCGCCTTGCTACTTAACGCTTAATTATAAATAATTATAACTGTATTCGAGAGGAACAATATAATTAGAGATAGTTAAAGTTAATAAAAGATTCGAGATAACTTTTGTTATATCTTAGAAGTTTTATATTCAATCAATTTCGTAAATTTAAATGGAAAACAAGTAAGTGTCAAACAAGTGTATTTTCTCTAATATTTGATAAATCTTGATTACTTTTTCTCACTCGATTTTTAGTAATCACTTTTTACTAATTACTTGCAATTTTAATCAATCTTTTGTTACAATAAAAACCCCAAAAACAAATAGTATTATTAATTGGAAATTTAAAAACAAATTAGTCCCTGCGAACGAACCTTTACTTGAATTTAAACTATATTACATACGAATAGGTCCACTGCCTATAAGTATGTAATTACGTGAAATAGTAGGTTAAAATTAAGACTAGATTTTACACAGCAAGTTTTTGGCGCCGCTGCTGGGGACTGATATTTCGTTTTTTGTTTCGAGTTTTTGATACGATCCTTTTGAGTATTTATTTACTTAGAAGTTACTTTTAATTGTCATTACACCTGTACGTTTTACGCTTTTCTTGTTTCTATCTTTGTAGGTATTCAGCTAGTGGATGAACACAAGGGCTTCGGGACTACCACTCACGAGCCCAAAGTCAAATCCAGGAGTATCGAAGAAGCGAGGCAAGAGGAAAGGAAACTTATTAGTTCAGATACCACCAGGTTTTGGACCGTTCTCGCCAGTAAAATTTGAAGATATCTCATCTTCAGAAGGAGGAGGAAGCACTACAGAACCGGGGGTTGAAGAAATAATTTTTGAAAACAAACCGGAACCACAACCAGCTATGGATCCTTTGGACATGCCAATGCACCGACGGGCCGCAGCTGTAGCAGTGCCACCCACCCGAGGGTCGGAAATCACCACCCCGGACTTGGGTGATGATTTTGTTGTCAAGGGTCACCATCTCAAGATGATCCAAGACAACACTTTCGATGGGCGATACAATTCAGATCCGCATAAACACATAGCCAAATTCAACGAGCTTTGTGAGATGTTCAAATACGGTCAAGGTAAGAGCGACAGTGTCAAGCTGAGGTTATTCCCTTCGTCTCTCACCGGAGATGCGAAGGTTTGGTTCGAAGAGCTAGAGGAAAATTCAATAACAACATGGACACAAATGCGCGAAGCCTTTATCAAACGATTTTTCCCACCCGCCTTGGGTAGGAAGTTACTCAGAGATATCAGAGGATTTCGACAAGAAGATGGAGAGAAGTCCACTGAAGCATGGGCTAGACTGAAAGAGATGCTGAGAAAATTTTATGGTCACGGTCTGGGAAAGGAAAACATCATAGAGATCTTATTTTACGGATTAACCAAGGAGTCACAAAACGAATTGGATCTAGTCGGACGAGGGGATTTTATGTACAAGACCACTAATGAAGCATACAACTTAATGGAAGACAAGCTAGTCATAAGCCTATCAAGGGAATATCGAGACGATGGTCGAGGCCGAAAACATAGAGGCCATGTTGCTCAAGCTGAGAGTAACCACGAAATATCCTCTATTGTTCAAGAAGTCAAGTCACTAGCGGATAGGATTGATAAACGCATGGGAAGGATAGAGAAAGACATGCACTTGGTAAAGAATGGATGTGAAGGATGCGGAGGACCTCACTACGCTAGTGAGTGTGATCGACAAGTGGAGGATGCCAACTACGCACAGTATGGTTATCCTAATCGGGGACCGAATTGGCAAAACCGCAGAGGTAACTACAACCGGGGTGACAATCGAGACAACGGATGGCAAAGGAACAATACACGATCCCCACCACGACAAAGATACGATACACCGAAGAACGAAGATGAAGATCAAAGCCTAAAAGATCTTATGAAATCGTTCATCCACACTCAAAACTCGAAGAATGACGCTGTTAGTAACCAATTGAAAGTTTTAAATGATCACATCGAGCAAGGACAGAGAAATCAGCAGGCAACAATGCAAGACTTGGAGAGAAGATTCGATAGGATGAACGAGCGAAACTCAAACCGGCCACCGGGCCAATTGTCGAGCAATACGCAGCAGAATCCACGACCACAGAACCAGGGAAACAATTCTAACAATCAGGGGCCGAAATATCAACCTCCTGGAAGAAACGAAGGAATACCACAATGTCCAAAACACAGAGACGAGCACATAAACGCCATTACCACACGCTCGGGAAATGCTTACGGAAAATATCAAGAAGAAACCGGAGAGAAACTGCCACAGAACCAGTTGTAGATGATTTCGAGATCGAGGACGATGAGGACGAGGCACCACCAGTTCAATCCAAGGCTAAAACACCTGAACCATTGGAGGAAGTTCCAATCAAAGCTTATAAGCCACGCATCCCTTATCCTCAACGATTAAGAAAGGCGAAAATGAAGGAGCACTACGGTAAATTCTGTGACATGTTTAAATCTGTTAATATTAATGTTCCTCTTGTTTATTTGATTGCAGGGATGCCAAACTACGCTAAATTCATCAAGGAGTCGGTCACAAACAAGGGAAAGTCATCAGAGGAGCAAGCCGCCTTCTTAAACTCTGAATGTTCAGCCTTGGTGAAAAACACGATACCAACCAAGTTGGATGACCCAAGGAGTTTTCTGATCCAGTGTAACTTCAGCAATACATACAGTTGCAGTGCGTTGGCGGACTTAGGAGCTAGCATCAACTTAATGCCTTATTCACTATATGCTAAACTTTCCCTAGGAGTGTTACAACCCACTAGGATGAGTATCCGCCTAGCAGACCGTTCATTTCAATACCCGTTAGGAATTGCTGAGAACATGCTAGTAAACGTAGGAAAATTCACCTTCCCGGTTGACTTTGTGATTCTAGAAATGGATGAAGATGTCACGGTTCCACTTATCCTTGGACGACCTTTCCTAAACACAGCTGACGCAATCATTCGTGTGAAAAATGGGCAAATTTCATTGGGGTTGGGGAAGAAAGAATTGTCTTTACACTAGATAGAGCCATGACCCACTCTTATTCTACTGATGACACTTGTTTTCGGATTGATGTGTTTGATGATTTAAATTGGCAGAAAATTCTCGAGATAGAAGCGAGCTTGGAGGAGGAACTGAAGGACGAGAAAATCGAAGAAGTGGAGGTTGAAGTTAAGGAGGAACTGAAGTTGGACCAGAGCATGAGGATCAAGTCTTCAATTAAAGAACCACCTACCGACTTGGAGCTGAAGCAACTACCGGTACATTTAGAGTATGCTTTTCTTGAAGGTACCAATTTATTACCAGTTGTTATTTCGTCATCACTTTCGGGTGACGAAAAAGCTCGATTATTGACAGTCCTTAAAGGTCATAAAAAGGCCTTTGCTTGGCGTATATCTGACATACCCGGAATTAGCCCTGAATTTTGCAAACATAAAATCAATTTTCTTGATAATATAAAACCCGTTGTTCAAAGACAACGGAGGCTAAATCCGAATATGACAGATGTCGTTAAAAAGGAAGTTATTAAGTTGTTGGATGCATGAATTATTTACCCAATCTCAGATAGTCCGTTGGTGAGCCCAATTCATTGTATTCCAAAGAAAGGAGGTATGACCGTGGTGCTGAATGACAAGAATGAGCTGGTACCAACGAGGACAGTCACAGGATGAATAGTTTGCATCGACTACCGCAAACTAAACGAAGCCACCAGGAAGGACCATTTCCCACTACCATTCATGGACCAGATGATCGAGAAACTAGCAGGGAATGAGTTCTACTGCTTCCTGGATGGATTTTCGGGGCACTTTCAGATACCCATTGCTCCCGAAGATCAGGAAAAGACCACCTTCACATGCCCGTTCGGAACATACGCTTACCGGAGGATTCCATTTGGTCTATGCAACGCACCAACCACTTTTCAATGGTGTATGCTATCCATTTTCCAGGACATGGTGGAGAAGACAATGGAGGTGTTCATGGACGATTTTTCAGTGTTCGAAGATTCTTTCGATGCTTGTTTGAAGAATCTGGATCAGATGTTGGGAAGATGCGAGGAAGCTAACTTGGTCCTAAACTGGGAGAAATGTCACTTCATGGTTCGAGAGGGAATTGTACTGGGACACAAAATCTCAAAAGTTGGGATAGAGGTAGACAAAGCAAAGATCGAGGTCATCGCCAAACTACCACCACCAACGAACGAGAAAGCAATTCGGAGCTTTTTGGGACATGCGGGATTCTACCGAAAGTTATTTCTCGAAGATTACTCGTCCTACGAAGAAACTATTAGAGAAGGAGGTAGCTTTTAATTTCTCATAGGAATGCTTACAAGCTTTCGAGTTACTCAAGGAGAGGATCACCAATACACCCATCTTGGTAGCACCGGACTGGTCTCAACCCTTTGAACTAATGTGTGACGCCAGTAATTTCGCAGTGGAGCTGTATTGGGGCAACGGATCGATAAGCATTTTCGACCTATCTACTTCGCCAGCAAAACACTGAATGAAGCCCAACAGAATTACACCACTACGGAAAAGGAGCTTTTGGCTGTAGTATTTGCTTTTGACAAATTCCGCTCATACTTAGTGTTGAGCAAAACAATTGTTTTCACGGATCATTCTGCTTTAAAATTCTTATTTTCTAAATTAGATGCTAAACCTAGATTAATTCGTTGGATTTTGTTGTTGCGTGAGTTTGACATCGAGATCAAGGACAAGAAAGAAGCTGAAAATGTAGCAGCAGATCATTTGAGCAGACTGGAGAACCCAAGTTTGGGGGAGTTGAAGGAAGGGGAGATAGATGACGCATTTCCAGGGGAAATGTTGGCCAGCATCAGCAAGAAGGACGACAATGCTCCATGGTTCGATGATATTGCGAACTATCTAGCCGGAAAAATTGTCAACAAGAGCCTGACCTATCAACAGAAGAAGAAACTAATCGCGGATGCCAAATACTACTACTGGGACGCACCATACTTGTTTCGTAGGTGTGCGGATGGAATGGTGCGACGGTGTGTATACGGAGGAGAAACAAGGAGGATTTTTGGACGAATGCTATCATGGACCCACCGGAGGACACTATGGGCCAACGGTAACTGGTAAAAAGGTTTTTGATGCAGGATTCTACTGGCCAACAATCTTCAAGGAGGCCTATACACTCGTGAGCACCTGTGACGCGTGTCAACCCCGGGGAAACATCACCAAGCGAGACGAAATTCCACAGCAGGGAATCCAAGTTTGTGAGGTTTTTGATATTTGGGGAATCGACTTCATGGGACCTTTCAAACCTTCAAATAGAAATGTTTATATTTTAGTTGATGTGGATTATGTTTCTAAATGGGTTGAAGCTAAGGCATTACATACTAACAACGCTAATGTGGTTGTTGATTTTCTTAAAAATTTGTTTTGCAGGTTTGGAGTGCCGAAGGCATTAATCAGCGATCGAGGAAGCCACTTCGCAAATGCTCAGCTAGCAAAAGTTTGAAGAGATATGGAGTCAATCATTGTTTTGCTACTTCATATCATCCTCAAACGAGCGGCCAAGTGGAAAATACAAACCGAGCAATCAAGCGGATTTTGGAAAAGACAGTTAACAATAATCCCAACATATGGTCGAGGAAGCTAGAAGACGCATTGTGGGTATTCAGGACAGCGTACAAAACGCCAATTGGAACCACCCCGTATCGACTACTCTACGGGAAAACGTGCCACCTTTTGGTTGAAATCGAGCATAAGGCATACTGGGCTTTGAAGAACTGCAACATTGATATGGACTTAGCGGCGGTTCTTACAACTTCACGAAATGGACGAGTTACGGTTACAGGCCTACGAGAGTTCACGGCTTTACAAGGAACGAACAAAGGAATTCCACGGCCGAAAAATTCGTCGTATATAATTTAAGGAGGGCGATAAAGTGCTTCTTTTTCAATCGAAGTACAAATTCAAGGCTCCAAAATTAAGATCAAAGTGGACAGGGTCGTACACCGTCAAACGAGCATTTGCCTCAGGATATGTCGAGCTATGGAAAGAAAAAGGTGATTCCTTCATCGTCTCAGGACAGCGAGTCAAATTATACCACAAGGAGGACGATGAAAACGGAATGATGATCGAGGATGGTTTTTATACCATCAACACCTGATCACGAGGCATATCGAGTCAAGCTAACGACTCGGTCGAAAAATTAGCGCTTCTCGGGAGGCAACCCGGGTTTGTTCTTTCCATTTTTTATTTTATTTTGTTTTATTTCGTTATTTCTTTCTTTTCTTATTTTAGGACTTTTTAACATTTTCCTTTGAAGTGTTATTCAGATAGGCGGTAACAAAAAAAAAATAAAAAATAAAAAATAAAAAAAACGAAAATAAAAAAACAATACAGCAGCTAGGACGCCGCACAAAAGGCTATGTGCGACGTCCTAGCAGAACGGCGCACAACCCAAGTAGAACGACGCAACGACAACTTTAAAACACGTTTTATCCTCTTTATCTCATTACTGCACACACACACATATTACACACAGCAGCGCCGACGCAAACCACCACACACACACCTCCGAAATCGATTTTTATTGCTTAAATTCTTCCTTTAATCTCACACGCATGAGTAATCAGTTCTGTTTATCATCTTTTTCCTTTCAATTTCGTTCTAATTTCGGTTTAATTGAAGAAATCAAATTGGGGGGAAAATTAGGTTTTTGCAAATTAAACTTTGAATCTTCAAATTGATTGCCTAATTAGCTTCTACTTACTGATTACAACTGTTTATGATGCTTATTTGTTGGATTTTTTGGGTGTTTTACTTGTTAGCCGAAAATTTGTTATTACATCCAAATTTCGTCAATAAGTTTGGGGGTTTTGGTAAATACGATTTGCAAACAGGTTATGGTCGAATTTTGACTTTACTGCCCCTGTAGCAGCGTCATGTTGGCCGGATTTTGTTATTTTTGGCCGTATTTTGGTTGTTTGACATTTTGGTTGTGTTTGTTTTGGTTTTGTGATGTGCAGGCAGCAGGTGGTTCTCGTAGACGTCGGGGTGCCCCACGAGCCCCTCAGGCAGATGACCAGGTAGTTGAGGTTGGGCCTCCTGAGATTGGCAGCAATGCGGACTCGCACCGTGATTGCACCCCGACATCTGGACTGGGCTCTTTTGCAGGATCTTGAGATTGATATCAGTACTTTCTACCCTACTGCCAGTGTGACAGCCCAGGCAGTGATCCCGATCTGGGAGCGAGCTTTTCAGGTGGATGAGCCCGTATTTCGGGAATGGGTTTTGGAGTTCTACTGCACCATTTCCGTTCAGACTACTTTTGATCCTGACCAGTTTCTTAGGACACCGCTGATATCTTTTCGATTAGGGGGCGTGGCCCGCCAGGTGACAGTGGTTGAGTTCGGGAGATTAATGGGGTTATTGACTTCGCGGACGCAGTTTTGGATTCTTCGAGGTTTGACTTAGATGGATCTTGCTTCGAGCTTACGGGCAAGGGGGGCCGTCACTCTACCATCCTGGTGAAGGATATCCAGTCTACCCTCCTTCGATTAGTGCATAAATGTATCTCCTATACATTTTTGCACCGATCGACCCAGCACGACAAGTGCTATAACGAAGACCTGTGGTTATTACATATGTTCAGTCATCGGGATCCACAGAGGTACGTCAATGTACCATGGACTCTTGCACGTTATATGGGAGATAGGGGTGCAGGGCAGCAATCCACGAGCAGTCTAGTTTGCGGGCACTGGGTTACACGGATCGCGAGGCATTTAGGTTTATTCACCCCGGAGAACATTGCTTTATGTTCCCGTCCTGTGCAATGCAAGGTGATAAACCAGAATGCTTTAGTACGGGCTCAGATTCTTACCATCATTGGTAATGCCTTGATGCCTGATGGCCCGACACCGCGCGCACCACCACCCCCGAGACCGCAGGCTATGTCACAGCGGGATTTTATGGACCAGGAGATATAAGGTATGCATCGCTTACAGTTTGGTCAGGACCAGGGTATGCGACAGTTCTCCCAGTATCAGACACGGCAGGAGTATTTCCACGACCGTTATCAGCCGTATTTGGAGCGCATGTACACCCAGGACCACCCATCTTCGAGCACTCTAGGTCCACCTTCCCCATATGCTCCCCCTGCCTTCTACTATCCCGAGCCTTATCCCGGTTAAATCCCACCTGCTTACCAGCCACATCCTGATGCTGATGATGATGATATGGAGGACGTTGACTGAGTGATTTTCGTATTTTGTATCTTATTCTGTATTATTTATTTTTGTACTATTTATTATTCATAGACCTTTTTATTATGTATTATTTTTATTTTTCCTTTATTATTCTAACATGTGTGGTTGTATTTTTTTTTTAGTTTTTTTTTAAGACTCGCAGTAACTTCAGCACCCGATCATCAGCCTGGTATTCAGTTCAGCAACGGCAGTTCCACGTTATATCTCGTTATTTTGACGACGGGTTACACTTTCTACCTTTCTATTTTTGTATTTATTTTTCTTATTAGTTTTTTGTATAATTTCCCTCAGTTTTTAGTCGTTAACACATTAGGGACAATGTGTTACTTAAGTTTGGGGGGGTCATCGGAAATTCTAAATTTTATTTTTCGACCCTTAGCCTAGTTTCCACCGTGTTAGGTTGGTGTTAATTTGTATAATTTTGAGTCAGAAAAAAACAGAAAATACAAAAAAAAATCGAAAAATTAAAAAAACTAAAAAAATATAACGTGTCTAGTCGGTGATACCTTAAACTTTAAGCATAACCAGACGCATTTTATACCCTACTCAGAAAAATAGTGAGAATTTGAGCCTTTGAAAGCATTTATTTTTAATGCTACTTTTTCATTTCTTTGAGTGTGCCGATGGTGATGCCTTTAGAACTTGACAATGTTATACATTTCGAGACCACAGATGAGCAATTACATTAGGGTAACTTAGTGTGATTTGGTACAATGATAGGGGCAATTAGGATTAACCCATTTGATTAGCCTTTTCGTTTCTTTTTATATATTTTCCGCCTAACCCTTGTAACACTTATTTTCAGTGTTAGAAACTCGAGTAAACCAATTTGCGCCTAAACTTATTCGTTTCTAAACACTACTACATAAATTATACACTCGCCTTATTTACGTTTCTTTTTAGATTAGATCCGAACTTAGTTTTTTTTTATTGCTATTGTTTATGAAGTGAAGTTTAGAGTTTATTGAGGCATAAAAAATATATATATTATTGCCTTGTATTATTTTGTATTTGAAGAATAATTAGAAAAATAAAGTTAGCCTTTTGAGCATGTGTACTTACCACGAGAAATATTATATTGTAAGGCATGTACTATGCTGAAGAAAAAAAAAAGTGAAAAAAGAAACAAAAATCGAAAAAACAGAGAAGCGAAAAAAAAAATTAGTTGTAGAGTTTAAAAGAAATAGTGTATACCTTGTATTATATACGATAATTGTATATTCGAAGTAAAAAAGTAAAATTGAGAAAATTGAGCAATCCAGTTCGTTAGAGATTTTATTAGATCGGATTTAATCTAAGTTTTGTATTATTTTTATTTAACCCATTTACACTCCATTATATATTTTCACATGCCTTTACCTGTAAATTATAACCCGAATAAAAGTCCCTGTTTAGTTGTACCTAGACTCTAGTGGTGGAGATTTGATACGTTATCAAGCCTATGATAGAATATTCACCATGACTGAGCAGTTGAGCGATTCTACAGAATACGTTACACACCCTTTTAAATTAGTTTGATATCGCATATTTATATAGTTATTTATATGCGATATTTGGTCATATTTCATAATAAACACGGTGAATAGGATGGGATTTTTACATTTAATTGTGTGGAAAAGTGTTTTTGTCCAATTTACAGGTTTATATGTTCGAGAAGTGGAAATGGTGGAAGAAACGAGTTTAAACGAGAAGAAATGGTGAAAATACTGAAGAGGACGGCGCACATAAGCTTCAGGACGCCGCAGTCACTGGAAAAAGCAAAGAGGACGACGCACAGACCATCACAACGACGCAGTCATGCAAATTTCTCCCGCTGCGTCGTCCTAAGTGATGTCAACGGCGTAGTGAGCAGTTTTTGGCAGATTTCGAGTTGGAGTCGAACACGATTTTTATCTACTTTTTGCCTATAAATACCGAGCCATTCCAGCCAGAAAAATCATCAATCATTATTATTCGAAGTCTAGAGCTGTAGTTCGAGTTTGGAGGCAAGGTTTCGAGCTAGGAGTCGGTTTTCGTTCAACGTCGGTCACGACAAGTTTTCGGTTTCTAGTTTGTTTTTTTCCTTTTTAGACTTTATTTTCCAGTATGTTTTCTCTTATTATTAGGTTTGTTTTGAACTCGATAATGAGTGGCTAAACTATTTTTACATTTGTTTGATTAACGGATCTTGTTTGAAGTTTACTTTTGCGTTATTGATTGTTAAGGTTTGTGTGTTTAATTGAAAATCCTTATTTGCTTAAGTTTTAAAATATTATTAAAAAGGTGTTTATATATAAGTTAATTAATCAACATTCTAGGTATTCGAGAGGAATCTAGATAGGTTAAATAATTTATACGAAATAATCGGTCGGTCTATAATCAGTTTAAAATTGTTAGGATTCGAGAGGACCTAATAATATCAACTTAAATAATTAAACTTAATTGAGTAAGTCTATTTGTTAAGATTCGGAAGGACTTCAAAATTAGAGGAGTTATTCGAGAGGAAACTCTATAAGGTTAAATACCTAAAAACCGCCTTGCTACTTAACGCTTAATTATTAATAATTATAACTGTATTCGAGAGGAACAATATAATTAGATATAGTTAAAGTTAATAAAAGATTCGAGGGGACTTTTGTTATATCTTAGAAGTTTTATATTCAATCAATTTCGTAAATTTAAATGGAAAACAAGTGAAGTGTCAAACAAGTGTATTTTCTCTAATATTTGATAAATCTTGATTACTTTTTCTCACTCGATTTTTATTAATCACTTTTTACTAATTACTTGCAATTTTAATCAATCTTTTGTTACAATAAAAACCCCAAAAACAAATAGTATTATTAATTCGAAATTTAAAAACAAATTAGTCCCTGCGAACGAACATTTACTTGCTTTTAAACTATATTACATACGAATAGGTCCACTGCCTATAAGTGTGTAATTACGTGAAATAGTAGGTTAAAATTAAGACTAGATTTTACACATCAGGTGGCAACTCCGGTTTATGACAAAGTTGACCATAGGGCCTTTTTGACCACCGACAGCCAGGGATTGAGTGTCACGTCATAAGCTCGAATTGCCACCTCTGACTTATGACTTTTTATCCGTTCCACTTTACACGTGGCTGATTCCTATTCGTTATTGTAATTTTTTAGATTTTCTCGTTATATTTTTATATTACGTTATCTATCCATATATATATCTTAACTATAATATAAAGCATTTCCTTCAAACTCTTAAACCCTTAAAATTTAAGTAATTGAAATTACTAAGCTACCCCTTTTATAAGTTTCACAAAATTTATCATTTAAAACACTTTACAATTAGTGACATTTCCTTAATTACAACAATAACTAATAAATAATAATAACTATTTTTATCTTAATCGTTATTAATATATAAACATTTTCACTTTTTATTAAAATTTTAAAATTTTAAGTATAATTAGTAATATATCCAATGATGTAACAAATAAACTAATCTTAATTTCCTTTAATTAATTCGATTACTAATTTCATAAAAAAAAATATATATCCATATAAAATAAAGGCAATTCAAATTAATTGATATAAAATTTGTATTCATGTAACCATTATTTTTTAACTTTAAACGTTATTTGATGGAGTAAATTTTCAAATATTTAATTTTAATCTTAATTTTATAAAGTTAGTTGAAAATGTTGTGGTTCGTGTTGCTGTATAATTCTAGGAAGATGATTATCATTAGATGTATATATTCTTCTACTGGTCACCGATAAGTCTTAATACCAATAAGCTGAGTAGTATTACATTTGATACTTTTAAGGTTAATAAACCTTCTTACCATATTGATTATCCTTCATAACAACATTCGAAAGTATGTGTTACCTAATGGATTCATGGAAACACACTGAATTTGAATGTATTGAATGAACATATTTTTTCGGCTTGAAAAACATAACGATAAACGATTAGAAAGCGTAGTGTGTGAATGGATTTTTAATTTGTTGTTGCATCGTTGAAAAAAATTAGTTTTTGTTTATGGAAAACATGGGTTTATACGAGAATACTCTTCAGGAAATATATTTAATTCTTTCTTTGACCGAACGTGAAATTATTAGACGTCACTATTACAAAAAAAAAAAAATGACCTGAAAAATAACTTTTGTTATGTTCGCAAATGAGCTTAATCTTCAAATGAGTCGAATTACCCAAATAGGTTGAATGATCCGGAGGAAAATATTCTGCGAGGGTGTTTGTTTCACGAATTCTAGAAATATTTTGAGTGAATTTGAATTGAATTCCTTTTCCATAACATGCTAGTTTGAAGTTTATGACGGAATTTAAATCCGTTGAAATCTAAATTTTTCTTTACTTACAAATTTGATATTCTTTAGGGTAGTGGAGAAGAATTGAGAAAATCGATCATATAACATAATAATTATTATCTCTGAATGGTCGAACTATAAATTTTTACCACAATATTCTTTTTATATTGTCCGAAGGGCCGAACTTTAAACTATTACACTCCACATATATGTAACGAGACAAATGATAAATTACCATAAATCATTACCCCACTCTAAGTTGTTTTAATGATTTTTTTCATCCGCAGCATCGCGCGGGTACCATACTAGTATATATATATGGGTTCCAATAGAAACCACTAAGGATTAACTATCATCACTATCTTAATTTATAAATAATAACTGGAAATAATATATATATATATATATATATATATATATATATATATATATATATATATATATATATATATATATATATATATATATATAGGGACTGATTCATGCGAGAACTCTTATTTCTGCGAGAACTGCGAGAACTCTTAAAAAAAGTGTCAATTAACATGTAATTATGTTTATTGACATGTAAAAACTATTGAATGTTAAAAATCTAGTAAAAATATAAATGAAAAATTAAAAAAAATTGTATGAAATCACGCGTATTAAGAATTGTTCACATGTGAACGTTTTTTTTTTCAAAAAATGAGTTCATATATGAACGAAAATTTTTCACGTCATTTTATATGATTTTTTTTAGTTTTTTACGTTTATATTTACTTGATTATTAATCTCCAAAAGAGTGTGCATGTGAATGAACAAAGTGAAACGTGATTTAACACTTTTTGTGAGAGTTCTCGCAGTTCTCGCAAAAAAAATGAGTTCTCGCATTAACCATTCACTATATATATATATATATATATATATATTGATGTGTATTTTCTAACGTAAATTTATTTATAGTTTAGACAAGGATGTTACTAAAGTCAACTAACACACAATACAGGCAGTGTACCCGATCGTATGGTAGTACAGGTCTAGTAAGTCTGGATCGAACCCAGGGAACATGTATTTATATTCGTTATTCTAAATTAATTAATTAAACTAAATAAGCAATTTTATATGGGGGACGTTTTAGTACTGTGAGAACGTATTTCAGGAAAATAAATAACTAAAATAAAATAGCAATTAATTTAACTAAATGGAATTGCGGATGAAAAGATGTTAAGAAAAGTCTTTACGATATGATCAGATATTAAAAAGCAGTGATTACTTGGAATTACGTTCAACTTGAATCATGGATAATATGAATATGTTTGATTGGTTTAACTGTGATTTCTATTATAATTAGACTTCCTATTAGAGTTATCTAATCCTACAATTTTAGAGACCGATCATACGAATGATCGTACATCAAGAGTTATCTTAGACTATCCACTCTAAATTGTGCTTTAATGTCACTATTATTAACAATTTAATATGTCGACTACGAATTAAAAAAAGTCTCAATTATTCAATTGTGATATAATTGTTATGTTCATTCAATTCATTAAATTACTATTCTTCTTAGCCTATCTCAATTAAAACTCAAGTTACAATTATATAACGAATTATATAATTGTAAATAATTGATAAAACTATATGAACGTTAGTTATGACATAAATTCATCAATCACGCTAAGTAGTAATTCTAATGACTTTAAATAAACATGGATCGCGATTAAACGTCAATAATAAAGGAAAAACCAATTAGTTCAAACATAAAACTTAATTAACCATAGATCCAAGTTCAACAATCCAAGTAATCACTTTAAAGAGTTTAGCTCATGTTGGATTGTGACAAAATAACATAAGATTCGATAAACAAAAACATTGTATCAAGAAAATTAAGAATAAAGTGCAAACCAACTAAAGTAAACTTCGAACACGATTAAATGACTTTAACCGAGGCTTCCAACGTGATGAACAGCTTCAGATCTCTCCTTGCAGCTCCTCTGGTCGAATGTAGGATGAAAATTAGGTAAAAGATATCTCCAATTCGTAACCTAAAGGCCTCTTTTATAGACTCCTGAGCCGACCTATTCAGCCGTCGGCTGGCTGATTTCAGCCGGCGGCTGGAAAGCACGGGTAGAAAAATTGCTTCCGCAGCACGTTACGAACATTTTTGTGACTTTGATCCAGCCGCCGGCTAAGGAATTTCAGCCAGCGGCTGGTTCTTCAGATTTTCACCGTTCTTGCTCGTTCGTATCCGTCTTGAATCGGTTTCAGCTCCTTTTCGTTCCATGATCCAAATTCAACTCTAATCTGCATTTCTAACTGAAAACATACCAGATCATAACAAAAGTTGCAGAAAACTAGAGTAAAAATGAGAAATATGATTAATAAAATGTCGATTATTTTAAGCATATCATATATATATATATATATATATATATATATATATATATATATATATATATATATATATATATATATATATAGAGGTTGGTTCTTGTAAAACAAACCTTAAGTTAAAATAAGTAAAAAAAATAATAATAATAATTTATAACGTTAGATATTTTGGATTATCGTTCATTTTAATCATATCTCAAACTTTAAAAAACGAAGTTTTGTTGTAAATCATAAAATGGGTAGTTTTATCGTTGTGTATCAAATTTGAATAATTAGTGCACAAAAACAAAGAATTTGATGCATGGTCCCTAAACGACATATATTTTGATACATATCAAAACTTGCTTTTTTAAAGTTTGTTATAATTGAATAAATAAACATAATATAAAATTACACATATAATAAATTATTTTTTCATATTTTTTTATTTATTTTACTTTAAGTATTGGTTTATAAGAACCTCTTCCTATATATATATATATATATATATATATATATATATATATATATATATAGTGAATGGTTCATGCGAGAACTCTTTTTTTTGCGAGAATTGCGAGAACTCTCACAAAAAGTGTTAAATCACATTTCACTTTATTCATTCACATGCAAACTCTTTTGGAGATTAATAATCAAGTAAATATAAACGTCAAAAACTAAAAAAAAAATCATATAAAATAACGTAAAAAATTTGCGTTCATATATGAAATCATTTTTTGAAAAAACAACTTTCACATGTGAACAATTCTAAATACGCGTGATTTCATACAAATACATATTAACAAAATACATTTTGGAAATTTTCATAAAAATCATCAAATTACATACATAATTAACACCAACACTTAACCATTTTTAAAACAAAAAAACTAACCCTAAACCACAAAACCACTAACCCTAAACCACAAAACCACTAACCTAAACCTAAAACCACTAACACAAAACCGGATTTTTTTAAACCAAAAGGCGGCGTTGGGAACACGGGCTATTGCCACGTCGGAGACAGCAAGGCAAAGGAGACGGTGGAAATATTAGCTGGCGGTACACGTGGTATAAACCGGCGTTCCCAACTTCGGTTATACCATTTCCACAAAAACTCGCCGGTGCCGTCCATTTCTGCAAATTTCGGCCATTCGACGTCCATTCCGGGCCCAAACAAATTAGCAGCACGATAGAAAAATGAAAGGAAAAAAAAACAGAATCAGAGAACTAAGAGAACTAAGTTGGGGTATTTCGTAGGGGTGAGCAAAATCCGAACCGAAAACCCAAAACCCGAAAAAACCGATAAAAACCGGTCCGAATACAAAAACCGATGGTTTGGGTTTCGATTTTTAAGAAACCGAAAAAGACGGTTCGGTATGGGTCGTAGGGTAAAGTCAAACCGAAAAAAACCGAACCGAACCATTATATGTATGTCAATTTTAATATGTTCACTTTTAGTAGATATTTTAAGTTTTATTCTTTTTATTTTTTTCTTTTGTCTAAAATTCTCAATCATGCTAATTAATTACTCCCTAAACACACAAAATCTCGATGCTAATAGTGAAAACTCAAAGTTTTCTTTTCTAAATTGTCAATCTCATATTTATCAATATGTAATCTTTTGGTGTTATATAGGCTACATTACTCAGCAACATATAGGTTTATTTCTTCAATTTTTATTATTTTTTTGTTGCCATGTAGCCTATAGTTTACTAAGCCACATATAGTATTTTTTTTTTCTTCTTAATTTTGTGTTTAAAGTTTTCCGACTCATATCATTATGTTCTAGTAATATGCACAACTTCATGTTATAAGTTGTGAACTCCTCCGCCAATTATTGCGTAACATAGGCTTCCATTTGAGATTTATTTCACAAGTTTATCTTTTCAGATCTATGAATTTGCTCATGTCCAAAAACCGAAATAAAAAAAACAAACCGAACCGGAAAAAACCGAAACCGATACGAACCGAACCAATGTAGAAACCGAACCAAACGGTTTGGAACTTTCAGGAACCGAAATTTCGGTTTGGGTTCGGGTTGAGGTCGGAACCGACCCAAACCGACCCATGCTCACCCCTAGTATTTCGGGCTTTTTGCCAACCAAACACCCAGTTGGGTTAATAGAGCTAAATTGTTATTCCACGGAACCAAACGTCACGTTAAACTTCTCAATGTAACCATGGTAAGTAGACGAATATATAATAAACCATAAGTAAAATGGGGAAAAAATGAAAAAATTAAGCCTCCACCGTCATTCCCACCATCACGACTCCTGTTACCTATTTGGCGATAATCAGCACACTTGTGTTTGTGTGTGTTTATGTGTGAACAATCATCCATAAGTTAAATATACAGTTTATGCCAAGCATATTAAACCTTAATAGAAAAATCCAAATCCACCTACGGTGGTTCTCAAAGTCTGAAATGTTCAACAAATGCAAATTTTGTCGTCCCTCATAACACTAAAATGATAACTAAAAAAAAAAAAAAAAATATGCCCAGCTTCCATACAAGAATTATGTGGATTAAAATTCAAGCAATCATGGGGAAGTACCACATGTTTGTAAATCGCCTGCCCTTTTTCTTAACTTGACGAATGTAACTAAACCTCTCGGATTGTGTCCCAGGTTGAGCCCAGGCACCTGGTTTAATAGCACCACAACACTTGTTGCTTGCAAAGACTGGGGATATTGTTTCTTTTGGATTCACCCATTTCCTTTCGTTAACATCTACTTTCTTAGCCTCGTACACATCTTCTGTATTGCAATCGATCACGTACAGGTATTCATCCGAACCTACCAACTCTGTACGTATGAAGAGGTCCGGTTTTAGTAATTCTAGTAGTGTCAAGGTGGGCTCTGGATTGAGTCTCACTTCACAGCAACGGCCATCATAGTTTGTCGTATATATCTTACCCTTAAAAACATGTAAATCGAGGATAGGGTAATCAAATGAGAAAGAATTCCAGCAGGCTTTTTCATCAGTTAAGGAGAAGCATATTTTATGGACATATTTGTATGACAACAGAAAGACCCACCCGGACATTAAAGGTGAAAAGACAAGGACAGCCCTAACGCTTCCTGGCAGATAAGCGGTTACATCAAAGGGGTAATATGGGAAATGAAGTTCATGCCTTGTGATAGGATTCACAAGCCAGAAATCACGGGCTCTTCCCCCCCACAAGATCAGGTAACCATGAGTTGATCCAACGCAGGTCCTGTCAGTAGAATGGGGAATATGGTACTCGAACTTTCTTCCCTCAAAATCCTCTAGGTAGCAGTCTTTCTTATTAGCACTATAAGATAAAAACATATACATGGGTGTTCTGGACACCATTGTTGGTATCAGAAAGAAAAGATAATAAAAAGAACTTGAATATAGTTGTTGATTAAGTAATACAGCGGAAGATAATTTTATTCATTAACGACGATTATATTTATCGAGAGCTGAGAACATTGAAATTCAAAGGGTTTCCTAAGACTTAGGAGAAAATAACGAGATGTCAAAGCATAGCTTTGACTAACGATTTCCTATAGAATAGGACTACATTATTGATAAAGACTAAATAAAAAACTTAATTAAAACGTGCAGATCCTCAAAGCACATTTTCAACACTCCTCCTTGCTTTCGGAGCTGCAAACTCCAAGCATATCTCTAAGAGAGTTGATATTACCAACTGGTAATGGCTTTGTGAATATTTCAGCTAGCTGCTCTTCAGTCTTGCAGTACACAAGAGCTATATCTCCTCTTTTTGCACTTCCCTCGTGAAGAAAAGTTTGATGTTGAAGTGCTTTGTTTTTCCATGAAAGACGGGATTGTGAGAAATTGCTATTGCCGCCCGGTTATCCACAAAAAATTCAGTCGTTTCGGGTTTGTTAATACCCAAATCAGCCAAAATCTTCCTTAGCCACAATGCTTGATTAACAGCTGATGTGGCCGCCACAAACTCAGCTTCTGCGGTGGATTGAGCCACAGTATCTTGCTTCTTTAAGCTCCATGAAAAGAAACCCGAACCAAGACTAAAACAGTATCCTGAAGTACTCTTCATATCATCTAAGGAACCGCCCCAATCGTTGTCTGAATACCCAAACTGTTGGTTGGTTTCGCTTCCTTTGTGTAACCGGGTAAAGATTTCAATGACCGAATATCTCTTACAATCGTGGTATCACTTTCCGAAAACAACAATTCGACCCTATATGCCTGGGTTACACGAACTTTGTTTTGGGATAAGAATAAGAGTATGTTCTTGATTTTGGCACAAACCAAGAACCCGTTTGCTAGAGAGTGTTTAGTCTTGTGTATCTTTCTCATGAACAAAAAGTTCTCTATTTATAGAGCACCCAAATGTAATGGACATTATTGGTATTAAATAACCATAATGGTCCATAAATCCTAGCGGTTACAAGACCAAAACATTATGGTCATAAAGCTACTAGCGGTTACAAGACCAAAACATTATGGTCATAAAGCTAGTATCGGTTACAAGACCAAGACATTATGGTCATAAAGCTACTCCATTATGACACGAGTTACAAGCTTTAAGTGACCATAATGATCTTTCATTTAATGGGCAAACGGTTACAAGACCAAAACATAATGATCATTAACACGTTTGTAACTCCCCATTAATTGTGTCTTAAAACAGGTGGTTATAAATCTACCACCATAAAGGTTGTAGTCCTTTATACCGCTTTTGGGTCCGAGATGTTATTGACTTAACAGGCGTACACTCCGTACACTCCTAACCCGTTTCCAAGTCAAATAACCATTTCTCCAATTACACTAAATTACTAACAATCCTCCCCAATTTAGTGCAATTCCTTTTCATGAAATAAATAAACAAAACAAAACTTATGCATAAATGAAAATGTCTTGAAGATTGAATTTTCATCTTAGTACATTACACATTTCAAATATTCGAGAATCGGGGTGTTCTAAGAATTGAACCCTTCAACCCATTTGAATAACTGAAGATAATATACACACAAGTTTTCAAACACTTTAAAGCTATCCTGACACTATATAAGCCATGTGTCCATATCCATTCATGAATGTATCCAAAGCTAAAAGTCCAAAGCTTTCTTGAAGCGGCAAAACTTCACATTCACATAGGTAGTTCCTTTCACTCGTGCACCTGCTCTCGCACTTTTTCAAAGAAACTATTAAGAAGTATTACTTCAACCTAATCCTCAGCAGGACCGAGCACATACCTTGGGATGATATATATTAACAATGTGCTCCAATTTCTGAGTGCAAGCTTTCCACATTGAATTTAGCTCCTAATTCATATTAAGAGGGAATTGGGTGTCTTACAATCAGAAATTAAGGTGGACTTTAAACCCATCCCTTTCACAGACTTAATAACCAAGTCTCTAGCCAATCTCTTCGTCAAGTGATCGGCTAAGTTTTGTTGTGACCTCACAAACTCTACAGAAATCACCCCATTCATGATAAGCTCACGAATCATGCTATGTCTAGCACCTAAGTGTCTAGACTTCCCATTGTACATATGGCTATAAGCCTTTGCCAATGTTGCAGCACTATCACAGTAGATAGACATGGGTGCTATAGGTTTAGGCCATAATGGAATCTCATAAATCAAGTTCCTTAGCCATTCCGCTTCTTTACCAGCGGCAGCTAAAGCAACAAATTCAGACTCCATTGTTGAGTTAGTAATACATGTTTGCTTCTTGGAAGCCCATGAAATTGCACCTCCCCCAAGCAAGAACACCCAACCACTTGTTGAAGAATGATCTTCAACCTTGGTTATCCAACTCGCATCAGAGTATCCTTCAAGCACCGAAGGAAATCCAGTATAAGACCAACCTTGCCTTGAACTTTTCAATAGTTCCATCCACCCTCATCTTATTTTTGAAGATCCACTTGCAACCCAAAGGTTTGCAAGAAGTTGGTAGATCAACCAACACCCAAGTGTTGTTTCCCATGATGGAATCCATCTCATCATTTATTGCTTCTTTCGAGAAAGCAACATCCTGAGACCTCATTGCTTCTTCAATTGTCTTAGGATCATCCTCAACAATGAAGCAATAAGAATATTGGGTAGAAACATCATCCCTAGAACCTTCAATTAGATACAATTGATAATCAGGTCCAAATGATTTAGGTTTCCTTTCTCTTTTGCTTTTCCGAAGCTCAACTGGCTGATCATCAACCCTTTCAGAGACTTCATCATTACTATCCTTATTGGTTCCACTTGGAGTTGGAACCATATCCTTTGGTCTAGGTATAGATGAGAAACGATTCTCATTAAAGATTGCATCCCTTGAATCAATTATAGAGTTAATTGAGACAAATTCATTAGGTTCTATGACATAGAACCTATAAGCCTTGGAATGTTCGCTATATCCAATAAATATGCAATCTATACCTCTTTCACCCAAACTTTTTTTCTTGGGATCGGGGAGTCTTACAACTGCCCGACAACCCCATACCCGAAGATAGTTCAAATTGGGTTTCCTTTTGTACCAAATTTCATAAGGAAAAATCTTGTTCCTTTTGTTAGGAACCCTATTAAGCAAATAGCAAGCTGTTAACATAGCTTCCCCCCAAAATCCATCACTCAAACCAGAATAGGATAACATGGAATTAACCATTTCCTTAAGGACTCTATTCTTCCTCTCAGATACACCATTTTGTTGTGGTGTATAAGGAGCAGTGGTTTCATGAATGATGCCTACGGATTGGAAATAGGAGGGGTCAATATATTCACCTCCCCTATCCGTTCGTAGCCTTTTTATCAAAGCATTTTGTTGCAATTCTACTTCAGTTTTAAATATTTTAAACTTATCTAATGCTTCATCTTTACTATGTAACAAATAAATATGGCAAAACCTAGAAGCATCATCAATAAAAGTCACAAAATATTTCTTGTTCCCTAAAGTAGGAGTTGCATGCAAATCACATAAATCACTATGAATTAATTCCAACATTTCAGAATCTCTTTTTTACATTTTGAAATGGTTACTTAGTGATCTTAGTTAACATACATGTTTTACACTTTTCATTGTTAATATCAAAGGGCGGTATTAAACCATCTTTAGACATTTCTAACATTCTTTTAAAGTGTACATGTCCTAGTCTAGCATGCCAAAGATTAGAATCATTTAAGCTAGAAGTAGACATAAAAGCAGAATTAACATTAACATGATTAATATTAAGTCTAAACATGCGATTGCATAAATATCCAAAACCAATAAATAAACCATGTTTTGACAAAACAAATCTATCAGATTCAATTACTTGTTTGTAACCACAATTATTTAAAACACTACTAGAAACTAGATTTTTTCTTATTTGTGGTACATGCAAAACATCAAATAAAGAAATAACTTTTCCCGAACTAAACTCTAGATCCACACATCCTCTTCCATGAACAGGGGCCGTTGACTCGTTTCCCATATGAAGAATTGATACATCATTCACCGACTCGTAAGTCTTGAACCAAAATCTATCCTTGCACACATGGGTAGTAGCACCCGAGTCAACCCACCACGCAACATCATCATCCTGCACAAAATAAGCTTCAGATATATATGATACATAATAATTCTGATGTGAATCATTAAACATAATCTGACCTTTCGAGTTTTGGTTGTTAAAACCATTTCCCGAACCGCTTGTGCCATTGGTATTTTTATTACCAACATTAACAACCTTACAATCCCTTTTTAAGTGTCCAGAGTTACCACACTTCCAACAAGTCAACTTTGACTTCTTATTGGGATCAACCTTGTTGTTATCATGATGTTTACGTTTTCCCTTCTTGTCATTGTAACCGGTGGATTTTTTATGTTCCACCATGTTAACCGACGAGGTACCAGCAACTTCGTTGCTCTTTGGCTTGTCAATTTCTTGCGCCCTGAGGGATTCCTCTATACGCAAATGACTGCCCAACTCAACAAGAGTTAACTCCTCCTTCTTATGTTTCAAAGTATGTTTAAAATCTTTCCAAGAAGGAGGGAGTTTATCAATGACACTAGAAACCGAAATGGCCTCGTCCATGTTCATTTTATGTTGTGTGAATTGACCAAGTATACGAAGAAGTTCATTGTATTGTTCCATGACCGGTCTAGAATCGACCATCTTGTAATTTTTTAAATTACTCACAAGGAACTTTTTACTAGAAGCATCTTCAGACATATACTTGGTCTCAAGAGAGTCCCAAAGTTCTTTAGCAGATTCATGGTTTTGGTAAATATCAAAAAGGGAATCAGCCATACCGTTGAGGATTAAACCTCGACAAACGTAATCTTCGTTCTCCCACTTGCTTCTCCTACGAAGCTCATCCACGGTAGCATCATCTCCATCGTCAGGACAAGGAGTACTCAACACATAAACCACGCTCATGCTCGAGAGAAAGAAGTGCATCTTCTTTTGCCATCTCCGAAAATCAATTCCTTCAAACTTATCAAGTTTGGAGAAATTCGTCATCATGTGCTTCATCGTAGCCGCCATTGAAATCACACAAAATTGTTGTTTTCGATTGTTGGTTGGTTTCGCTTCCTTTGTGTAACCGGGTAAAGATTTCAATGACCGAATATCTCTTACAATCGTGGTATCACTTTCCGAAAACAACAATTCGACCCTATATGCCTGGGTTACACGAACTTTGTTTTGGGATAAGAGTATGTTCTTGATTTTGGCACAAACCAAGAACCCGTTTGCTAGAGAGTGTTTAGTCTTGTGTATCTTTCTCATGAACAAAAAGTTCTCTATTTATAGAGCACCCAAATGTAATGGACATTATTGGTATTAAATAACCATAATGGTCCATAACTCCTAGCGGTTACAAGACCAAAACATTATGGTCATAAAGCTACTAGCGGTTACAAGACCAAAACATTATGGTCATAAAGCTAGTATCGGTTACAAGACCAAGACATTATGGTCATAAAGCTACTCCATTATGACAGGAGTTACAAGCTTTAAGTGACCATAATGATCTTTCATTTAATGGGCAAACGGTTACAAGACCAAAACATAATGATCATTAACACGTTTGTAACTCCCCATTAATTGTGTCTTAAAACATGTGGTTATAAATCTACCACCATAAAGGTTGTAGTCCTTTATACCGCTTTTGGGTCCGAGATGTTATTGACTTAACAGGCGTACACTCCGTACACTCCTAACCCGTTTCCAAGTCAAATAACCATTTCTCCAATTACACTAAATTACTAACACAAACAACTTCATATCTCGAGTCTTCTGAAACTTAACTCCATAGTTGATAGTTCCTTTGATGTAGCGGACAACTCTTTTTGCTGCCTTCAGATGTATTTCACTAGGACAATGCATGAACCTCGATAGAACATTTACAGCATACAATATGTCGAGCCTTGTTGTTGTAAGATACATCAAACACCCAATTAAACTTCTATAATAACTTTCATCTACCTTTTCGGCTCCATCGTTTTTAATCAGCTTTTCTCTCTGATACATTTCAAAAGCTTTCTTCATATCTTGCTTGAACTCATCAATGAGTTTAGCACAACTCCCTATAATTAAAATATCATCGACATAAATAGAAATAACAAGAATCTCATCACCCTTTTGACAAACGTAAAGTGTGGATTCTGATCAACGTTTCTTGAAACCAAGGCCAAGTAAATGATCATCTATTCAACTATACCAAGCTCTCGGGACCTGTTTTAGACAGTAAAGAGCTTTGTGTAATCTATAGACTTTGTCTTCTTTTCCCTTGACAATGAAACCTTCGGTTTGCTCAACATAAATTTCTTCATCAAGAATGCCATTGAGAAACGCCGATTTGACGTCCATTTGATGCACTTTCCAACCAAACTGTGCAGAGATAGCAAGAAGAAGCCTGATTGTTTCAAGCCTGGCAACGGGAGAAAATGTGTCAAAGTAATCAACACCAAATATATGTGCATAACCTTTGACTACGAGCCTTGCCTTAAGCTTGTTAATTGAACCATCAGCATTTAACTTGGTCCGAAACAACCATCTGACCTCAATTACCTTTCTGTCTTGAGGTTTATCCACCAACTCCCAAGTTCCATTTTTTTCGATCATAAACAACTCTTCCTTCAATGCATTCGTCCATTTAGGGTCGTTGAGAGCTTCTTGAAGATTAGCCGGTTCACATACAGCAACATTGCATAACATTGCATCTCTCATATATGTCAGAGAGCGATCGAGTGCCTCTCACTGGTACATCATCCTCTCTTTCATCTAGCCATTAACCCATATTTGGAACTACACTTTGAGAGTCTTCCCATTTCCATTCCTCATTCTCCATGAAGTGAACATCTCTACTAATAATTATAGTTTCAGTTTCTGGTTGAAAGACTTTATAGCCCTTCGAAACTGAACTATAACCAATGAAAATGCCTGAAGTCGCCTTTTTGTCTAACTTGTCTCGTTTAGCCTGAGCAACATAAGTAAAACAAAGACAACCAAACACTTTAAGAAAGTTTACCGGAGGTTTATACCCATACCAAGCTTCAAATGGAGTCTGATTCTTTACGGCCTTTGTTGGAAGTCGATTTTGAATAAATACTGCTGTACTTGCTGCTTCTGCCCAAAATTTCTTCGGTAAATTTTTCTCGTGAATCATGCATCTCGCCATTTCCATGATGTATCGATTACGTCGTTCACTAACTCCATTTTGCTCTGGAGTATAAGGGACTGTAAGTTGGCGTTCAATCCCTTCTTCCTCACAGAACAAATTGAATTGAGTAGAAGTATACTCCTTCCCATTGTCTGATCGTAAAATCTGAATTTTACAACCGCTTTCATTCTCCACTTTTGCTTTAAATTTCCAAAAAGTACTGGCTACTTCTGATTTGAACTTCAAAAAATAAATCCAGCACATACGCGTTAAATCATCTATAAAAATAACGTAATAGCGACTACCTTTTAGTGAAAGAGTCTTTTGAGGCCCGCCTACGTCAGTATGAATTAACTGTAACTTTTTAGTTGCTCTCCACGAGGATTCTGGAAAAGGAAGCCTGCTTTGCTTCCCATATTGGCAAACACGACGGTCTGTGGAGTTCACTTCGAAGACAGGTAAATGTCTAACCATTTCAGACTTTTGTATTTTGAGAAGCCCTTGATAATGGCAGTGCCCAAGTCTCTTGTGCCAAAGTTCGGCACTATCTTCTTTTGCTGAAAAAATAACTTGCTCCTCCTCAACTGGATCTAATAAAAACACTTTTCCTTTCATTTTAACTTTAAAAAAGTCTTGACCAGAGGCATCCTTGATCAAGCAATAGTCTTCTTCAAACAACAACTTAAAGCCCTTTTGCAATAGCTGACCAACACTTAACAAATTTTGGTCCAAGTCAGGTACATATAACACATTCGAAATACTTTTAGTACCTGAAGGTGTTGTAATTGAAATAGTTCCAATTCATTTCGCTTGAATACAACCCCCATGACCTATCTTAACTCTTGAAATTTTAGAACATTTTAATTCTTTAAATAGCTCTTTGTCGGGTGTCATATGGTTGTTGCAGCCACTATCGATCAACCACGTCTCACTTGAGTTGTTAATTGAGAAACATGTTGCAACAAACAGTTGATCCTCTGATAAAGATCCACCACTGAAAGTGTACTCAAGAAGGAAAGATCGAGTCACAGCTGCAAAAATGGGGGAGTTGTATTCTGTTTTTGGAAACTGGCTGAATCCTCTCGGTCAAACCACTGGATGATTTTAGGCAATCAATTTAATTAATGAGACTCCAGGAAATTAGGGACCTGCCCTTAATTCTACCCATAACTCTAGTATTTTATTAGTATAAATTAGTGGCTAGTTTTTCATGTTTAGCATTGAGAATTATCTTTCAATTTCCTTGTTCTTGTAATCGGAGACCTTGCCCCTCTCGAATCGGGCCACTATCCTCTGTTTCTAATAAAATTCAGCCACTTTTCATCTTTGACAATTCAGTATCTATCATTTGGTTCCATTGTCGGGAAACGAAATGGTGCAAACCCGGAATAGCGATGGTAGTAATCCACCTGATGCCATTGCCGCTCAATTGGCTGCTATAGCTTCGAAGTTGGAGTCAATTGAGACGATGAAGGAAGATATAGCAGCACTAAAGGCAGGAGAACGATCTCGAGGAAGCAAGAATGATGAGGGGGAAAGTCATTGGAGGGGTCGACAAACACATAGACCTTATAACAAAATTGATTTCCCTATTTTTAGCGGAGGAGACCCTCGCGGGTGGTTGTTGAAGGCAGAAAAATATTTCAGGTATTATCAAATACCAGAAGAAGAAAAGGTTGAGATAGCTGCAATGCACTTAGAAGGGGATGCTTTAGACCTCTATTCATGGCTATCCGATGATAGTCCGATCACTTTTTGGGAAGAATTAGTCCAAGTGTTCACCAGAAACTTTGGACCTGCTGAGTTCCAAAATCCGGATGAATTCCTGTGTAGCATCAAACAAACTGGTTCAGTTCAAGACTACCGGCAGGAGTTCGTTAAGAGATCCTCTCGGGTCTCAAATTGGCCTGATCATTGTCTCCTAGGAGTGTTCTTGAATGGTCTTAAAGATGAGTTGAAATCTGATGTAAGGATCCACAAGCCACGTACGGTGTATAGTGCTATGAGCTTGGCTTTGGAGTTTGAATCTAAACTCTCCTCTAACCGGCCAGGAAAAAGTACTTCTTGGACTCCAAGTTCAAAAAATATTTTATCAGATTCTAAACCAACACCTTTCACCCCAGCTTCCACATCAACCCAACCAAGAAATACCCCCCGGAATCCCGACACAGAAAAACAAAACCGATTCTTGAAAGGAGAATGCTTCAGATGCGGCGACAAATACGGACCAAGTCATCGATGTAAAACCGGTACCCTTAAGGTGTTAGAGGCGGAGGAGGACATGGAGGAATCACCTGTAACAGATGTCCCTAATCCCGATTCTGACCAGGAAGAAACAGTCGAAATCAGTTTGCATGCCATCTTAGAAAACCACACCCTACTACAATGAAGGTCTGAGGTAATATTCATTCTATCGAAGTTCTAATTTTAATTGATGGTGGTTCCACCCATAATTTCATTTCAGATGTTTTGGTAAATGAACTCAAACTGACCTCTGAACCAGTAGCACCGTTTGGTGTCCAAATCGGTAATGGGGATGTAATTCGGTGCAGCCATATTTGCAAAAATCTTCGTGTACAGGTCAATGAACTTAAGATCAGTCAAGACTTTCACCCTTTTTCTCTGGGTGGGGCTGATTTAGTATTGGGTATCCAATGGTTAGCCACTCTAAATACGGTCCAAGCTAACTGGAATGAGTTGTTCATGATCTTTAAAATTGACGCGAAACAATACAAGTTACAAGGTGTAGCATCCGGGCCTCAAAAATCATCTACTTTTCAACACCTAGCCATTGATCAAGAAATTTCACCAAGCATTCCAGTCCCACTTCAGCCTATTGTTACACAATACATGGCTGTTTTTGAAGAACCTCAAGCCTTACCCCCGGTTAGATCACAAGATCATTCAATCCCGCTTTTGCCAAACTCAACCCCACCCAATATTCGCCCTTATCGTTACCCTCATTCCCAAAAAACTGAGATAGAAAAACAGGTGGAACAATTGATGGCAGCCGGCTTTATACAACCAAGTTCAAGTCCTTTCTCGAGCCCGGTTTTACTAGTGAAGAAGAAGGACAATACATGGGCGTCGATTATCGGGCTCTTAATAAGATAACTATAGCCGATAAATACCCGATACCTAACATTGATGAGTTACTTGATGAATTGAATGGAGCTACGGTATTCTCAAAACTTGATTTGAGATCAGGTTATTATCAAATCCGAGTGATAGCCCCTGATATTGGAAAGACAGCTTTTCGCACCCATTCGGGTCATTACGAGTTTAAGGTTATGCCTTTCGGCTTAACCAATGCTCCTTCCACGTTTCAGGCTGTTATGAACGATTTATTTCGTCCTTATTTAAGACGTTTTATACTTGTGTTCTTTGATGACATTTTAATTTACAGCTCAAATATGGAGCAACACAAATCTCACCTAGAACAAGCCTTGAAATTGCTACATGATAACCGGTTCTTTGCCAAATTATCTAAGTGTTGTTTTGGACAAGAACAAGTTTTGTTTCTGGGACATGTAATCAGCTCGGAAGGAGTTAGCGCCGAGGAAGAAAAGATTTCAGCAGTAAAGGCCCACTCCATCAACAGTAAAAGAGGTGAGGGGTTTCCTTGGGTTAACCGGCTATTATAGGCGTTTTGTCAGAAATTATGGCCTTATAGCCCGACCACTTACTGCATTGACCAAAAAGGACGGGTTTCTTTGGTCGGAGGCAGCCCTTAACGCCTTCAATGACCTGAAACAGGCGCTGCTGACTACACCTGTTTTAAGGTTACCAGATTTCTCTAAGCCCTTTGTTATAGAGTGCGATGCATCACCAGATGGGGTTGGGGCTATACTATCACAAGAAGACCATCCCGTGGCTTATTTCAGTAAACGATTCTCCCCATCTAACCGCTTTAAATCAGCATATGACAGGGAGCTGCTCGCATTAGTCCTTGCGGTCCAAAAATGGAACCATTACTTACTTGGCCGGCATTTTCTCATTCGCACAGATCACTATACCCTTAAGTTCTTATTAGAACAACGCATCACTACTACAGAGCAACAAAGACTTTTGCTAAAACTCATGCCTTATGATTTTTCAATTGTTCACAAGGCTGGGAAAGAGAATAAGGGGGCAGATGCCCTGTCTCGCCGACCCCACTCGGGAGAATTATTAACACTTGTCATGCCTTTTTGTGTTGAGGTAGCTGATATCAAGGAAGGGTTGCAAACTGATTCATTTACTATTGATTTGATCAAGAAATTGCAAGAAGATCCTTCTTTTGTCCCTTATTTCTCGTTGGTGGATCAGCTTTTGTATCATCATGGACGGATGGTGATTCCGGAGATACAAAACCTCAGACTCAAGTTGTTACAAGAAGCACATGACACTCCAATTGGTGGTCATGGAGGTTTCTTAAAAACCTATAAAAGACTCTATTCTCGTTACTATTGGCCAAAGATGAAACATGATGTTAAAGAATTTGTCCAGCAATGTATAATCTGCCAGCAACAAAAGTATCAAACGTTGGCTCCGGCAGGGTTTACTTCAGCCCCTACCTATTCCCAATCAGATTTGGGAGATGTTTCCCTTTATCGCTGGATTGCCACCATCTAGTCGTTTTGATACTATTTTAGTTGTAGTGGATCGTTTAAGCAAATATGCTCACTTCATTTGTTTATCGCATCCATATACGGCTAAAAGGAGTAGCAGCGATTTTTTGTAAGGAAATAATCAGGTTGCATGGCTTTCCTCGATCCATCGTGTCTGATCGAGATGTTGTCTTCCTTAGCAATTTTTGGCAAGAGTTGTTCCGATTAAGTCAGACAAAATTAAAGCTGAGTACAAGTTACCACCCTCAACGGATGGCCAAACCGAATT
>CAJVGC010000060.1:43662263-43686734 GCA_910822075.1 Senecio squalidus | reverse complement strand
TTCGTTGAGGAACCGATCGAGATCGTTGCTAGTGATGTTAAGCGTCTACGACGAAGTAAGATCCCGATTGTCAAGGTTCGTTGGAATTCCCGTTTTGGAGCTGAGTTCACGTGGGAACGCGAAGATGAAATTCTGCGGAAGTATCCTCACCTTTCTCCCGGAAGTAGTACCAGGTGATAATTTCGGGGACGAAATTCTTTTTACTTGGGGAGACTGTGACATTCGCAAATTTCTAGGTATATTTCTATCGACACGTATTCGTTTTATTTAGTTATGTTCATGTTTTGACCCTATTGTATTCCTTTTATGTTTTATCGTATTCGTATTTTATGAGTATCGTATTCGTATTTCCGTATTTTATGAGTGTCGTATTTGTATTTATGTGATTCGGATCGTTATGTCGGGAACGTTTAGTCTTAAGTGCCTTTAGTATAAGTCTAGTATGCTCTTATGATAAGTTTAGGGGAATTATGCCTTATTTATACGATTAAGATTAACGTTTAAAAAGTATTTCAATTTTAGTCCTTTCAGAAAATTTATTACGAAACTAGTCCTATGGGGGATTTTTATTACAAAAATGGTCCTAAAAGGATCCCACCAACTTTTTGTCTTATCTTCTACCAGATTTTTTGTCCTTATTCACCACCCACCATCATCACCTACTCATTTCATCCATTCTCACTCTCTCTCTAGAAAACTCACATAAACACTCTACCTTCTCTCTAAAATAACTATTGATCCGACCGTTGAAATCCAATTTCGAGGATAGATTATTGTTCACCGTATTCATCTTCATCTATCCTCCAAGTTTCATTACGATCGAGTAAGTATTTCCTCATTTTGGTTTTAAACTTTATTATTTTGATTCAATACCGAAAACATCACTTTTCACCATCAAAACTCGGATTTTATTGAGGGTTATTGTATCTAAACGTATTCTGGACATAGGGTTTCGATTATGGATCATTTTGACACCTAAAACACTCAGAAATCGAATCCCGAATGTAATTTTTCGTAAAAACCCAGTTACGTCACGTAACTGTGTTACGTGAACGTAACTGATCACGTAACTAAGACCATTAGTCTTAGTCACGTAACTGATCACGTAACTAAGACCTTTAGTCTTAGTCACGTAACTGATCACGTAACTAAGACCATTAGTCTTAGTCACGTAACTAGCTTGCTGATTTTCCGAAACGTTTGTAATCCTGTTAAATCGATGTTCCTTTTGGTCATTTTAAAACCCGTATACAACGTTAATCGTTAAGGCATATCCCACTAGACTTAGAGATACTTAGACATGTTTATTTACGTGATGTTTAGGGCACTTAGACGTGGAAGCTTGACCGTATCTGATTATTTCCCGACATATTGTGATTTGGATTGCTTTGCTATTCTGTGAGTTATTCGTTGCCCTTTTTACTGCTTTTACATTTTGGGCATGATTAGCGTCGTATAAATGTATTTTATGGTATATTATGTATTATGGTTATGTATTATGGATATGGATGCCTTTAGGTTAGCATTACCCAACTCGTTCCGCCTTTGTGGTAGAATGAGGCCCCGTATACACACCTGTTAGCTTTTAGCCGCCGGTTCGTATATATAGCGCTATATGGGTCTAACAAACCCTCATTTCTAACACGATGGATGATGGATGCGCCCTGTCCGTGTTAGTAATGTTATGACCGTGATTTTCGAGGACAACCTAGCGTAATGCACTAGGTGGGGTTAGTTGCCAGTATTGTTATGGTTCAGGTGTATCGTATTTACCTAAGGCTATTATCTATCCAGTATGTATTTTATGATTTCAATTATGGTATTTTTATGATATATGTATGAGTATTTTATCCAAAGGTTTTGTATACTTCACGTATATTTTGAAACATCATTTTCAAATGACTTATCTTCAAATCATAACACTTTTGGGTCAAAACGTATTGAAACTTTTCCACTATTATGTTTTCATTAATTATTGCGAATAATTCACCAACTTTATGTTGACGTCGTATTTTAACGCTTTTCAGGGATTTGAGGTTACCTTTATGATGCTATGCTTGTTGGCTACGTGGATCTTTTGCATGGAATTTATTTTGCTATTGTTAATTCCTTAGTATCCCAAACGCTGTAGCCGTATTTTGATATATTCGGATGATTGTAATAACGTATTGTATTTCAAACTCTTTAATCTATGTTGATGATGTATGGCTTACTTATGTTTATGTAACCTTTGAATCTCTGATACCGTATACACTGTACACCTCGGTTCCGCCATTTTGCGGGGTGTGACAAATATCCACACTATAATTTTGCTCTCTTTTCGTATTATAATGGGATTTTTCCTCCTTCGCCATTCTGAAGGAATTCAGACGAATCAAAGGAAACATAACTGCAATGACAGAGCATGCTGAGCTCCTAAGTTCTGTAAGAGATGATATCAGCGAGTACAAGGTGAGAAATTGAACATCTAAACTCCTCTCGATAATCGTAATGGACATTATTATTATTATTATGGAAAAGTATAATCTTGAATGTATGCAGGCATCCGGGAGTCCAAGAATGCAGATACTAAGGGAGCGAGCTGCTATCCATGGAAGCATATCACATGTAAGTTTTAATTCTTTCAATGCTTTAGATGAGTATTATTCTCTTCGGTTATATAAATGCATATATGGATGTAAATTTATTTTTTGAAAATAAATGCTTAATTATCTACCATTGATGTAATCACATACAAGGGAATATGAACGGTATTGCATAAGACAGATTTTGATTTTACAGGAAAAATTATATGGACTTTTCAAGTTAATGTGGAACCTTAGTATTCCCTTAAATGAGTAATATTGTTATCAAACCTCCCAACAGTTTGGAAGCAATCATACAAGGTAACTGTCATCAAGAATGCGTTTGAGGTTTCTGATTTTTAAAACGTTGAGAAGTTTGTAGGGTTCTTGTAAACCCAGAAAACTATCTTTCAAAATGGCTAAAAATGGGAAATATCAGAACATACAGAAGTGTCGAAAGCACAACCTTAGAACCAGGTTTTGGCCTACAAAATTACCATCCTGTCCTCATTAAAACTTAATTCCATACATATCCTTAATTTAGAGCTCTGTATATTTGAGGTGATGTGAAATTCGATACCTTTATTGAGGCTTATAAAATAGGAGATCTAGCTAATATAGTCCCGAAGAAATTCACCCTTGCCAATGTTCATGCTTCAAAGTGGCAGAACATTATATGTTAAGAAGCTCTGGAACGAAACCGCTTTCAAAGTGTGGCACTAGACGAAGTACAACACTAGGACCCAATTTAAATGGGTAACAAAAGAAATTCCTGTAATTTTACTCTAGACATTTAACATAGTGACTAGTTTATAATATTATATGGGTGATATTCTAGATTCCTTACTTTCGGGAATTGAGTAATATCAGTATAGCTGAGACCTAAATGGGCATCTCAATGAATGGGATTGAGGATGAATTAGGCTGCATAGGAGTGATGAGTATATTTTTAAGAGAGGCAGTGAAACGTGGGGATTGGGTAACGGGTCAAAATGGGTAAATTTTATATTTTGTATCAACTTACGGGTTGGTTTGGGCTGACCCATCAACACTTTCTTTTCAGTTATCTTTAAAATTTTCGAAAACTATCTTTTAAAGTAATAACGAGTTTGTTTATATATAAAACTATCTAGAAAATTGTACACGCTAAACGATTTTTGACCCATTTACCCTTTTTGCCACTTGACCTATCATTTTTAGTTACTTTTTTTTGTATTTTTACAATCTTTCGGACAAATTTAATCCCAACATTTAACAAATAAAAAATTGAGATTTTTTTCATATAAATGAGTTAAAAGTTGCCACTTCTATTTCTTTATTTGTTCAAATCATTTTTCGCCATTCTCCATTTTGTGGGTTCCATCTATATTTCTACTCGAATAAAATAAAACTAACCTACAATAACATTTTAATTTCTTCTCGCACCATAAAGTAAGACCCACAAAGTGAAAATGTTAAATGGTCAAATGGACCAAAGTAACACCTTGATATCTGGTATTTGCAGAACTAGTTGATAATGATGGCTTACATTGTTTATTTGGTTGACCATAAATACTCTTCGCTCAATATCTTTTGCTTTTAATTATAGTTATCGTGGTAAATATTATTTTCTAAACTGTATTGTTACAACAATATCTAATGGTGAAAATCCAGCCGGGTGACCTGTAAGCCCCTTTGATTACTGTATCTAATAAGAGTTTAAAGAAAAAAGAAAAAAAGAAACTGGTATAAGATCCTCATTTATAGAATTTCTTACTTGCAACTGCTTATAAACAAGGATGTGGAACCTTATGAACCTCGATTAAATCGGTCCCTAGCAAGAAAGATGACCTTGGATAGTCCCATTTAGGTACCTGGGCACTATGGACTAGACCGCTAACAAGTTAAGAATGACCAGTTAAGGGACTTGCTAAAAATCTAAAGTTTACTTCCTAATGAAAAGTATTTTGTCATACAAATTTTATTGTTTAATACATTGAAATCATTTTTGAAAAGGGAAAAAATCGAATTAAATCGTACTATATGGTTTGGATTTTTGGATTGGAGTGGACCAAAACTGATACGAATTGGGATGATCAAAACCTGGTGTTGATGATTGAGAGTGAAACTTTTGAAAGAACCATGACTAAGGGGTTTGTTTGGTGACTTTAAAGACTTGTTGGGATCAAAGATTTCACTTTGGGACGCATCAAGACATCACCGCGACGCATTTGGAGATTAACAACAAAACGGGGGTAGGCCGAGTTTTCACTGTTGCAACAGTGAATTTCACTGCGACGCAGTGGATGTCAGGCTGCACTTTTGGATCTAGAATGCCAAAACCGGCTTTTAGATTTTCCTTTTTTGCGTTTTAGGGTTTAGTTTATTTTCCTATCTAATGTAAACGTTTTTATTCATTCTATAACTCTGTATTTCGATTATGAATAAGGTTTTAACCTTTTTCTTTGAAATAATGCTTCAATTCGTCTTTGTTTCAATATTAGATCGCGTTATCTAGTTTGATTCGATAACAAATCAATAGGTGTTGATTGTGTTATCTTTCGTTAATCAATTAACATACTATCAATTTTCTTGTTTTCGTATCAATTTGAATCATAATTGCCAATTGGTTCGATTTTCCGCTGCGAATACGTATCAAAAACATAATTACTATTTTGAATTGGTTTTGGGTCAATACTTAAAAAGCGAATTGTCCAAACAAATCGATCTTTTATTAGTTTGTTCGCCTATATATCTGATACTTATTTACATTTTACATGAAGTCACTACTTTTCATCCTATTAACAAACTCTTTTAATCTTTCTTTTGAGACGTTTGCCCAAAAGTGTCATTGTAATTATTGTTATGTATATTTAGACAATAATATAAAACTGAATTTAAGAAATCGATTCAACTAAATTGTTATTTGGTTAGGTTCGGTTTTTAAGTTGATTTAGATGGGTTAGAATCATATATTAATTATCGAAATCCAATCGGATTCACTTAATTGGATATGATTACACCGATCCATCGGAAAGAACACCCCTAATACAGATCGTCTTATGATTTCAACCATTTTGAAATGTAATTACATTATCGATCAAAAAAACTTGTAGGACTTGTAGTCCTTTTCCGTAAACTTAACGAATGCCTCAAAAATTTATAAATGATCGTTACATAGTTTCCAAAATCCTATTTCCGGTAGTTCGAGTTTGTAATAACTTTCTTTATCAGTGTTTATACCATTTTTGATTAATTTATATTTTAATTATCTTTTTTTTTTGTATTCGGTTACATAATTGTTATTTACTTTTATATATTTGCCTAAAATAAAAACGATAAAATGATGTAAAATTTCTTGTTTCGGATAATTGTTTTTTTCCGAAGGTTTTTGTAAAACATATATATATTTTTTCTTTACTAGTTATAGGTAGTTATCTATAATGACAAATTACAAATACTTTTATAAAGTTTATATTTCTGAAAACTAAAAAAAAAATCCCATGAGCTTTCAAATACTTTTATTACTGTACTAGTTATTCGGGGAGGGCAAGTCTTTGACTAAGATATACCCTCTCACCATTTCTAAACCCTTTTCCTTTATCAGTCCAAAATGTTTATCTAGGAAACTTCGAACCTGACACATCTTGGGACGTCATGGCAATCAAACAGATTAAAACCTTACAACTTCGTACCTAATTGTCTGTATTTACACAATGGCATTAGGACACCAAATAACATAAAACGGAGATATAAGTAAGAGTTCTTCCGATCTAAACCAAAGCGTTACAGACACTGTTTAAACCACATAGTTAAAGATACAAATTAACTTAAAAACCTCTCAACACAAAATATTGTTGATATGCAAATTCTGAAAATTCATAGAGCACCGACAATGCATCACTCATGTAAGCGATTAACATTCAAGCAATCATGAGGCAAGTACCACATGTCTGCTATGTAACACATATCTTTATATTTACCTTTATCACTGTCATTAAAGTAACCAAACCTCTCATAATGTGTCCGAATGTCATCCCATAGAGCTAATTTAGTAGGAGTACCATACTCCATTTTGCTTACTAAGAGTGTATATTCTTTTTGTGTCTCCGGCGAAGTCACCCATTTCATTTGGTTAAGATCTATTCCGATAGCATCTAATGAAGAACCATTAAACACAAAGAGACTTTCACCCAAACTTACTAACTCTGGATGTAAGAAGTAATGTTGAGGCCTTTCAAGTAGTAGCGTCAGGGTGGGTTTTGGATTGAGTGTCACTTCACATAAACGCGTAAATGTGCTAAGGGCATATATCTTTCCCTGGAAAGCATGTAAATCATGGATAGGGAAATTGGAGGTGATATGATTCCAGCGAGATTGTTTAGGTAAAGAGAAGGATACCATATTGTATAATTTGCGTGCAAACAAAAACACCCACCCAGACAATGAAGGTGAGAAGACGAGGATAGCTCTATCTCTTCCTGGTGTAGTATCTACCGGATAGGGGTAAGCGGGGAAATGAAGTTCATGCCTTGTGATAGGATTCACAAGCCTGAAATCGCGAGTTCTCCTTCCGAACAAGATCAAATACCCACAAGTTAATCCAATACAGGTCCTGTCACTAGAACGAGGAAGGACAGTCTTGAACATTCTCCCTTTTAGCTCGGTTAAGTAGCACTTTTTCTTTCTCCAGCCACTAGAGAAAGACAACATCATGGGTTTTCTCGATGCCATGAACATGTTCCTGTAAACCAGTGCAACTGACCTCCATTCCTGGCAAACGCCACTAAATGCCACAAAATCTGCAATACCCAGTTTCAAAATTAGCAGAAAGAGCACATCATGACAAAGATCTGACCATGATGCTGAACCACCGTTCTTAGAAGTCTTGGACCTTTTCCTGCTGCGCACGTCTTGATTCTGCTTTCTAGTCATACTTCTTGTCATAGCCATTCTTATACTATAAAAGAAAGGTAATTAGCCGAGATAAGAACAAATGCAAGTTTGCATAGAATACAAAAGTAGTGAAAAAAAACAGAGGACAGGCATATATGTTACATAGACACTACTCCAATTAACCGAGTTACAAAATGTTGCTAGACAAAGAAAACAGCACACACAAGAATGAACGGACAGGGCACGCCGCACTATCATCTATTAAAAAAAATAAAAAATTCTAAAAGATAACCGCTAAAAGTGCAGACTTGTTTCAAATAGATGGATACCATTGATGAAAGTAATTTATCGTGATTGAAAACAGGAGTGAGCCATATCATGAGAAAACAGGAAGCATACCACATAGCAACGACATATACCACAGGTTTACGTGACCCTCTAAAACATTGATTGGGAATGAAGTGTATCAGATTGCAGCTAAGTGACCATGAGTGTTGACTTCTAAGTTCTTACGACACCTAAACCAGTGGAACTGGCTAAGTGGCTAACAAAAATCCTATCCTTAAATGGCTGTGTTATAATACCCAAGTTTTATAAGCGTTTTTCTCATGGAAAGTTCAAGCACTAAGGCGTCAAAAGAAAATTATAAGCAGCTTATACTTCGTAAATATTAGAAATTGGCTGGTCGAGGACTACTAATGACAATTTTAGAAATTGGCTGGTCGTATCTACGACCAGAGCCAGAAGTTGATATATATATTCAAGTAAGTTGCAAGACTATAGATATAGAAGTTGAAATACAAATTTCAAATTATCTCACTTCTACTATGAACTTCGTACGGGTATCTAAACGAATAGGCGAAGAAAGGCGGCCGGAAACACGGTTAGCACAGCAACGATCCAACCAATATGTCAAGAGTTGGACGAAGGCTGAAATGGAAGAACAATCGGGATGAGACTTACTATGAGTCAATTATACTACATTGGTATGGGAGGAATCATCTTCTGATGATGGTAAGAACAAATATCCCTACATGCAATCCACGAAACTCAAAACCCTCCAACAACATACACAGGATTTATTCACACTACCCACATCTTCATTGACGACTCCTAATAAGCATTTGATTAGTAAAAAATATTTGGTAAAAGAATATTCTTATAAACGTGGGGCGTGGGCATAGCACAAAGCCTTATTACTTTAATTTTTATCACCTCGGAGCGTCTATCACATTTAAAAACCAAGAAAGAGATATTGACTTAGAGATTAAATACTTCATTAAAAACTGGGTATAATTTGCTTGGATAATGACTTAAATCGAGAACATTTCCGCTATTAAATATTTCGACCCAACACTTGGCTTTGGGTATCTCAAAACCAATATAGGTATAATTCAAGTGATGCAATCAAATTTCAAGGTAATAGAAGATTGACGTAAAAAAGACAGACAAATTTGTTTAGCAATAAAAGATCTAAATGAAACAAAGAGGAAATTGTTGGTAAATTCAATTTACTAAATGGTATGTTATGAGACCGAAATTCTGTCTCCATATATAACAACAATTATGTTGGTTATAAATCCATTGTATTTGAAAAGACACCAAATGTTAGTTGCACCTTTTCGTTTTTCGGGCCAAGTGGTTATGGATTAGTTAAGTTTTGGTAGGATAAACAGGTAACCTCACTATTGAGCGGGGCCGAAACTAGGGGATGATACCCCCAAACCCCGTGAAAGGGACATTGCCCCTCAGCCCGATATAGCTCAAATGAGTGTACATCCAGCACTTGCCTACTCGTAGTTAAGCTTAACTCGTGTTTACTTTTGATCTCAACTAAGTCACAATTACATATGCCTGATAACATAAGAAATCACCAATATACTTCATACTCGTCTCCACTTGGTGACGCTTTTGCAAGGATCATCAAGCAGTATAGAGCGAAGTTTTTTTTGAAACTCTTTTACGTTTTTAAGACTATCAAAGGCAAGTTTCCTAGTATATAGTAGAAGTAGTTTGGCAAAACACATTTCTCATATGGGTGAGGTGTGAGGTCTTCAACATATTAGATCAACATTACCTTATTTTGAAACGCTTTAAATGTTTCATGACTAGACCACTTTTTCCTACTCCGGACATGCTATTTCCGGCTGAAGGTGTTTCGTTGAACCCATATAAACTATTAGACATGATCCAAAGGAGGAGACCCAAAACAATTTGTGAGGCTTTCTCAGACTAACATGGTACTACCACTCGTTTGTAAAGGATTATCCGAAGATTGTTCATGAAAAATACAATTGACCGCACTCTCTATATTTTTCCAAATTCAAACCGGCCACTTTAGGGTGCTATACCTCCTTAAGGAGCGGATCACCACTATATCTCAACGACGTTGGATAAGAAAATTATGGGATATGGCTTTTTTGTCGAGTATAAGACTTGTCAAGAAGAGTTGATTATAATTACCAAATAACAACTTGCAACTAGACTACAAGGAGATAAAGTTGAAGGAGAACGACAACATCGTGTTGTTTTGGTATTATTAGAAAACTGAGTAGGGGAGTATTCTTGTTACATGAAAGATGAAACTCCATTATGCGCCCCGATCTCCCTTTACTTTACAATACATGTCATTAGGGTTATCATAAAACTCTTAAGCGAGTTACTAAATAATTTTATTAAAATGGCTTATCATATGCAGTTCCGTCAATTGTTTGCACTTGTCAAGCCAACGGCATAAAGTATAACACATGCATCTTGTTGGAACTCTACATCTTCGTCGAACGTTTACCGATGTCTCACGGGACATTTGTGTTACTTGTTGGGATCTCCCGTTTTCCTAAATATTACTCACTTCATCTCCGTTTATTCGCTTTGTGAGTTTACATGGTTTGTCGAAAACCACTATTTCACATCAGGATATTATCTTCGAAAGTGCCTTTTAGAAGTATTTTCTCTACAGTATTGAACTTTGCTTTTGTTGTTCTTGTCATCCGCAAGACAAACGAGAGTTGTCAACCGAACAAGGAAGTGTAGCTAAGATGCATCACTAGTGTGAAACCTATTAGACATAATTAGAGCCAATGGGATTTTGGGTTTAGGTTATTAGTTGATCATCATTCTCGATATATGTGGATTTATCCTTTAGTTCAAAAATCGGATATTATACAACAATTTTAAATTTGCCTCCCTGGTTCAAAGACAATTCACCACAAAACTTAAAAATGTTCAAAATGATTGGGGTGGTGAATTTCGTAACATAAATTCTTTCTTCTCATCGCTTGGTATTATACATCGACGGTCTTGTCCTTACTCTAGTGAGCAAAACGGAATTGTTGAACGTCGTAATAGACATGTTTTTGGCACTTTACATTTGACACAGTTGTATACCTAATCAATCGCACACCATCTAGCACCTCCACAAACAAGTCGCCATTCGAACATGTTTTCAAACGTTTACCTAATCACTCATTCCTCCGGATCTTTTGATGTCAATATTTCCCTCATCTTCCTCCATACAATCTTCATAAGATGGATTTTTGGTCCACTTCATGTGGCTTTTTGGTTATAGGCCTCTTCATCATGATTATCGATGTCTTTGACTTATTTACTAAGCATCTATACATAGCTCGTTATGTTCGTTTTGATGAAGACACTTTTCCCTTTGTTTACCCACACATACACTTCACCAACACCATCATCAACACCATGTCCATACACTTCATTCACATCACCTTATACGATGTCCGACAATCCTGATCCACCAACAAATCCACCATCACCAACACCTCCACCACCAACACTCTCTCCAACAAATCCAATTCCCTAAAAAAATACACCTCTGCCACCCACACTTACACGTCAACGTCCTTCTAATCTTCTTCCAAACTCAAAATAACGGGTTCCTTTTAGTCCTCCAGCTCATTACACTACTACAACTACAACTACAACTACAATTACAACTACAACTACAACTACAACTACAACTACAACTACGACTACGACTACTGACCCTCGATGAACCTACCTCGTTTACCATTTCCATCAGATATCGTGTATGGCGTCAAGCCATGGTCGAATATTTCTCCACACTTGTTAGAAGTGGCATATGGTCTCTAGTTCCTTATGTTCCTAATACTAATGTTGTTGAAGGTAAGTGGCTTTACAGGATAGAAAGAGACAAGACATGTATTATAAAGGAAACAATACAAAAGAAAAAAGATAAAGTGATAAACGCAGACAACAACGGGACGAGCCCCGCCTATTACTGGTAGTTGATAAAACGGTAGAAACATGAAAGTGATTATGCACCCTCTACTCACCCTCACATCCACACACACTTGCATATTTTGTTGCATACAATCATCCTCTTATGTCCCCCAACCCGAGTCGGGGTCTTTCGTAGAGATATGATTGTCTACATCACCTCCCCATACCCACCTGGATTGGGTATTGTTGTTGTATAAAACTGATTACACAAAATTTAATTATTGAATCAGGAATACAAAACGTACACTGTATGTGTGGAATTTGTTGCTCTATTACTTCCCCCTTTCCCAATCAATATTCATATTATCATATAGTCATATATAAAAAGTTCCAAAGAGGCCCTTATATAAAAAAAATGTTATAAAGAATAATGTAACTTTTAATTGGATTGATTTGTACCATGTTTAATGCAAATTTAACCCCTAAATCACTTTGTTTAATTCTTTACAAATGGCACTCCACAACTTATACAATGTAAGTTAAAAAAATTCCGACCAAGCACCCACCCCTAGCGTCCTCCTCATATCGGCTAGAAGTGTATACTTCCATGTCTTGATATACACACAAATTTAACTTGATGGTATTTTCACAATCTTTTCCTTTTGGACGTTTTTTTAGTACTTAGTCCAATCTATTGGAGGGTCTATTTGTGTACTATATATATTCGAATAACATTCGTTATTAAAAAAAATATGTATACAAGTGAAGCAAATGAAAATGGTAGCAACGGGTTTTCATTGGCAACAAAACTCAAAAGCAAACAAATTAACAGCACAATGGGGAAAAAAGAAGCCGAACAAGGAAAGGTAAAAGCAATTTCATCAGCGAACACTTCTTAAATATTCTCCTCATATGTTGTGCAAAACGAATATATATGAGCCGGGTATTTCGGTCTTTTTGCCAACCAAAATTGTCACACCCCGCCAATGACGGAAACGCAGGGTGTGGCCGATTGACGATCGTCATAACACAATAGTAAATAAAGGCCTAATTATATGATAAAAGAAATAATGTATGTTATGACGTGTCATACTCAAGGTAAAATCCTTAGTACACGAATCCGTCAAAAACTACAAGCAATATGTTCAACAAAATAACCAATGTATCGTATCAAACACAAAGGCGTGCAAGCCCGAAATAAAATCCCAAAACAAAAGTATAGTCATAATAGAATGCCACAAAGAAATGCAATCCTGAAGTCTGCTAGGGTCTAACTCCTAAGCCAAGTCCTACGCTTTCTCATCACCTGAAAGTAAAACTTAAAAAGTCAACATAAAGTTGAGCGAGTTCATTGAGTAAGTATAAAATGTAAAAGTAAGAAAAACATATATCAACACCAGTTTAGCAAAAAGGATGTGTAACTAATGCATGTAGGTAATAAGAAAATCACCATTCATAATCATCCATCATAAGCATATATCACTAGTAGACAAAGTATACTAGTAATCAAGTAAGGTCAGTAGGAATGGTATACTGACAAGCAACATCCGCAGTAGTCACGCTACCGTAAGTACACCTCATTAGTAGGAAAGGTATACTAATGAGCGTGTAGGTATCAGTAGGAAAGGTATACTGATATGTCAGTAAGGAAAGGTATACTGACCAGGGTTTTACCAGTAGGAAAAGTATAGTAGGAAAAGTATACTGGTAAACAACTCTGACAACCAATGTCTCGTTTAAGTTTTGAAAATATGCATTAGGTTTTGTTACACATTTTATGATTTTCAAAACTAGTAAGTTTTTAGAAATAGAAATATCTATTTATGGTAAGTTTTCAAATCTAGTAAGTTTCCAACAATAGAAAGATTTCCATATGTAGTAAGTGTGACGACCCGTCATTTTTAGGTACTTATGTTACCGTATTATTTTACTTTTATTCGCAATTGTTTAGACCCTTCTATTTCGCTTTATATTTACTCACGATTTATTGTTATGGGTCGGGTTTTATGTGTTTTATTGATTTGTCCCTTGAGACGTAAGCTTTATATTTACCTAAGTGCCGAATAGTTAGTATTCTCGTGGTATTAAGTTAGGGTGTTTACGCCAAGATCGTCGGTTAATGTATTCTTCACCTTCGAGATAATGTGTTATCGCTCTTGTTTATACTTTTACCAAAAACGTGCGCGTCTCGAAATCGGAAATCGAAATCGAATCATTTAATGAATCCTAATACCAAGACAACATATCATGAACTTGCCTAAGTTCATTTCATAACAATCGTAAAATCTAAACGAACGCATGTACGTAACGATAACGCAAACGAAAAACAGAAAATCTAGAAAATTGGGTCGGTGCGCAGCCCCTCTGACCTAGGGCGGCGCCCTCCCCTGCTGGACAATCTTTTTTTTAGTTTGTGACTCATATTTTCATGACATAAGAAGGTGAAACCTGTCTCTAACGTGGCTTGCTCTTGTTAAGTCCAGAAATGTCACATTGTTGGTCATTCTACATCATTTCTAACATCTCTTTTACACAAACACATTCACACACTTTTCTCTCATCTTATTTCCATCTCATGCAAAGTTCAAACACTTCTCTCTCAAAAATAAACCAATTCCAGAAATATTGAGAAGATAAACACACAATAGAAGAGGGGTTTCAAGTCCAAGATCATCTACTAACAATTCCTTTTAATCTCCATAACCTTTTGGTAATTTTCCTTTTAGGATTTTCTCACTTTTCTTCCATTCCTATTTTGGTAGAGATTCTAACATCAATCTATTTCACTTGTCTTTCAAGCTCCTAGCTTTCATTTTTACCTTTCACTTTGGAGGATTCAACTAGTTTTCTCAAAGAACCATTTCTTTGAAATTGTGGTAACTAAATTCTCTTCGAAAATATCTCTTATCTTTCTTGCATGTTAAGAATTTTTATTAATGGTGAGTGTATTGTGTTTTGGAGTTGGATACTTCCTCATCACCACACCACCGAAGGTTATTACCGGATTCATTCTTGACATTTCTTGCGGGTGTTAATGGTAAAAATCGTTATTTTCCCTAATTCCTCTTTTTCATATATTTTCTTATTATTTCAGATTTAGCCTTGAAAAATGGTTGAAATTAACTATTAGACCAACACTTTGAATACTCTTAGATTTGGACTAAGTGGGCCTAAAATATGTAAAGATGTAAATTTAACCAAAGTTAACTTATTATCTATATTAATATGTAAAATGACATACATACATATATATATAGAGCTTGGTAAATGGAATGGGAACTTAATATAATTTATTAACCGTTTACAAAACTTCGTATAAACCAGATTTCGACAAACGACGATTTTCATAAAGCTGGAAAAATGACCAGGGCGATGCACCGGGCTCTTTTCTCCAAAAATTCAATTTTGCATTTTAACAGCCGCAACGTCTTGATTCCGTGAAGCGCCGCAACGAAGCCTCCGATTACATATTAAGACTTTTAACAACCTTAAACACTTATATAAGTAGACTAATATATATAAAAGTAACATATTATGCAAGAACATCGTCTTTGGACTCAAAGACGTCAACGTCATCAAAAATGTCATAATACTTATTTAAAACGGACGTTTTAACTACTTTCCGCTAAATAAACCTTTGTTACGAAATGCGATCGTAATTTAAGATCATTAAATAATGTTTTTACGACAAACTTTTAAAAGCGTTTTAAAAGTCATTTTACTCTGTTATTTTGAAAAGTAAAGACTTTAAACTCTCAAAATGTCAAAGTTTGACTTTCACGTAGACTTTGACTTTCTTTCAAATTGTTGACTTTGACTTTGATTTTTAAAGGCGTTTTAAAAGTCATTTTACTCTGTTATTTTGAAAAGTAAAGACTTTAAACTCTCAAAATGTCAAAGTTTGACTTTCACGTAGACTTTGACTTTCTTTAAAATTATTGACTTTGACTTTGACCAAGTCAACATCTTTGAATTTGACCAAGTCAACATCTTTGACTTTTACCAAGTCAACATCTTTGACGTTGACCTTGGTCGATCTCAATAAATCGTTGGTAACAGTATTCCTTTCGACCGATATTCCTGTTAGTCATTTTCGACTCGGAATAACATTCATTTTCAATTGTCAATTATGACGTGAAATATCCATATCTTCCCATCGTCCTTTTTGGCGCAGAACATCGTCTCTTTAATCCGTCATTTTGACTCGATTTAATAATCATCAGAGCATTTTAAACTTCAAAACTTAACCTTAACCGACAAGGCTAAACCGGACTAGACTTATAGAGATACTTAGACTATGTTATTTACTATTGTAGGGCCCTTAGATGGTGGAGTTTCAGCTCCGTGATTGTGCACCCGATGTCACACCCCGCGCAGGCGGAAAGCCGAGATGTGCAGCATATTAGGTATCAGAAGACCAAGTATTACATCGAATAAATACTATAACAATAAGATTACATTAAATGAAGTTTAGGAGTTACAATAATACAAATAAAACAATACAAAATAGTACATGGCCTAAATAGAAACTAACTACGTCTAGCTAAGTCTCTTCGAAAGTCCATACAATATCCAAAGCAAAAATAGTAACTCCATAATCGATGCAAAACTCAACCTCCTGAAAAGCGTTAAAAATACGACGTCAACATAAAGTTGGTGGGTTATTCGTATTTTATAAAAACATAATATTTTGAAGATTTTGACCCATTAGAAAATGTAGTTAGAAATAAATAGTAAAATGGTTAATATCTTGAATTATAACAATGTATGATATATGCATAAACCTTAGATATTCATCTACACCTGAACCGTACTGTAATGTAAAGGCAACAACGTAAAGGCAACAATGTAAAGGCAACAATAACCCTCTGCCTTAGTGTGTCCAACTAAGGTAGTTACGAGATATACGTCGCGGCAATAACATCCCTGCGCATAGTGAGGGGTGAGGGTTTGTAAAACCCATATAGATCTATATATAAATACCGATGGCTGAACTAGAGTTAACAGGTGTTTAATCGAGGGCCTTATACTACCACCAAGGCCGCATAAGTAAGGTACACTAAATCTAAAGGTATCATAATCTAAACATGCATAATCAAGATATGTAAAATTTAGTTAAGGCTAATCATGCCCGAAGTAAAATTTATAAAGCACTAAAAGGGCATCGAATAACTCACGAATCATCGATAAGTATGTCGGGTAGACACAAACTGGAGAATAATACTCCACCGCCTAAGTGCCCTAGCATAAGACATAAAAGGTCTAAGTATCTCTAATGTAATAGGTTTAGCCTCGTATATAATTAACGTTATATTAAATATTAGAATTTAGTAGAGTTTAGACGAATAACGAATATTTAGAATTAAAGTCGTCGAATCCACCGGCGATAAGTCGTAGCGAAGTGACGAATAAAAAGTATTTAATATTTAAAGTCGATAATGACATCGATGAGTTAAGTTTATAAATATGATTAGATAGGAATGATACCCGAGCCTAGAGTGACTACCAGGAGTATCGTTGAAAGGAGTATTAGATTCAGTCAAAGTCAACCAAAGTCAAAGTCAACCAAAGTCAAAGTCAACTATGGTCAAAGTCAACTAAGTCAAAGTTAACCTAAGTCAAAGTCAACCAAAGTCAATACTAAGGATAGTTGACTTGGTCAAAGTCAACGAAAGTCAACCCTTGACAAATTTGAATATTTCAAAGATGTGAGTTTGAATATTTAAGTAAAATATGATTAAAGGTTAGTTTGTAAAAGTTATATAAAAGTTTAAGTTTGAAAATCGAAGTTTTAATCGTTTTCGGAGAGGTAACCGTTTTAGACGATAATAAGACGTTTTAATGTTTATAAAGGTAAATAATATATAGTTTTAGATTGCGTTTATGTTTTGAGTCCAAAACACATATTTAACAGTTTATAATACTTTACGTATACTAATATAGGGTTATAGGGTTACGTATACTTAAAATTGTCCGAAAAACGCGAAAATAGCGAAACAGCAGCGAGGTGATGCGCACTGGTTAACCAGTGCGTCGCACAGGCTTGGGAAAAATGCCCGGTGCGGCGCACCTAGGTCCAGTGCGGCGCACCAGGTGCCTGGTTTCACGTTTCGGTTTTTCGTTTAACGTTGTTTAGTACCGGTTAGTTAGTTTAAGTTTTAAGCGAATATTTACAGGTTATTAATTGAAGTTATTTAGTCAAATAACTTATATATCATATACATATATATATATACATTTGTTTATTTACAAGATTTTACCAATTTTAATTATATTATGTTAAGTTTACATATAATACATATTATGTATAAATTACTTAGATTTATGTCCACTAAATGAAATAAAGTGTTGGAAACATTTTCGAAAAGAAGTTACTAATAATCCTATATGAAATTATCCGGTTTCAAAGTTTACATATCATTTTCGGTTAAACGTCCTATTAACTTATTAACATGGTATTTTATTAAGTTTTGAGTGACTTCTTTAGATATTTAGTTATTTTAGTCATTTAGTCATGTTATCAAGTTTTAAAGTAGTTTTAGGTGGTAAAATGAAGAATTAAACGAAAGAACACAAAGATGGAGATTATGAGAGTTTACCGGAAAACGTCTTGAAATGGTTGTATGTAACTAGGGACTTTTTGCCGGGAATCTTCTAAGAGTGGTATGGAGGATGAAAGCTCCAAATAAGAGAAAGAATATGTTAGAAAGTGAACTTAAAAGAGGAAAATAGAAGAAAACGTCTAAGGAGAATTACTTACCGTTTTCTCAAGTATGGGGAAAATCTACCAACTCCAAAGTGAGTCGAAAGTTCCCAAAGGGATATACGGAAGAAGAGAGCTCCAAACATGAAGGAAAAAATAAAGTGTTAGAATATATTTTTGAGAAGGAGTAATGAAGGAAAAGTTTGTCTCCAAGAGAGTTTCTTACCGAAATGTCCAAAGCTTGAAGTCTTCCCACTCAAGTTTAAGCCGGAAAATGAAGCTTGGATGATTAAACTCTTGCAAAAACATGAGAGTTTAGTTAGTAAACTCTTAGAGTCCAAAAGAGAAGAATAAGTGTAAGAAAACATGGAATTTTTGAAGTAAAGTACTTACCGAAATGTGTAGAATTCAAAGGTATGATTGAAGGAGATATTCTCTGCAACTTGCTTCCTTGGATTTTCACTTCAAAAGGGGGGTAAAAGAGTTCTCAAAATCTATGTAATGTTTGAAAGAAATGAGAGAGTTGTGAAGTGAAAATGAGAGAAAAGTGACCCAAAAGTGTTTGATGTAACTTTTGCATTTTGGAATGAGAGATGGTCTAAACCCATTTAGAGATCCACAATGGGATCAAACACACCCAAATAGGGCATTTTGCAGAAGAAATCACGTGCTAAAAGTTGTGGAATCTCAAGGTTTTGACCCAAAAAGCTGTTTGGAATTTAGTTGATTTTGGGGGTGGTGCTGCGCACCGTGCCCTTTTTGGTCAATTCCGTTATCTTTTCGTTAAAGGATCAGATTTGTAACAGATTCCGTTAGTTCTCCGTTAAAGGACTAACCTTGTAATAGATTTTTAGTTTGAGGGTAAATTTTGTAATATTTTAAACGTTAATTTTCTCGAATAGATGGAGGCTTTAAAATACCAATATTAACTTACGAGAATACTTATAATTTCTAGGCACTTAGGTAACTATAACGTTTAAGCTCACGGAGGACGAAACAATAAATTTAATCCCGACTAAACCAAAATCGCGTGAAACAAAATAAATATCAATAATAATAGGGTCAAAATAAAATAAATAAAAATACGGTAGATGGTAAAATGCAACAGTGTTACGAAATTTGCGGTTGTCACAGTCTCCCAAAGTAAAAAGAATTTCGTCCTCGAAATTACTTATGAGTAAGACTCTGGACAAGGCATTAGGAAGGATGTGGATAAAATCACAACATCTCCGGATGACTCCAGGAAAAGTAATTGGATCGATATGAATAAAAAGATATACATAAATATGAAACGAGCTAAAAAGCTACATAGCCGTTCTCCAAAGGACGTGGAATGCGAAGCGCGAGTTAGGAGCGAACAAATAGAATGTGGAGTGACCTATGGGCGACTCCTCGTCTGCTATCTTCGAATAGTCGTAGTCCTCCGCTCGACAAGGAAAGTAATTAGAGATTTACGAGAATGATATTCAAAGAATAAACAAGTGATGAACTCGAATTGTCTTGCGAATCAAATAAAATTCTATCCACATATATCCGACAAACTTGGCGAGACACAAGTGAGACTTGCATTTGCGATCATACGAAGTTCCGAAAATCACGGATTCTAATGATGATCAAGAGAAATTAATGCGTTGTCATTCTTTGTCTCTAGGTGATGAACTGAACTAAAGAAACGTTCACTCTTCTGTGATCGAATAAACTGAGCTTTCGAGCTTTCTGCACATGAATAATTACAAACGTAGGCGAATAGGTTGGATTGTCTTTATATGATTAACCACGACAGGGTTCTCACTATCTTGAATCGGGAGATATCAATTTTCACAATCACGTTGTGACATTCGCGAATTTCTAGGTATACTTCTATCGACCCGTATTCGTTTTATTTATTTATGTTTATGTTTTGACCCTATTGTATCCCTTTTATGTTTTATCGTATTTGTATTTCTCATATTTTATGAGTATCGTATTTGTATTTTATGTGATTCGAATCTTTATGTCGGGAACGTTTAGTTCTAAGTGCCTTTAGTATAAGTCTAGTATGCTCTTAAAATAAGTTTAGGGGTTTTTATGCCTTATTTATACGATTAAGATTAACGTTAAAAAGTATTACAAATTTAGTCCTTCAAGAATTTTATTACAAACCTAGTCCTATGAGATTTCTATTACAAAACTAGTCCTAAAATCCCACCAACCATTTTGTCTTACTCTATCACCTACCCTTTTGTCTTATTCTATCACCTAAACACACACACACACCATTTCACCCTTTCCTTTCTCTCTCTAGAAAAACACACACAAACATACACACTTCTCTCTAAAATATCTCAAGATCCGACCGTCGAAATTCGATTTTGAAGCTTGTTTATCGTTCACCACGTTCATCTTTATCATTCCTCCGAATTTCATCTCAATCGGGTAAGTATTTCTTCGATTTTGTTTTAAACTTTATTTATTTAGATTCAAACTCAAAAACCTCACTTTTCACCATCAAAACCCGAATTTTATTGAGGGTTTATTTACCTAAACGTATTCTGGACATAGGGTTTCGATATTTGATGAATTTGACACCTAAAAACACTCAGAATCGTATTCCGAATGTAATTTTTCGTAAAACCCAGTTACGTCACGTAACTGTGTTACGTGCACGTAACTATGGCACGTAATTAGCTTCTATGTCACGTAACTAGTCACGTAAGTAACTTCTAGCTCACGTAAGTATTTTGGAATCACGTAACTGAGTTACGCACGTAACTCCCAGTTACGTGAAACGTAACTCGTTGCTGTACTTTTCGAAACGTTTGTAATTCTGTTAAATCGATGTTCCTGTTGGTCAGTTTTAAACTCGTATAAAACGTTAATCGTTAAGGCATACCCCACTAGACTTAGAGATACTTAGACATATTTATTTACGTGATGTTTAGGGCACTTAGACGTGGGAGCTTGACCGTATTTGATTATTTCCCGACGTATCGTGTTTGGATTGCATTGCTATTCTGTGAGTTATTCGTTGCCCTTTTTACCGTTTTTATATTTTTTGTCACACCCCGCATAGAAATGGCGGAACCGAGGTGCGCAGTGTATACGGTATCAGAGATTTAAGGTTACATCAAACATAAATAAACCAAACATCATCAACATAGATAAAGAGTTGAAGAATAGTACTTATTACAGTCATCCGAATAGTATCAAAATACGACTACAGAGTTTGGGAAACTAAGGAATTACAATACAAAATAAATTCCAGCAAAAAGTCCCAAGTAGCCAATCAACGCATAGCATCAAAATAGGTAACCTCAAATCCCTGAAAAGCGTTAAAATACGACGTCAACATAAAGTTGGTGAATTATTCGCAATAGTAAATAAAACATAGTAGTGTAAAGGTTTTCAATAAGTTTTGACCCCAAAAGATAAGATTTGAAGATAAGTCTTTTTGAAAAGATATTTCAAAATATATTTGAAGTATATAAAATCTTTCGATAAAAAAATATTCATATTTGTACCATACGGTACCTTCATATTCGTACCATACGGTACCATAAACATATTTGTACCATACGGTACCATAATCATACTTGTACCATACGGTACCATAATCATTTCATAAAATAGCAGCTTCAGGAACATACAATACACCTGACCCTTAACATAGATATCGGCAACTAACCCCACCTAGTGTCTCAAACTAGGTTGCCACTAAATAATCCGTCATAACATTGTTAACACGGACAGGGCACGCCATCATCCAAATAGATGTTAACAATGAGGGTTTGTTAGACCCATATAGCGCTATATATACTTCCGGCGGTGCAAGACTAACAGGTGTGTATACGGGGCCTTGTACTACCACATAGGCGGTACAAGTTGGGTGAGATCATCTAAAGCATTCATATAAGTGCATATACATGCCATAATACATACGTAACATAAAATACCTTTGTTTAACGCTAATCATGCCCGAAAATAGAAAAAGGTTAAAAAAGGGCAACGAATAACTCACTGATAGCAAAGCAATCCAAATCTCGATATGTCGGGAAATACTATAATACCGTCAAGATCCCACGTCTAAGTGCCCTATACATCACGTAAATAAAACATGTCTAAGTATCTCTAAGTCTAGTAGGGTTATGCCTTAATGATTAACGTTTTATACGGGTTTTAAAATAACCGAAAGGAATATCAATATAACGGAATAACGAGTGTTTCGGAAAGTCAACAGACTAGATACGTGATTTTCATACTTACGTGCACTACAAGTCACGTAAGTATCAAGTTACGTGTTATACAAGAGTTACGGGGCAAAACAAGAAGTTACGGAACATAAGGACCATAGTTACGTGTTCAGCAAGGGAATTACGTGACATCCAAGTCACTTACGTGGCTTAGGGAACCAATTACGTGAATATGAAGCCATAATTACGTGCATATGGGTTAATTTGTGAAGACTTACGTGAAAAGGACCAATTACGTGATAAATTATGAATTTCAGGGACCAATCACGTAACTGTGGGAGTTACGTGAGGATGAAGTCTATTACGTGACTTTCAAGTCAATTACGTGACTTAGACTTCAATTACGTGAATGAGAAGTCAATTACGTGCATAAGGGACTAATTACGTGTCAAAAGGACTAATTTCGTGAACAATTACGCGTCAAAAGGACTAGATATGTAAATATTTCAACAATTTCGTGACCAGGACAAGAGTTACGTGACTTGGGGTCACGTAACTCACAATTTCGTGAGTGTAACTCACAATTTCGTGAGTGTAACTCTCAGATGATCAGTTACGTGCATGTAACTACAGTTACGTGCATGTAACTGAGTTTTTACGAAAAATACATTCGGAAATCGATTTCTGAGTGTTCTAAAGGTCTATTTGACCCCAAATTGGAACCCTATGTCCAGAATATGATAACATACAATAATCTTAAATAAAATCTAAGTTTTGATGGTGGGAAGTGGTATTTTCGGGTTTAAATCAAAATAACAAAGTTTAGAACCAAAACGGAGAAATACTTACCCGATCGTAATGAAACTTGGAGGATAGATAGAGGTGATGATGGTGATCAATAATCCGGTCTCGGATTTGAAATCGGACGGTTGGATCGCCGGAAAAGTTAGAGAGAAGGTGGAGGTTTGTATGTGTTTGTTGTGTGTGTTTTCTAGAGAGAGAGAGAGTAGGTGGAATATGAAGATAAGGACAAATAGGTGGAAGATAAGACAAAATAGTTTGGTGACTCTTTTAGGACGATTTTTGTAACAAAAATCTGAAAAGGACTAAAATTGTAATAGAATTTCTCGCGTAGGACTAGTTTTGTAATAAAATTTCCGAAGGGACTAAAAATGAAATATTTTTAAACGTCAATCTTAATCATATAATTAAGGCATAATTCCCCTAAACTTATCATAAGAGCATACTAGACTTATACTAAAGGCACTTAAGACTATACGTTCCCGACATAAAGATCCGAATTACACGCTATATACCCGATAAACGCAAATACGCATAAAATACAAATACGATACTCATAAAATACGGATACGATAAACATAAAAGGAATATAATAGGGTCAAATCACGAATATAAATAAATAAAACGAATACGAGACGATAGAATAATACCGTGAAATTCGCGAATGTCACAGTCTCCCCAAGTAAAAAGAATTTCGTCCACGAAATTATCACTGGGTACTACTTCCGGGAGAAAGGTGAGGATACTTCCGCAGAATTTCATCTTCGCGTTCCCATGTGAACTCAGCACCAAAGCGGGAATTCCAGCGAACCTTGACAATCGGAATCTTACTTCGTCGCAGACGCTTAACATCACTAGCAACGATCTCGATCGGTTCCTCAACGAAATGAAGCTTATCGTCAATCTGGAGTTGCTCAAGCGGAACTAATAATGTCTCGTCAGCCAGGCATTTCTTCAACTGAGATACATGAAATACATTATGTACGCTGCTCAGTTCTGCCGGCAAATCTAGTCGATACGCAGCTGGGCCGACGCGGGCTAAGATCTGGAATGGACCCGTGTATCTCGGACTCAGCTTGCTGCGCTTCACAAATCGGACAACCCCTTTCCATGGAGATACCTTTAATAATACCATATCTCCAACACTGAACTC